>CM023458.1:4281897-4427910 GCA_013339765.2 Haemaphysalis longicornis
AACCATCAAGTGGTGACAGGATGTGCCGCAGCTGAACAACGGGTGTGTCCAGCAGATACAGTGATGTGAAAACAGCAGCACCGCAGCCAGTGCCACCACCTGTTCGGCTAGATGTTCCCCGCACATGCCCTGCGGATCTGTGTCTTCAGATAGACTGCACAGACTTGACTTTTCCTCGTACTGCACAATGATTTTTGATGCTTTGCAACTTATGCATTTTGCCCTAGCTGGCATTGGGCCAAAAAAATCCAACTATCATCATCAACTTATCCATTTGATGTATTAAGTGGCAGGAAACGCTCGTGTCAGCACTGCAACTGCCAGCAGGTGTTCCTTGGAGCCATGCAGAACCACTGCAGAGGAGGGCCTCCGCGAGGTTCAACAGCTGCTATCGGCCCCAGAAACATCTAATGCCCAACCACGGCCACAGACTATTCTTGAGGCCACCAAAGCAGCAGTTATAGCAGGAGCATCTTCAGTAGACGATACGTACAAATACATCCAGAACACTTTCACGCCATAAAAGAGGGAAGAGATAGCAACCCTCACCCTGCAGCAAGCCGAATCGCTGCTGTGGATGTTGTACAGGCAGGGAATGGTCACTGCGTCCATTGCTTACAATGTCTAAACCAGAATGAACACTGTGAGGACGAAATTGGGCCCTCACGACTAGCAGGATATTGGAGGTGAAGTGCCCCCTGAGCTTAGAGAAGTTCAAAAAGAAGGAAATGGCAAAAAGCGAGACTCCATGCTTGTAGAAAACGAGAAAATACTTTTGCCAAGTTCATGTACAGATGGGCCTTTGCCCACCTGACAAGTGCTGATATCTTTGTTTTCCAGGATAGCACCAATTCCTTGTTGTTTTCTGTAACGTTTGTGGTATCGGGGTTCTTGCACCCGGCCGCGATTCCCAAGAAAGACACTGCGCGCCCTAAATCACACCTTTACTGGGAGTCCCACTCCGCCAAGGTCCACTGCACAGTCGATCCGGCTGCACACACCTAACCCAGCCGAGTCCGCCATGTTCTATCCTAGCTCATCTCGCGCCACATCTTCATACTCCGCCGGCACATGTCCATCGCGTGGGATTGTCCACCGCCACTATTGCCGGATTACCACACTCTCCCCCCCTCCGAAGAAAAGGCCGACGCACAGTCCTCGAGCCAAACGACAATGGATAAAGAGTAACTCGAAGCATCCGCATCGGAGCCACAAGATTACGTCACAGTCCACGAAAGAGATGTCTACAGCAATCTTAGAACTCGGGACATCCTCCGGGACAGCAGCCACAGAATCAAATCAGCCCAGGAACAGCCATGGACGCCGCTGGATCGCTGGCGCCACTGGAGGAATCCCATGAACCGATGACGGTCTGTTCAACAGTACCAGAGGTAGCAGATAGGGCCTCTTGGCGAGAGGTACGCAGCGCCGGAGTGGAACCGAGAGCACCACCCAAACGTCCGGTTCAAGACCCACAGCACACACGCCAAGGTAGCACAGTGGAGAGTAGAGAGCAGGCACGGCCCGGAGCAAGAGCCGTGGAGCCAAGAAGGTAGCCCCAAGGCCAGGGAGTCAGGAGCTCAGGATGCCACCGGATCATGCACCACGCACATGTGGATGTGCAGTGGGGAAAGTCCTCCAAACGGGTCGGCGGTGAATGCGGGCGCAGCAGGAGCGAATGCCAAAATGGACCTCTGGACGCGAAAGAAGCAAAAATTAACGCACCCTGAAACAACACAATTCTAGCAGGGGGAAAAATAAAATAAAGAAGCGCATCACGTGGTACTGATCAATCATTCAAATTCAGGGCCAGAATAGGTAATCCGAACAAAAAAAAAAAATGCCTAAAAGGATACTCTAGATACATCCCATAGAAAGTTAACATGACGGGTGCGCAGACGCCATTGAGAAACAAGAGGCGTTGCGGCCAAAAGCAGATCAGTCCACGTGGTACTGTTAAGGTCTGACTATATTAAACGGGCCTGCATGTTCACCTTGTACTGCTGTGGCGTAAAAGATACGTTATGGAAGACAGCTTCCTCGCTTACGGTACAAGGGCCCTCCCATTTAGGGGCTAGCGACGCGGCAAACTTGCGTGAGGCATCGCTCAGCGGATGAGGTGCGCCGGAGAACATGTCGCCAACCGCAAACTGAACATCTCGACGACACCGGTTGTACTGCTCCGCCTGCTGGAGACGAGCAACGTCAAGCTGCTCCCGGCAGCCTGTATCGCGTCGCGCAGGCGCTGGCGGACGGCCACAGCATGGGGCGACAGACCAGAACCCGCCTCCGTTTCCTGGAAGTGTCCTGTCAAAGAGAAATGGCATTTCCCGACCGTAGTTCAATAAGCCGGCGTAAACCCGGTTGAGCGATTCACCGTGGTGCGAGTGGCAAATGCAATCTCAGGCAGCTTAGCATCCCAATCCTTGTGTTGCTCCGTATGAGCATTAGCATCGCCTTGAGATTGCGATTCACACGCTCAGTTATGTTTGTCTGAGGGTGATAGGTGGTCGTACGATTGTGTTTCACGCCACAGCTCGGCAGTTGTCCTCAAACAATTTGCTCGTAAAATACGTAGCATATCCGTTATGAGCTGTGCGGGGAAACCAAAGCGCGAAAACACTTCCATTAGGAACCTCCACTACATCGGTGTATTGACGGTACGTAGCGGAACAGCTCTACCCACTTCGTGAAATGGTCCGTCCCACAAACAAATAACAATTCCCACGCGGGCTGCGGGGGTAAGGGCCCATGATATCGCAAGCAACGATTTGCCAGGGCTCTTACTCTCAACAGACTGCATCATCCGGGGCGGGCAACCGACTCGGGGTTTCGCTGTCTGACACACGTGACAGCTCCTGGCGTACCGCAGCACATCCTGCCTCATTCCCGGCCACGTGACAGTCCGACATAACTTCTCATAAGTTTTGCTGCAGAGCTGTGTCCAGCCAGAGCTGAATCATGAAAGTAACGGATG
Organism: Haemaphysalis longicornis; assembly: GCA_013339765.2. Classification (NCBI taxonomy): domain Eukaryota; kingdom Metazoa; phylum Arthropoda; class Arachnida; order Ixodida; family Ixodidae; genus Haemaphysalis; species Haemaphysalis longicornis. Next base: position 4,284,875 of record CM023458.1, read on the forward strand.
AAAGCCCTCCGAAGCTTACGCGGTACAACAGCGCGGAATGGGGAATTAGCTTCGTCATCGTCCTGCGGGATATACCGTAGCAGGAGACCGTCTTCCGCCAACACATATGTATCAAACTCATCGCTGTTGCTGGTGGGAGCTGCGCCCTGTGCCCCGACGTGCTCAATGATCTTACGGCAGAGTCCGTCGGCACGTTGCGCGCGAGAAGATCTGCCCTGCTCACCAGCGTACCCCAGCGTGCGTCAGCATCCACTGCAGCCACCAGCGCCGGCGCTTCCGCATCCGAAGATGGCGGCAGGGGCGCGCGCGATAGCGCGTCAGCGACTTGGTTCTGCGAACCTTCCTGTGCTGGATAGTAAAATCGTAGCGCTGAAGCGCAAGCACCCAGCGCGCAAGACGACCAGCAGGGTTCTGCAAACGCTGCAGCACGTTAATGCCATGTGGTCTGTCTGAATGGTGAAAGAGGCACCGTCAAGATACATGTCAAATTTCTTAGTGCAAACACAATTGCTAGACACTCACGTTCTGTGACCGTGTAATTGCGCTCAGCCGGAGTGAGCGTATGGCTAGCAAATGCGACCGGACGGAGAACGCCCTCAAACTCCTGCATCAGCACTGCGCCCAGTCCATAGTCGCTAGCATCGGTCTGCAAGACAAATTGTTTGTTAAGGTCCGGTATCCTTAACCCCGCTGTTTCCGCGATTGCGCGAGACAGTGCTTCAAAAGCTTGCTGTTCAGCCTCCTCCATTGCCATTTCACGCCTTTCCGTAGTAGCTGGTTTTAGCGGACCGTGACAGCTCCGCACAATGAGGATGAAGCTACGGTAAAAAGCTATCATGCCAAGAAGCGCTGCAAGCTCTTAACGTCACGCGGGCACGGATACTCTGTAATTGCTTTCAGTTTGGCATCGTTAGGACGAAGCTCTCCGTTGTCCACGACAAAGCCGAGCAAGTCAACCTTGCTTGACGCGAGTTGGAACCTTTTTAGGGATTGATGGTGAGGACCGGCGCGTTCATGCGGTCGAAGCACAGTCTCTGAGATGCACGAGATGCTCCTCAAAGGTGTCGCGAAAAGACGACGACGTCATCCATATAGGCCATGCAGTACTTATAACGTACATCGTCAAGAACGATGTCCATTAATCTTTGAAACGAGCTCGGGGAGTTCTTCAGCCCAACGGCATGCGCACAAACTCGAAAAGACCCCTGTAGCATGTGAAAGCGGTTTAGGAATATCATCAGGGTGCATTTCAATTTGCAAAAAGCGCGTGAGCAATCTAGAGTGGTAAACACGCGGGCACCACCAAGCGAGGAAATGATGGATTCTACGGCAGGAAAAGGATATGCGTCTCTTACAGTTACGTCGTTGAGACGACGGTAGTCCACGCAGAGACGCACACTGCCGTCTTTTTTGGCGCCAAACACGACTGGAGATGCATGGGCGACTCTGCGACGGCCGCACAACCCCCCGTGTTCAGCATCTCGTCAAGGGCGACATCCAGTTTCGCCTTCTTCTGGATGCTGAGCGGCCGTGGATTGCAGCTCCAAGGAGGGGCGTCTCCCGTGTCAATGCGATGTTGAAGGACGGTTGTCCGCCCAGGGCCTCCGTGAACATTTCAGCAAACGGCTCCAACACATAGGCGAGCTGCTCCCTCTCATAGTCACTGCAAGGACACTCCTCAAGCAATTGCCTGATTCGCTCAGGCAACACGGATTCGTTGCGACTGCGGCTGACCTTGGCACGGTACAGATATGCGTTGACGCCAGAAAAAGTATCAATTGTGGCGTCATTGCCCAATCTGTAACCACCACCCGCCAAGTCAGCAGTAGGCCTCGCGAATAATGAAATCCCGGCCCAAAATCATGGGCACAGCCAAGCCAGGGCAGTACGTAAAGCGCTGCCGACACCTTCTGCTTGCGTAAGAAATGTGCAAGCGCACAAGCCCCACGCGCTTCAACCACAGCACCATTGGCCACTTGCAACCGGGTGCTGCATTTGCGCAACTTAACACCACGTGCTCGGCAAAGTTCAAAGACGGTATCACCAATGAGCGACAAACTGCCGCCGGTATCAACCAATGCAGAAACATCCGTTCCAAGAACGTGAACAGAAAGCATGTGGTGCTATGGGCTGTGTGCGTGCTTCAACACGGCAAGCAGTGGTAAAAAGCACCAGTCCTCGCCACAGCCAATTCTGGGCCACTCAGTGATGGGTTAGTCACCATCATTGCCTCGGGCTGCATTCCTTCATCTCGATGGCTATTTGTATTTCGGCGACCAGCCATCACACGCGGACACTCACGACGGACTGTGTCCTGGCTGTCCCACATTGGTAACAGCCGCCAGCTTGATTTCCATTGGGCACGTAGCCCCGCGACCCTCCCGTCTCGACGACCGGACGAGAAGGACCTCTGGAGTTCAGAGGATTTCGTTGCCGACCCCCAAGGGAGAGACTCGGGTCGGGGAGCGGTGAGCCTGCCAGTAAAGAGGGCCTGTTTTCCCAACGCAGGAAGCCCTGGCTCTAACCGCTGCGGGGAGTCCCGCCATAGGCTGCACCATCTAGTGGTCTTCCGCGCTCCAACTGCCTGTCGCCAAGGGCAGAAGGACCTCGTGCGCGGGGGAATTCAAGCCCGCCGCTGCCGTACGCGCTGTGGACCTTCGCTGTGGCGAAGTCTCATAGTGTCCTCTCCATGCGCAAGCTGGCTCAAGTGCATCCCCTACGTGGCGGAGGGGGTACATAACTCAGCTCTGATATCAGAGCGTCCTCGATTGCTCGAGCTGATCGCGCCATCTCCTCCAAACTGGAGTAATCACGACCGTGCAGGAAAGGTCGGAAGCGCGGATGGCAACGCCGCAAGACGTGCTTTACCATTTCCGCGTCAGACGCACCCGGGATAGCTCGCTTGAAGAGCTCTGGATAGCTCGAATGTATTCGAGCAAGCCTTCGCGCGGGTGCTGCGTACGTGCCTCCAGCTCACGGCGGATGCGGTAGTCGTAGTCGGGAGGCAAGAACTCCTCGCGGAAAGCGTGCCTCGAAGTCAGCCCAGGACGCGAACGGGGTCTGGAGGCGCCACCAACGACCAGCCGATGCCTCCAGGGCAACCGGCAGGGACAAGGGTCAACACGAACTCGTCCGAAGCACCCGACGCCGTCTTGTAAACATTGAGATCGCTCAGGAAGTCGCCACGGTCTTGCGGTCATCGTAGCCCGTGAACCGTGGCACCGCAATGCTCGGCTGGAACGATGGCCCATGCTCGGACCCACCGCCTTCTAGCCCGAGACCCGCCAGCCGGTTCGTGAGGTTCTCGGCAGAGGTCCATGATCGGGCGGAGCACGCCGACGAGCCCAGTGGCGTCCGCATCCCTTGCGGGCTCACGCGGAAGCAACCAAGGGGCGCCGACGGGTAGAAGCTCCACGGCCAGGCATGTCCCTGGGAAGAAATGCTCTCGCGCGCCGCGAAGCGAACACGGGAAGAAAAAATGGTTATAAACAACAGAAGCCACTACAAAGGCGCCTCAAATCACGAGGAGGGCTACCGAAAAAATCCGAGAGCCACTCAAAAAACGCCAACGTAATTCGCCCCCGCAAATGCCCACCGCGGACACCAAAACAAGAAGAAGACCACAATGCCCTTACCCAGGAACCACGGCCGGCACCCACGTTCAGGGCGCCAAATGTGGTATCGGGGTTCTTGCACTCGGCCGCGATTCCCCAGAAATACACTGCGCACCCTAAACCACACCTTTACTGGGACTCCCGCTCCGCCAAGGTCCACTGCTCAGCCGATCCGGCTGCACACACCTAACCCAGTCGAGTCCGCCATGTTCTATCGCTAGCTCATATCGCGCCACATCTTCATACTCCGCCGGCACATGTCCATCGCGTGGGATTGTCCACCGCCACTATTGCCGGATTACCACACGTTTGATGATGTCTTTTCTTATAATGTTGTGGATCGTGCAGTTAACTTTTTCAAATCATATGTGCTGCCACAAGCTACACAGTGAAAAAAGTAACCTCAAATTTGATTTTTTTGTGCACTGTTATTAATAATACAGAAACAGTCATGACAAATCATAGGCGAAAGCGACGTCGTGGCATAAGGGCCACATCAGTTGACAATTGCTGACAAGCAAGAAAATAAAACATTGACCCAAGATATAAATTTACGGGTGTACAGAATTTTTATACGTTTGTTTCTGCTAAAGGCACGTAATGTTTCAAACTCTTGGCAAGAAAAAACTCGATTCATTGAGGGGGTGAACATGCTGACAGTACACCGGCGATAAGGTGCGCCGTAGTAGAGGATTCCAGATTACTTTGACCACCTGGGGATCTTTAATGTGCACAAAACTTAACACAGGCGTTTTCGATTTTAGCCTCCATCAGAAAAGCAGCCACCACGGCCATGAATTGAACCTGCGGCCTTGGGCTCCGCAGCACAAAACCCTTTTTACTCTTTTAAAGGACCCTGCAGCACTGCAGACTAACCCTTGCTTTCTTGCCTGGAAGCAGCACAGAGCACACCATGAAATATGATCACCTCAGCAGATGCCGCTTACAGTTTCTCCTGTGCTTTTGTTGTAAATGTTTTTAAAGTGTCTTTAGAATTTATATTTCAGCAACAGAAAGGAAACCAGTCTATACTCACGGCATTGCTTCACCGACATCATTCAAGCATGTGAAAACTGCCAAGACAGAAAAAGAGCGAAAGAATGTTTTGAGCAAGTTTCTAAGTTATGTGACGGGTGTACAGCAAGAATATTTAGCTTGGTTACTTTCAGGCCACCTAACCTAAATACTGGATGCACTTGCTGACTGCGTTCCGAGAGCGCTAGATTTTTAAAACGTTGCAATGCGTGTTGCAGGGTTTTAAAGGGACCATAAAGAGTTTGCTAGTTCCTTCGAAAGATTGCTTTGTTGGAATAATATGTCATTGCTGACATCACGGAACATGCAGTGCTGCGGGAGAATCACAACTTTGGCTGAAATTATTTAATTTTTAGGTGAATGAAGCATTGTTTGATCCCATAAAAGCTCTGAGGGTACTATAAAATGCCAAAGCTTTTGAATCAAACAAAGTCGTGTTTCGTCTTTATAGCCCCTTTGAAGAAATGAAGTTTCCTCAGCCAGCAACACTAATTTACACGTCCATTTGCTGTGCCAAGAAGTTGTCGTTGGTGAATATAGGCTTGGAGAGGTTTACAATCCCAGTGATGACTTGCAATATGTCATCGATGTAAGGAAAACGTTCAATGCCCAGGTTACCTGTTAGAATTTTGTACTGTTTCATGCGCTGAATGGCGCCTTCAACGTGCACACGGGCAGCTGCAATACTTCGGTTTTTTTCCGGGTCATGTTTGGCAAGTGGCTTTTTCTTACGCAAAAACGATGGTCTCACGATTTCGACATGGTATTCGAGGCACAACTGATCAATCAAAAAACCCTTATCCAAAATCCCGCTGTCGATGGGTGGAAGAAACTTCTCCATTATTTTTCTCGCCTTTGTTATAAAAGAGTCGGATGCTCTCCCACCATATGCTTGACTTACATAACTGATGTGACGTCCTCGTGTCTCGCAAACTAACACCTTCCTTGTGTAAGTGCCTTTGTACCAACTGTAAGTCAGCAACTGAAACTCCAGGTCTTTCGGCCGCTGCCGTGGCACCTCGGTACAGTCTAAGACTGCCCTCAGACTAGTGTAGTCCTTGAAGTGCGCGGTCAAATTGTCCACAACAGCTTCAAATTGTCCACAACAGTACACATATTTTGTTAATATTGTGGCTAAGACTGTTACAGTGGACTTAGAAATCTCTAATAGAGTTGTGCGGTGGATTCCAAAGAGCACAGCAAGAACTTAAAATGACATGTTGTGGCGTTTACCTCATAAGAGTCAAGTGCACTGCTTCTTGATTAGAAATGCAACAGCTTTTTGCGTGTGCAAGTACACGACTTTCTGTGTACAGGTCACAAATGTTGTAAAATTATTGAAAACATGGAAGTCCAGCAAGCACATTGAGCTCCTTTTCGTCTTGGACCTTGGAAATGCCCAGGGCTGGCTAAGTTGACTGTTGCATGTGTCCACCTGAACACCTATTTCTTTAGTGGCAGCTATCACATCAGCAGGGACACCTTAAGAACACAATGTTTATTTATTAAAACAAGCACTCAACAAACAACAATAAATGCGTGGTTGAAAAATGTGGTGTAATTTTACCTTCATTTCCATCTTCAGCCGGGTTCAGGTCAGCGGGGTCCGCAAGGCCATCCGAGGTACTGCTGGGCTGGGCGTAACCAGTGGGCAACATGTTCAAGGCGTCTTTAGGGAAGACTACGGCCAGGGGTCTGTCCTCTGGGAATATAAGAGCAGTGTCCATTAGTATGGAAAGTATTTCATTAGTAGCGCCACGGTATGCACATGTCATTCCGATTTTGTTACGACTACCAATTCCAAGTTTTGTTTAGAAATTTAGCTTTTGCGTATGCAATGAACTGATTCTTCTGAAAATTAAAATGTATGTTGACCATCTAGGCACAATCACGCAGAATAATTTCTTTTAATCCAATAGCTGATATCTATGCAACAAAACATCAATTATACTAAGTCATAAAAACACATTTTGGAACGAAAGGATGAGCATAAAAGCTATTGAGCTGTACTTACACACAAATGCTTAGGTAAGTGCACCTGCAGCAACTTACTTGTTTAGTGCCTACTCGAGGATTAAATAATCAGTACATACAGTAGACCGCAACCTCTTATCAATGTACTGTGTTCGATGGCTAGCCGAACCGTAAGCGCTCCTTCTCAAGTCTGTAAATTATTTGCTGTGGCTGAGCGCAGTAGCTCAAGGCCGTTATTAAAAAGCAATTTGGTAAAGCAGGTTAGCCATTCACTCACCGTTGTTTTGCACCCGGTTTGGACGACGTCCTGGCCGTCGCGGGCGGGCCAAAGGGCGCACGGGGAGATTTACAGATGGCACAGCTTCGGGTGTAAGTCCACGCTTCTTCCAGTCTGACACAAATCATAAACGTCCGCGAAAAGTTGGCGTGAGCGACGGCGAGCACTTACCGAACATCTTAGCGGCGGCGGCATGCACGAAATCCTCGTCGCGGAAGTGCTTGCTGCAGACCCGTGAGTTAACGCTGGCATCTTTTTCCATTTTCAGCTTTACTAGCCAAGCATCCGGCACTTTTTTACACTTGGGGTAAATATGAAAGCTCACACCTGGTTTGGTGGCATACGTCCGGTACTGCGGCACCGAGCAATACACCACCATTCTCACGCCGATTGTAGGCAAGCTGCCACAGCTGATACGGCTATGAAGTCCCCGGTGGTCAAAGTACGCCTCCCTTACTCCAAATTAAGTTCAAACAGCAAGAATTAATGCGAAAACGCACTCACAAAGCGAGTCGCGAATGAAGCGTCACGCGCTGCAAACCAACTACGCAGCAATATAGGAACAAGGATCTTGGGGATCCTACAAGATACGTCAAAACGATCACAGCGCCAGACTTTCCCGTGGTGGGCCTCGCGGCCAATACTTCATCCCGCTTTGAGCAGTGAAAATAAACCCCCGCAATGTAAAATTACACTCCCTTAAGCCTAATATCGCAAGTGCTTCGAAGCGCTAAGCTCGAGACGATCCCTGAAAGACCTGGGAAAACGAATCACGCCTGTTTCACGTTTGCCGATTATGTACCGCTTTAACTATTACGCTAAAGCGGTGGCGGTCTATTGAATGTTGGTGGTGAGCGCCGCGGTAATTTCTTGCTTTCGCGGTGAATATGTTGTCTCATTGGCACTGTGCACCGTCATCTTGTATGCCTGATGATGGACATCCAGTTTCTACTTTTTCTTGTTTGGTACGTGCCGGCTCAATGGGACTCATACGATAATTCACTTTCAACCAGGCAACTCGACAAGTGCCTGTTCCATTCAAAATACCCTAGCTTAAGCTTGCGGTTCCAAGCCCGCACCAATGTCTGCTTTGTTTCTAATCCATGTCACCGATTAGATAATATGAAATCACCGGCCTGTCATATATTGAAGGCCACCAAAGAGAACGTCCGGAACCGCTTCCGAAACGGGAGAGAGCACACAGCCATCGTCGAGTAGCCAGAGGTGAGTTGAGAGGAAAATAATATTCACTATATTTTATTTTCTGCAGTTACGGTAATCCAGCACAAATTTCTCTCATGGTTTCGGGAGAAGATTGCTACAACAATAAATATGACCCAAAAATGCATTCAGAATAGTCCGTAGTAAGTGCTGTAGGGTCCCTTTATCGCTCAGAAATTTCAATGAGAGTCTTAAATTCTCGTCTGGGCTGCGTAGTCAGACTCCGCGGGTAAACTAGGGCTTGAGTCGACGTGGATGTCGTTGTGAACGTTTCGGTGGCTGGCAGCATGCATGAAAGTTCAGCACTATGACGGAAGGAACTACTGTAAAGAGGCTCCCCCGCCGTATTATGAAGTAATTTGTGGTACTTGCGGCAGTGTTCTCAACCTCACAATTCGTAGCTGCACCCGGTCTTTTAGTCGCTGAAGTTATTTTGTGGTTTCGGAACATTACACAAATTGATGGCCATCGGTAGTTTCCTTCACGTGCTTTCGCGTTGCCGTTTGAAATGCGGTTCAAAAATGTCATCGTACCAACTCGCCCTTCTTCATACCCTTGTTCAGCACATTCGGAAACCCAGTTCTAAATCTGAATACGGGCATTAGAACGGGTCCAGTTATAACAACTGTCGAGTGACAATGACAAAGGGCGTCAGAGGCTCAGGCCAAATGCACCAATTACCATTTTGTTGACGCATCGACACACCCTTCTACCCACAATTCGTACGTACAAGGCAAGGCAGTGTGCAAATATAAATTGCAGCTCTGATGAGAAGGTCACAGCCACTTCACCTCTCTTGTTAGGACGGACGTCATCCAATCTTTCTCGAACGAGCTTCTTGTGGCGTTAATTTGAAAAATTGAGGGACGCTCGCACTTACGCGCAAGACTTGAATGGCGAAACTGTTTCATTTGAACGTTCCTGACACATACTTTAGTTTCAGCATAGTTGTTTATTAGCACAGTGGCTGTGATAGTAGCCGTCGTCATATGCATCGATGAGCTCGTCTTCTTCTTCGCGGCGAGGGATGAATGAGGATCCTCAGCATTGTAGGCCGCCACCAACTAAACTAGTGATGCTTGTAATAAGCCGCGCATGGCTTGAACCATAGCAAAGGTGCAGGATTTCTTTCTACGTGAGCACTGAATTACAGCGCACCACGAACTTTTAAGCGTTTGAAATTATTTTTTACGTGTTCTGTCGTCTCTTTGCACTGTTCCACTAGTAGTCGTGTTCATATACGTCGATATCACCGCGTTTCTCATGCCAAGATTTACATCCGCGGTAGTGCTTGACAACAGCGCGGGAGATGTTTTTCCCCAAAACCACAGCCCCGAATTTTCATCATTTTTTTTTTGCAACCGCGAAATAACGGCTTGTATAACAGCTCCACTGCAAAAAAAAAATCGCTTTGGTGTCGTAGCTACAGTTGTTTTTTCCACGTACTCTATTCATTCCAATTTTTACGTTAGCCATCTCGGGTGTGTGTGTGTGGGAAGAGGGGGGGGTACCTTACTTGTAAGTAGTTTCTCTGACCATTGTTAGCGAGGGAAATAAAGAGTTGTTACAACGCACGGCCCTCTTTACACAGCGAGTTTAAGCTTTTATACGTTTATAATCAGTAGCAATGGCACTACACCGAAAGAACTTCTAGAGGATGCCGAGTAAGTTTGTCGCGGGGGGCAAGCACAGCGGTCAATTCGTGCTCCCTCCGGGGAAATGTCCACAGGGAAAGTTATACCTACGGCCAAGTTGCTTCAGAAAATGATACTCGAGTAATCGTTTTTGACTGCTACTGTCTCACCGAAATTATCTACCGAGTTAGAACCAAAACTTGCGCAGTAACCGTGATTCTTTTAACAGTATTCAATGCTTCCGAAGCTTAACACTCCCCGCACGGGGCACCTTGAGCAATCTTGGTGACGGTACTGGCGATACCGCGGACCCCGAGCCCTCAAACATACGCTGGATCCAACCGTGGCAATGTGTTTATAGGTGGAGGGTTAGAAACCACGAACGGTGGCCGTCGGAGCCTTGGTCAAGCTCCGGCCGATGGGCTCCCTGCCTGTCTACCAGGCAGGGAGCTCCGGGACCTCTTTGACTACCAGGGTAAGGTCAAAGGAGAAAGTACCCCCGTCTCCCTGCTTTCCAATGTATCATATGGCATCTTCAAAAACCCCCCCCCCGACGTGATCGGCCCCCGAAAAGGGGCCGCACCGAAGTTTCTTTTCCTCCTTTGCAATCGATCTCTCCCCAAAGCCCGATAATTTTTCACGCTTTCTGATCATGGAATCTTTGACAAGGCAAAACCAATCACTTCCCAGTCTGTGTTTCTAATCTCCAAGTTTCTTGAAAGCCTTGTCGGAAAGTCCTACAAGGCTAAGAAACTCACAACGGGAGAAGTTTTGATAGAAGTTGAAAACAAACAGCAATCCTCTAACCTTCTCAAGCAAACGCGCATGGTAGATGTTGACATCAAGATCACGCCCCATCGCAGCCTCAATAGCTGCCAGGGCGTGATCTCTGATCGGGATCTAATGAATGAGACTGAAGCAGATCTGCTCGAGGGCCTCCGAGATCAGGGCGTGACAGCAGTGAGGCGAATCACCATACGTCGAAATGATGAAATAATTCCAACCAAGCACATAATCTTGACACTTGACCGCTCTAACCTTCCTGAGTCGGGCAATGCAGGTTTCTTGAGATGTCCAATCCGACCCTACGTGCCGAACCCACGCCGCTGTTTCAAGTGTCAGCGGTTTTGGCACGGCACAACGTCTTGTCGTGGTAAATTGACGTGCGCAAAATGTGCAGCCCATGATCATAAAACTGACAATTGTAAATCCGAGAACTTCACCTGTGCCAACTGCCAGGGACCACACGCTGCCTATTCTAGGAGCTGTGAAAAGTTCAAACAAGAAAAACAAATCATTGCCTTGAAAGTAAACGAAAACATCACCTTCCCAGAGGCGCGGAAGAGGTTCGCCTCCTTCCCCCTGGGCAGGTACGCCGACGCAGCTCGCCGGGGGGCGGAGCGGCGTCTGGTTTCGGCGGGGACCCAGTACCGCGAGTCGGACTTGGTCCCGCCCCGCCCCCCCCGGGGTTGCCTCTGGCGGCCCAACCCGCCACCGCACCGCCTGCTAAGTCAGCAGCGGCTGTGGTGGCATCCACGTCCGTTGGGGATGCTGCTGCACCCTCGTTTCCTCCTCTCCACCGGCCCGAAGCACATGCGAGGGCCCGGAGGAGATGGAGCTGGAGGAAACCGCAGCAGTTCCCACCTCCGCCGCACCGCCTGTGCCACCCGGGGCGCTCCTGACGCCCTCGGCGGTCGCGGGCAAAACGAAGGGCACCGCAAAGGGTGCCAGGTACGGGGGGTCCGGTACGCCGGGTACCCCTTCCAAATCAGATGATGACTTGGATGTGGGACCCTTCCTGTCTGCTTCGCAGCGGAAGGAACGGGTCCCTCCATCTAAACCTCCAGAGGAGGTAAAGAAACCCGTCCAAGAGTCCAAGCCCCGAAAGACCCTACATAAATAGTCACACTCCAGTAGCTCTAATACATAATAATGGGAAGAGAAAATATCGTCCAATGGAACTGCAGAGGCCTTCTAAATAATCTTGACGACGTCTATGAGATTCTGCATGCTAATCAGCCAAGTGTAATGTGTGTTCAGGAAACACACCTGAATTCCAAGAACACAAATTTCTTGAATAGTTACCTGGTATACAGAAAGGACAGGGTTGGCTGCACACACTCTTCTGGCGGTGTGGCCATAATCGCCCGAAATCCTTAGCATGCCACCCTGTCACCTTGAACACTATCCTGGAGGCTGTGGCAATTCGAACGATAATATTTAATAGGTTGATAACGGTATGCTCCATATACATTCCTCCTGATGTTTCACTTTTAAGCTCTGACTTCGAGGCGCTGGTTGACCAGCTGCCCGAACCATACATCCTGAAGGCGACCTTAATGCTCACAACCTCTTTGGGGCTCTTCTCGCACGGATGCCCGAGGTCGCCTCATAGAGAAATTCTTTACATCTTCAGGAGCATGCCTTTTCAACAGTAAACAGCCTACATACCATAACATAGGACACAACACATACTCATGTCTTGACTTGGCGATTGGCTCCGCAGTTCTCTTTCCTCTTCTCGAGTGGGGTGTGGGAACTGACCCATATGGCAGTGACCACTTCCCTACCTCAGTTACATATATAGGTAAAGGCCCAAGCAGTTCTCTTCCCATAATAGGTTCAATGAAGCACGAGCTAACTGGAATACATTTACAGAGACATCCAAACTACACCACACATCCATAGGACACCTACACGTTGAAGAAGCTACCCAACTCCTCACGGCGCACATCCTCGACGCCGCCGAAAAGTCCATTCCCCACGCCTCTGGTCCCCCGCGCAACCAGCGGAGGCCGTGGTGGAATGAGGACTGTAGGCGGGCGCGAGAGGCCCAGAACAAGGCGTGGGGTATCCTTCGTCGGTACCCCACGTCGGGAAACCTTCTCTTGTTCAAACGGGCCAAGGCGTTAGGAAAACGTGTGCGCCGTGAGGCAAAACGAGAGAGTTGGCGTACATTCATAACATCAATAAACTCCTACACAGACACAAGGAAAGTATGGACACGAATACGCAAACTCAAGGGACAACAGACACACAGCCTCCCCCTGGTCAGCACTACAGGGGACACACTCGAAGACCAGGCTGACACACTCGCACAACACTTCCAACACGTGTCCAGTTCAGCACACTACACAACACTTTCCTGAAACATAAAGCCTGTTGTGAAAAGAAGTCCCTACGCGACAACAACAAATCACAGACTTCTTACAACTCCCTGTTTTCACTACATGAGCTGAGGGCTGCTCTAAGCACGTGTAAACCCTCAGCTCCAGGCCCAGACAACATTACATACACAATGATACAAAACCTACACGCAGACACACTTGAAGCACTTCTACATCTATATAATAAAAAATGGCTTTCGGGGCACATTCCACACTCTTGGAGGGAGGCCGTTGTAGTGGCTTTCTTGAAGGAGGGAAAGGACCCGTCGTCCCCCTCAAGTTACCGCCCAATAGCCCTGACGAGCTGCCTGTGCAAGCTCTTCGAGAAGATGATCAATCGCAGGCTCGTGTACTTCCTCGAGTACAACGGTCTTCTCGAGGGCTGCCAGGCAGGCTTCAGGGCGGGGCGCTCCACCAATGATCAGCTTGTTGCCTTGGAATCTTACATAAAAGATGCCCTCATTCACAAACAGTTCTGCATTACAGTCTTCTTTGATATGGAAAAGGCCTACGACACGGCATGGCGATACGGCATCTTGAGTGACTTGAAGTCATTCGGTGTTTCGGGCAACATGCTTAGCACTCTTTCTAGCTACATGTCTGAACGAACTTTCCGTGTAAGAATTGGTAGTGCACTTTCTAATGTACATGTTCAGGAAAATGGCGTGCCTCAAGGAGGTGTTTTGAGCTGCACACTCTTCATAGTGAAGATGAACTCACTCCGTAAGGCATTGCCACCAACCATTTCCTTTCTCAGTTTATGTAGATGATGTGCAAATATCTTTTAAATCATGTAATACGTCAATCTGTGAACGGCAAGTCCAGCTCGGCGTGAACAAACTTGCTGGCTGGGCGGACACAAACGGCTTTAAGCTGAACCCCGTAAAAAGTACTTGCGTTGTGTTCACCCGTGTTCGCGGGATCCATGTGGACCCTGACATTACTCTAAACGGCGTGTCGATTCCTGTAAAAAAAGGGGCACAAGTTTTTAGGCCCAATATTCGACAACAAACTAACATTTCTTCCTCATCTGAAAATGCTTAAGCAAAAATGCCTAAAAACTATGAATATCCTTAAAGTTGTCTCTCACCAATCGTACGGTGCAGACAAGCAGCTACTCCTGCGTCTGTATACTGCAGCGTCGTATATGGGTCTGCAACGAAAACGGCACTTAAAATGCTTGACCCAGTTCTGCATTTGGGGCTTCGCCTTGCTTGTGGCGCCTTTCGCACCAGCCCTGTTGAAAGCCTCTATGCAGAGTGCCACAAATGGTCCCTGTATCACCAGAGGATATACACTGACTTGTTGTATGCCTCTAAAATCATGTCTCTCACAAATCATCCTCTTAACTCGACCATTCATGATGCATCCTCACAGCAGCTCTTTTTAAACCGCCCATCTATTCCCATGCCGTTCCCTCTCAGAGTGAGAGCAGAAGCTTCTGAGCTAGCAGTGTCATTTTCATATATCCACAAGACAGCGATCATTGATTTTATTGCACCATGGCAAGCCAGGGATGTTTCTTGTGACCTGTCCTTTGTGCAGTTCGACAAAAAAAGGGCACCAAGGGCAGTTTTTATGCAGCATTTCCTCTTCCTACAGGATAAGTACCAGTGTGCAGAGTTTTACTCCGACGCATCAAAGACAGCTGATGCTGTGTCTTGTGCTGCGCATGGACCGAACTTTAACATGGCAAAAAGAATGAACTCCCACAACAGCATTTTTACAGCTGAAGCACACGGCATTTTACTTATTTTAGACCACATTGTCCAGCATCAAATTCCAAAGTCCATAGTTTTTACAGATTCTCTTAGTGTTGTACGTGCACTTTTGTCTAGAAAACGCTCAAAAATTATGTAATCAATCTTGTTTTTAAGGGTTTTATGGTGGCATACGCATCAAGTCTTGAAATAACAATATGTTGGGTTCCTGGCCATTGTGGAATAGCCGGGAATGAAACTGCAGATGAAATGGCCACTGCTGCTACACTCTTGAATTCAGTGGGCATAGCAACACTTCCGTACACAGATATGAAGCCACACATCAGACACCAACTTCACAACACGTGGCAAACACACTGGAGTGAACAGACAGATAACAAGTTACATGTAATAAAACCTCACTTGGGACCATACGCTACTGACTCACATAACAGACACATTGAAGTTACCTTAGCTAGGTTGCGGATAGGCCACACTCACGTAACACACTCACACCTGCTCACTAGCTCTCCAAGACCTGGGTGTAGCAGGTGTGGGGAGGGCCTATCCGTAGTCCACATCCTAATCACATGCAAGGCACTCGACACAACAAGACACAGACACTTCAAGGAACTATACAGACAACACATTCCGCTACACCCTTCGTTGTTTTTGGGGGATAATGCAATGGTCTCTGTGCAACGCGTTTTTAAATATTTGTCTGATGTAACTTTTTAAACCTCATTTCCTATCATGCGTAATCAAAACTGGCCCTATACACCAGCCATCACCATTGTCGTTAATTGATCTTAGTGTTATTCTGGCTTAGTAGCCACTATTTTCTTCTAAATACTTTTGTTTGGCGCTCTTTGCCCCAGCTGGCCTTGCGCCAAAAAACTCCAACCATCATCATCATCACATGTTCCCCTACATCCATCAATGTTTCTAGGTGACGATGCAATGGTTTCTCTGAAACGTGTCTTTGACTATTTGTCAGATATCAAGTTTTTAAACCTCATTTCCTATCACGCATAATCAAATCTGGCCCTATACACCAGCCATCACCATTATCTTTAATTGATTTTACTATGTTCGGCTTACACGTTGTTATACCTACCCTTGTGAGGTAATCACCTCTCTTTATTAAATAACCTCTTCTTTGGCGCTCTTTGCCCTCGTTGGCCTTGCGCCATTAAGCACTAACATCATCATCATCATCATCAAGCTTAACACTGTCAGAGTGAGTCTATTTATTTTCAATGAAGGAATAGCCTTGTTTCATTTGTAGTACCTTTTCCTATAAACGTCGCATTTCTCGAGTAACGCAAATGCTTCACCGGTTGGCAAAATGATGTCCTACAAGGGCACTACACCTCATCTTTTTTAGGATGAAGGCGCGATGCCTCTGGCGTATTCTGTGGGAAGAAAGAAATGAGAAAATGTTCCGTGAAAAGACTAGTGGTAGTACATCCAAATTAAAACTGTGTGATTTAAGAGTTTGTGGTTACTCCAGCGCACGCGTCGAGCGTTGTGCTGCTGGGCCCAAGCACGCGGGTTCGATTCCCCGCCGTGGCAGCTGCGTTACTGATTGAGGAAAAAAGCGAAAATTCCCGTGTGTTCGACATTTTGGCGCACGTTAATAAACCCGAGCTGCCTTCCACTACGGCGGGCCTCATTGCCAGTGTGCTGCGTCGAGGAGTTAAACATCATATTCAGTTAACCAATTGTTCCTGTCGACCGCTCCTGCACTGCCCCAACAAATGATACATTCCGTGCTTTCGCCTATCCCAAATGTTCTTCTGCTGTTTTCAAAGATATTCAGTTTCCTACCATCACCCAGAAGTCTTCATGAAATCGCTCACATGCCGCTCTTTTATTTGAATGCTCTATTCCTTTACTTTTACCTGCGTCCAGCACGGAGGAGTTATTATGGTTAAGTCATCAATATTTCCCCCTTCAAAATTATCTATTTCAGGTTTAGGTTTTTTTAGGCTCCACGTAGGGGAAGTGTTATTCTGAGGTCAAGCACAGTAAAACAGAGATAATGCCAGGAAAGTACGCGAACTCTGAAGCAAGCCGTGTTTTAAAGCACGAAAATAATCCATGGTGTCCATATAAACAGTGTGCCATGAATAAGTTTCTATAAAACTTGTTTTCTGTGTTACACGCATTCTGTACGCTGCGTAGTATGTCGGAGATTATGTTGCGCTTGCTACAGAATTCATCTCATTCGCAATAATAGCGGCTAAAACTTACCGCAGTCTTTCTCGCCGCGTCTCTATATCGATTTCTTTTTTTGCGTTTCTATCCTTGGATATTCTACCAACACCCCGAGTTTGCTACGCATAAAAGTTTTGTAGTCACAGCGCAGTTCTTCTTTTCCTTGCAGAGCGAAAGTGCATAATTACGTCATACGTCTCAGCGGAGTTTTTTTATTTACAACGTGTACCTTGGCACCTTGCGTATTCAGCCATCATCTCGCCTTAACATTTCGATTTTTAATGGTCCCCAAAGCACAAAACTTCGTCGCGTGTACTGTGTGGCTCCCTGGGTCTATCTAGGAGTTTAACTGACACCACCGGAAGGCCGAATGTCTACATCAAAATACCTTGATGTTTCTGCAAGCCAGTAGATGGAGGACCCACCGCGGTGGCTCAGTGGCTAAGGCGTTGCGCTGCTGGGCACCAGGTTTCTGGTTTGTTAGCTGGCTGCGCCGGCGGCTTTTCTGATGGAGGCGAAAAGCAAAAACGCCCTTGTGTACGAGATTTGGCGCACGTTAAAGATCCCCAGGTGGTCGAAATTAATCCGGAGCCCTCCACTATGGCGCGCCTTACCGCCTGCGTTGCGTCGGCGCATTAAACCTCCACACTCAATCAATCAGTAAATGAAAGGAACGACAAAGAGTGAGAAGCCGCTGTGAGTGAGTCACATAAAATCCGAAAACGCGCAAACACCTTATTTATTACCAAAAAAGACGAGGAAGCGTTGCCCGGAATATCACGTCGAGTGCCAAGGTAAATAAATAGTTTCTCTCATGGCAGCAAACGAAACCTACCCTTTGTGCGTCTACAATAGTTTGTAGTAACCGGAATGACGGCCGTCTCACATATGCACACTGAAAGTGGCTGAATATTTAAATTAGTTAAGTAATGCCGGGCAAAATGACTGATTAAAAATTAAAGCTTCTGTAAAGTGTTCTTGGGCCTCACAGATTTTTCATAATAATATTACCTGCAATTGGTTTTAGCGTGATGGTAAAGGATGGCCAGCATTGCAGCGAAGGAGCGCACCCCGGTGATGCTTGCGCGGGCTCCGTTACAATGTTGTGTTGTCAGCAACAACAAAACATACTTCTCCAGCTTTTTTTATTCTCGAGGAATAACATTCAGCAAGCCTGTGGTTATTTTTAAAAAACCGTATACCATTGCCCGCGTCACCCATTTTGTTCGCGAATAGTGACAATTTTTGCAGAATTTTGACATTTAGATTGAGCATCCAATCAATGCTCTAAGGCTTTCTAATTTCAAAACTTGCAAATATATTGCAAATGTCCTATAGCAACTGTGCCTCAGAGTGCATTAAAAAGATACCAAACTTCGAACGTTTTTTTCTCAGGTTTGTGCTGTTAAGGTAGAAAATTGATGAGGAAGTCGAATGTTTCACTGGCAATGTACCCTCGGTGTATCTATTTGCTTGATTACGTGCACTTTCGCAACAAGCAACGGCTCTTCGGAAAATAAATTGTAAAAGTATCCGTATTTATGTATTTCGCAGATATCAGGAGGCCGCTCTAAGGGTGAAATATATTTCTCGTCGAAACCAATTTCGCGAGTATCTCTTCTCTACTCCCCTTTGCTAGAGTCTAAAGTTTTGAAGCAAATTTAAGAAGTTAAAAACTTTTCCGATTTCCTTCGGCGTGGAACTACCCCGTAGTCTAGAACGAGGTGAACTCATTCGCTACCAAAGGAATACGCTGCTAAATTACATTCTGGCCACTTTGAGTTGGTTGTTTTAAGGAGAGAACGTTGCTGTTCGGTCTCCCGTACAGCCGCGACGCTTCATGAAGTCTTGACCAATATGTAGAATGAGTCGTCTGCCTTCCGCAGAATAAGATATTACGGCAGAAGAAATCCTTGCGAAACTGATGAAACAAATCCGCTGCACTATTAAAAACTACAAATCACGTGGTATCCTTTGCAACCACGTCAATAAGGCGTTTCTACGGCTTGTGACTGCAATTTAGATGGCTGTGAACATGGAAAGTTTTCTCGGCTTGTGACCGTCTTCAAAAATTTTTCAGCGTGCTCAACGATGTCTTCCCTGTTCTCAAACTAATACGTTTAAGAAGCCCTTATTTCAGTGTCGTGTCGCAGAAGCTTTTTGAACAACTTTCTACACGTTTATTGAGGAAAGCTAGGGCGAATAATGTATTGCCAAAATTAACCAATGAATTATCTCTTGTGCACTTACATAGCTGTAATGCGGCGTAGTCATGTAGCCGTTCCCAGCCGAAAAAGACAAGAAAAACTTCCGCAGTTTTCACTATTTCTGTTGGTCGTACTGTCATGCTGTCGTATTCTTGTCTTGTCGTGATTCTGATGTTCTGTTGTGAATCGTATTGCTGTCCTAAGTTTGATGTTCAGTCGTGCCAAATTCCTTCTTGTCCTAATGCTTTTGTTCCAGTAGTGGTTGCAAATGGTTCAAATGTTAGTGCCCGTTTTGAAGAGTAGCGTAAATGGCACTCATGTTGTGACTAGAGGAATGTTTGTCGTTTATAAAATTGACATTGTCGTTACGACAGAAATGTGCGTAGTAAGAACAGATGGCTTTGTCGTAACATGAGGACTTCTGTAGTCACAAGCAATTTTTGCCGGATGACCGGAATTCTTGATAGGTTTCTTCGGTATTCCTGTTGGGATTTCCGTTTGGGTTGTAGCACTGTGCCGTTGTTAGAAGCAGCAAAGTGCGGAGTTACCCCTGCCTTGGTACGGGCATTTCGTTATGATGATTCGTCTGGTGTGTGACCTGTCTGCTTTAATTGAAGAGGCCTTCCTGTTATGCTTGTTTTCTGTGTAATACTAATCAATGGTAACGACATTAGTATCCCTCTTGAGCCGCACCTATGCACTCTGGTGGGTTTGTTGTTCTCCATGCAAAAAAAAAGAAAACTTTCCTCGAAGTTGCTTAGAAGAGGTACGGTTTGTGAAGTGGTTCTTTTCCCAGTCGTACTGGTGTCTGTTTCTTCTACGAGTTGTCCTCGAGTGGACAATTGTTCTTTCGGGATGCGCTGTTAAAGCTACTTCGGTGATTTTACCAGAAAAAGAACATGCTTTTGCATGCTCATTATTTGTATTTTTTCCATATTCTGATGCGTTATCCCCAATCCAGAGATTAGCCTAAAATTGCAATCAGTTTTTCTTTAAAGTCAGAATGTCGATAGAAAAACCTTTGCAAAGGTGGCGCGGGTAAGGCGCAATTTTTTGCAGCTGCAGTTGTTTTTCTTTTTTTCAACAATGGGGCTTCGCGCACGGCCCCGTTTAATAATTCTGACCAAAAATTTGTTCTAAAACAAAGCCTCTACCAAAAACACAAACCGTTCAAACAGAATTTTGCATTCTGCCGTGAACAGAAAAATTATCAAAAATTGGGATTAGCGCTCGAATCCAGCTTGTCGCTAACTTTCATGGCCCCTATCTCCGTATCTGCAATTTGATCAACATGTAGGTGGCAGGTAATGTCGACCGGATATTTGTAAATATATATTCAAAATATCTCTTTTCTGCAAAAATATAAATATGCGTAGAAACGACAGATTGACTATTGTGCTTTCTATAAAACGTGTTACCTTTAAAATAAAACTAAAAAAACCGGACGGTATTTTCTTCAAAATTTGGGGACAAAGACTCCTCCAGAGGGTCAACAATGCTGCTCAAACAATTTTGCCTCAGTTTCTTTGAACCGAAGTTGTAAGCGGGTGAAATCACGCCTTCAAGACTCGTCTGTGTTCCGTGAGATAAGCTACTCACTCTGCTTTTCTGTCTCCGGGCTTTGATAAAAACTGTCTTTTCGTATCCTGACGCACACCAGAGACTTTTCAAGCTGACGTCCTTCTAGAGAGAATCTTCGTTTTAATATTTTTTGTTTGCAACGTTTCACTGAATAAGCGCCACTACAGCTACGCCTTCGGTGAAAACGCGCCAAAATGGTGCGCCTTTGGGGGGGAGGGGGGAATGGTGCTTTTAGCATAATCAAAAAGCAGGGTTGTAAAACAAATATGTTTCTTAATGGTCGACTGCCAAAACTGACCCTCTTCCGAAAACTTGTTACTAAGGAGGCACCCGTTTAATAGTACCGCACTTATTTAAAGAAAACAACTGCTATTCATTTTGACGTAAAGACCCACAACTATCAGGGCACGCCTATAGCATGCAGAAGCCGATGAGCAAATTAGTTATAACAGAGCTCCTGTCACAGCACAAATGAGTTGACAAAGTTGTAGCCGTATGCGTTTTCGCACAAATGTTTTGAACTAGAGCGGACTGTGGTTAGTTTATGGATGACGGGGCGAACATTGAAAACCATTTCTTTTCACCTTAAACCTCTGAGAAGATATGGTCATAACCATAAAAAATAAACACAAAATGCATGGACGTGCGCTCATTCAAACACAGCTCAATAAATTTCTTCTAATGCCATATGAAAGGTCCCCTTTGCTGCTGAGGTATGTGTTGCAAAGAGCCAGGGCTACATCAAATAGACTGCAAAAACAATTTAGACAATTGAAGATGTGAGGTTTTTAATTACAACCGACCCTTTACCTAACCTCCGAGCATCACTCAGAGAGAGCCCGCTGAAGAATATTCCAAGCTGCTGTCTGTTTTGTCATCGAAGGTCCCCCCGACAGTTTTTTTATTTAGGCTTCGGGATCTCCTTCTGTAGCGTGTATATTGTATTCAGCAATACTGTATTTATTATTTGGAATAAACTTAAACTTGAACCACATCCGCACGGTTGCGCCTACAGTTAAATATTTTCATTTCACCTCCAGCTATTGTGCCTGAGTTATACCACCCGTGCTCGATACAAGCACTTAATGTGGACATTTCCGATGTATAGAACGGCTCTTCAACTGATTACGATAAAATTACTTACGAGGCTATTTCGCATTTATCCCTCCACTCTCACTGGCGTCTCGGAGTATTATTACGCTGTGTAGCAGCTTGGAACCGTTCCTCCTGAATGGGCGATCGCGAACATTGCTTCTATTTGGAAGCCAGGAAATCCACCGACACGCTATGAATTCTCCCGACCAATCGCCTCACTCAGTTGCTTTGGAAAATGATAAAAAGATAACCTTCAAAAGGATGAAATGGTTTGTCCAAAACAAAAGCTTTACCCACTTCACATGAAGGGTTTTAGATGCAAAGCATCTCTTGCTCTCGACTCCGTCGTCCGTCGTCCGTCCATCCGCCAACCCAGGAAGACACCGGCAACACTGCCGCTCCAGCGGCCAAGGAAGACGCCGGCAACAACGCTGCCGCTCTAGGAGACCTTTAAGGGAAAGCGTGCTCGTCTTGTTCCGGCCCAGGACGACACCGGCAACACTGCCGCTTCAGCATCTCATGGTCGGGGCTACGTCTCTCCCTTGTTGTTACACCGTCCACACCCCCCCTGCGCATGCTCGGCTCATCTCGGGCCGGCCCAGGAAGACACCAGTAACACTGTAGCTCCAGGAGCCACTAAAGGGTAAGACACCACCGGGCGTTCAGCAAGCCGAGCATGCGCAGTGGTGGTGTGACGGCGCAACAACGACAAGGGTGGGACATAGCCCCGTCGCATCTAATAAAATTACACCATCTTCCCGTAGGGAACCCTAGTAGTATGCGAAACAGTGATAGGCTCAACTCAACTTCCCATTTCGTAGTTCCGGTAAGTGAAAAGTATGGTAGTTACCATGGCAACCAAACTGTAAATATAACGGTAGCTACGTACCTAAACCTAACGGAAACTGCGAACTGAAAACTAATGGGCACTTGAATTAACCCCATGGCTGCTTTGCATACTACTCAGGGTTCCCCTACGGGAAGATGGTGTAATTTATTCGAAAGAATCGATCGGCCATTGAGAACGTAATAGCCCTGGTATAATCTTTACAAGAAGAAATTAATACCGACCACATGCCAAATGCAGCGCTTTTAGACATCAAGTCAGCATTTGACTATGTTTACGACGATGTAATCCTAGCATTTATGATTGCCCTATGTATAGGAGGGCGATTATATGCGTTGATTTTGAACTATGTTAAAGGACGGAAAGTTTTTGTGGGCACCGCAGAAGGCCCAACACGTTAGTGCGATATGAACAGAGGAGTGCCTCAAGACGCAGTCTTAAACCTGTTGGTGTTTAATCGTACGCTTATTCACCTAAAACTTGTTCTCTACCGGGGCATCTGTGTGACACTCTACGTGGAATATATTTGTGTTTGGAATGCATGAAGATCACATCTTATCACACAGCAAAACCTGCAGAATTATCTTGCAAAAATGGCAGAAATCCTAGCGCCGAGAAAACTGACTCTTTCCTCCGAAAAAAGTGTCGCAGTGGCGTTCCCCCTGAATGGCATGGACCGATATCCTTAAATCCTCAGGTGCCGGCCTCAGCATTATCTAATAAACATAACATACTTTTTCATGGTAATAGATTGAAACACCTATCCTGGACCCCAGACGTAAGTGGATTAGGCACGCGAATGCCGAGTATCCCAATTTGATGGGTATATTTTTGGCACTAGCTGGGGCAGTGGTTTTCGCTCTGCGGGGCTGCACTTAAAGGCATATGTTGATAGCGTCTTGTGCTACAGTCATGCCGTGTTGCAGGAACGGTCCCCCACTAGCAGAAAACATCCTGAACCGGCCAGGAATGACTGCCTGAGGAGTTGCCATGGCCTTCCTGGACGCTCGTCATGTTGTGTGAATATTGCGAAAGCTGGCTGCCTGGCTATGAATGTGTTACCATTTTAAGAGGCCCTACACAACATTTGAGGCACAGGCAGCATGCCACTACTCATTTCCTGGCTCGCAGTGCGGGTCAAGACGTTTCAAAATTTTACAAAGAATAAAGAAAATTATAGCTTCCGTTCCAAGTCAGGCATGCCAATGAACTTTCCGCCATAGACTCTGTCACCTATTACCATAAAACATTCTAAACCGCGAATTGACTTTAAAACGTGCATAGACCAAAGTGCCCTACTTGAGATTACACTTGCGCATATTCAAAAGAGTTACTCTCAACGACCCCTATTTTTACAGAGGGATCGGAAAATTATGAGCACAGTTCTTCAGAAGTGTTTATCACGTCAGCTATTACGTCAGCTAACACATAACTGTCACACCGGCTTGAGGGAGTAGCTTCATATACGCTAGCTGAGCTCGTGGAATCACAGAAGCCATCCAGTACATACCTCGTCGGTCACCGACTGAATGGGTCATTTTCACAGATTCATAAGCTGCCCTACGAAGCCTTCGACGTGCTAGCTGCTTAAGCATCTACAACCCCATCCAGCATGACGTAAAATAGCTTCAACATCTCGCGTATGCTGCTGGCCATTCCGTAACCCTTCAGTGGCCACCCGGACGCTGTGGTGCACTCAGAAATCAGAGAGCTGATGAGGCTGCACGCAGGTGCGTTGCAATAAAATACAAAAGAAAGATTCTCTTCATTAATTGATAGGTCAGCTATGACCAAGGTACTAGCTCTTGCAGAAAGAAACGGTTTATGGTCCCTTCCGAAATGTCATCATGATGATCTTTTCTCAATTTACACAAAGATAATATTCCGAAGTTTTCCGATGTTTTTCGAAGGAGTTCGACCGTAGTCGGACGTCAGGGATGGACGTCGAGGATGTGGTGAGCGGGACTGGTGGCGTTGGGGCGACGGCGAACGATTGAATCGGGTGAGGGGACGGTTAAAGTTGGTCGGGTTCAGCTCAGGACGGGAAGAGAAGCAGTTCTGCCGGTCATCGGAGTAGCCAAAGGGTGGTCGAGTACTATAGTCGGAGTAACTGTTGCGGAAGAATGAGACCCGGCGGCTGCGACAGTACCGGGCAATGTGGCCAACTCTGGAGCAATGGAAACAAATTGGTTTATCGTCCGGCGTACGCCACTCAGCGGGGTTACGGCGTGGGTTCATTGTGGGAACCGGGCGACGTTCATTGTGGGAACCGGGCGACCTGAGCCCTTGTACGAACCCAGAGCTAAGCCAGCACACTGGGTGAAGGCCCATGTTGGCTATTTGGTCGCGGACAACGGCCTGGATAACGGAAAAGGTGTGGAGGTCGTTCCCATCGGGCATGTATGGCACCGCAGTAGTAGGGGTCATAGCCTTCAGTTCTCGGCGCACGATTTTGGTTATATCCGACGACGATGGAACGGGATCTTGTAGGCAGGTAAGACGGGCTTGCAGGTTGCCATCTTCACACGAAGAGGTCGCTGCTGTGTGTGGAAGTCGTGCGAAGTTGTGGGCTATTCGGCGTCCTTTGGCCTCCTCGAAGCGCCGACATTCCTTAATGATGGAATCTACAGTGGCACAGTCTTTGCATATAGAAGGTGGAATGCATCGTCCGCAATGCCCTTCAGTATGTGTCCCACCTTGTGCGCCTCCGGCATTGTACTGTCAGCCTTCCAGCACAGGGCCAAAACGTCCTGGATTTATGCGACGTATGATTCAGTCGACTGCTGGGCGCGCGATACCAGTTCCTTGCGTGCAGCAACCTGGCGACAAAGAGGCTTTCCGAACACTTCTCAGAGCTTCGTTTTGAAGACTTCCCAGCTGGTCAAATCGGTCTCGTTCGTCTCAAACCACTTGCGCGCAGGACTCTCCTCTTTAAGATAAAAGATGACATTCGCGAGCATGATGGTGGGATCCCGCCTGTTGTGAGCGCTAACACCCTCGAAGAGGCTGAGCCAGTCGTCCACATCAGTTTCGTCCGCGCCGGTGAATATTCCGGCTCTCGGGGGTGAGACACGATGACGAGGGGGGTCGTCGTCGCGGGCGCTCCATCACCAGGCATTGTTACGCGAGGAACGAAGCGTCTACTCCGAAGCTCCGTGGTGGGTGGAGTACGCCCGGGCGAGCGGTACGGGATGAGGTGGGATACCAACTCCGCAACCTCCACCACAATGTTAGGATAAAGATGAGGCGTATTTGCGTTGTTCACACAATCTGCGATGTTTGCATGCCACAGCGCATAAACGAACAGTTCGCAAGCTGACCAATCAACCTTCTCCTCTTCTTTCTCAAACCGAGCCCCGTCCAGTGTCTCTCGTCATCTTCGTCGTTTGCCTGTATTTGGAGCGTCACGTAACAATATTGAGGCTCCCAAAATGACTACCTCGTCGGCTGGAAATGTTAGTTCACAGACTGCGACTCAATGCGGCGTTCACTACTGCCTACTTACATCCCGTAAGCCGAGAGTCCTAGTCCATATTGCGACAACTGTGGCCCTGCCGAAACCATTGAGCATGTCCTCCTAGTTTGCCCCGCCTGTACCGACGCAAGGAGCCGGTTAAAGAAGAAGATGGAATCCCTTCACCCTGGACTTATCACGCTTAGGCTTGTACATGAACCATGACATTTTTCTCTTTTCAACAGAAAGCTCAGGATGTGTTATTTTGCTTTCTTGAAGAAACTAGCGTCGCTTAGGCACAATAGCCGCCCCCCGCGGCTATGCGCACAGTCCTCGCTACATCCAATGCCCATATATAAGTCGCTATATCTCTTTTTCTCCTGTCCCATTCAAATCTTCTTTTTGTCAATTTATTCCCCATTCTCCTTCCTGCAGAGTAGCATGTCGACGAATGCATTATGGTAAACCTCTCTGTAGACTCTTCTTTTATAAAGAGCTTCTCCCTGTCCGTCTCAGGATAGGTTCATGCGCCAGCGTCATCTTCGAGGATCGACGCGTCAAATCCACTGAGGAAATCATGGTTGCCATTGCGCAGAAGCCCGAAATCTTATAGGTTACATTAAAAGTCGGTATGTCTGTACCCTCGACAAAGACATATGTCATTACTTTGTTGGAGCACTCCCGACTGGCGTTGCCTGAGGAAATGCGCCCGTCAAGGAGAGCCACTGAGTTTTTACTATAGTTAGCAAGGGGAAGTCAATACACCCATTTTGTAGCACCCGCCGCCTGCGGATTAGTTGAGGTAGTCATCACACCAATAAGACTTTTTTGTTACCCTGCTCTATGTTTTTTGCTAAACCAATGGTTACGCCAGCTATTTGGAATGACCTTCCCACCGAAGTCACCAATGTTGTAACTCGCATGACAGCTTGCCACCGATGTTGGGGTCAGCCATTCCGACGCTGTCACCGCTGTTGCAACTGGGCCCTCTCACAGCAGCCACCAATTTTGAGGCTGGCCATCCGAGCGCAGCCACCGGTGTAGCGACGTTGCCTTGCTCCGTCCGCTATTGACATCGCGCAGAGCAGAGAGATGAAGTTCTCGAGCCGACGAAAAGTAGAAGCAACAGTTATATACAGTACGTACAAGGGTAAGCCAACGTTACATGGCTTGCACCTAGGCGACAGCACCCCTCCACTCGGCGCCTCCGAAAATAGCCGCCGAAGAATGCTGACAATAATATCCTCCGGGCGGGTTTAATTCCCCCCGAATTCCATTGTGGCCCCGAAAAGTTTGAATCGCTCTAATCACGACTCTCGCTGGCCGAAGTTTTAAATCCGACGAATGGAAGTGAAGCGGTTGCGCCAGCCGAGCTGCCACGATGGGGAAAGGGAGGGCGACGCCCACGCCATCTCCGTGAAGCCGGCTCCTGTCGTGTGGCTACATGTCGGTGTCTGTCGCTAACCTGATGCGTGATTCGGCCGAGCCGCGCGCGATGCAGAAGAATGAGGCGACTCTGCGGCGGTTCATGTTTTAGCCTATTGGCCGAAGGCGGTTTGCTCTGGTTTGGACGGGGCGTGAATCAGCCCCACTGTCGGCTCGTCGCCCCGTGCAACAAATTTGGGCCGGGCGCTCTGGCAAAACAGCACCGCTGCCGCCAGACAGTGCGCCAGGAAAACAAGCTGCCTTCACGTAGCTCGGATTCCGGGCGAGCTCGTTCGTCAGGCTGATCGAGCTTCACCTCCAGTGCTGCCCGAAAAGGGCGGCTCCACTCCCCTTTTCATGAACTGGTACCACCTGCCAGAACCGTATCGCAGGTACATCACCGTGCTGCAAGGGTGTCTCGATCAGCTTCGCCCGACTGTTCCGGTCTCGTTTCTGAGTACCGGTTTCCCATCGCTCTGCAGCTTGCAAAGAACCGACTGACAACAGGGAACACCCAGCGCAAGCATGCACCCTCTGTTCTCCGTCAGAACACCAGACTCCAAACAACGTGATAAACTCTCCTAGCTAAATTCAATGCCCAATTTGCACTCTCTGCACCAAGATACCCATGCGCGGCGGAAAACTCTTAAAATAGGAACTCGAACAATGTGTCAAAGATAACACACGACATAAAACGACCTTAACTAAGTTTGATTACCTGAAATCACGCCGATAAGAAATAAACAACTGAGGCAGAAAATGAGGGCAATAATCACGATCATTTTATGTCTTGTTTTCGCGCAGCAGCTGATCGGAGACCGGTGACAACGTACTGTTCGCCTCGCACGGCGCGACCAGCTGGGTTTCTCCACCGAAGGGTTTGATGCCACCCTCTGCAGCCGCTGGCGTCGTGACTAGACTAGCACGATAGTTTTCCGTCGTCTCGTAGTTTGGGCTACGCTGTTCGGCGTCCTTTCTTGTCTCGATCTCTGGGGAAGAGTGAAGTTTCTGCGATACCTTCCCCGCTTGCAAACTCGTGTCAGTCACTGGCCACTATTCGCGCACTGTGAAACTGCCTAAATACAAATGCTTAAAAACAATGAATATCCTGGTGGTCATCTCAAACCAATCCTACAAAGCCGGTAAACAACTCCTTCTGCGCCTCTACACTGCTTTGGTAGGGTACCGGTTTGACAATGGCAGTGTCGTGTATGGATCGGCGTGAAAAACAGCACCAATGTACTCTAATCAGTGCTCCATCCTGGCCTCGTCCTCTAAAACGGCGCTTTCCGCACTAGCCCTGTCCAGAGTCGGTATTTCGAGTGTAACAAATGGTGCCTATGGCATGACTGGGAGTATCTTGACTTGTAGGCATATAAAATTGTGTCTCTCACTAATGATCCTTTAATTCCTATCATTACGATGCATCAAATTTACTACTCTTTGTAAAAAGACCCCCTTTTTCCTTACTGTTTACTGTTAGAGTGGTAGAGATGGCTTCCAAATTCAACCTCGCCCTTTCGCGTATATGCGTTTCCTTGTTAGTACAGTCTTTCGTCACCTGAGCTTGCTTATGGGGGTTATTACACAGCATAAACGTACCTAAAGATGCAAAACCACTCGAACTGAAATAAATAACCAAAATGGGCCTGAATGGTTGAGAACCACGGTGCTAAAAATTATTCAACAGAAATAGCCGAAACAAACCTAGAAAGGGAAATCCCGCAAAAAGGTACAAGAAGTAGTAGCTGAAACTGACGGAAAGGCAACAAAAATACCCAAAATGTCATTTATAATTTATAAAGATGCCATAAATATATTATATGCGTGATAACAAATGTTATTATTCAAATATGACAACCCCTTGCTAATGAGAAAAAAGTGGTAACGGGATTTGAAGCCGTGTTAGGATGTTTGCTTTGCAGGAGCGAGACTACTACACTACGAGAATAACCGGTTCTGAGCGATTAAATTGAGGGCCGCATGCACGTGGACATAGCTTCAAACATGCCCCCAGATGGCGCCAAGGGGCGCTTGGCTGTGCTGAATAAGAAAAGCCTATACGCCACCCTGTCAGACACGCACAAGACACCCATCTGTAATGTCATTCCACCATGGCATCACGTCCTATATCATTGTGACCTGTCATTCACGCAGGAATAACAAAAATTAGGGTACCCAGGAGTTCGATTCTGCAGCTGTTCCTGTTGCTGCAGGACGAGTACAGGTGCTATGAATTTTATACTGATGCTTCAAAAACTGCTTCTAGTGTCTCATGTGCGGCGCACAGACTTAACATTACTTTCAGTGAAACAATAAAGCTTCATGACAGTATTTCACCGCAGAAGCATACGGCATATAACTGGTTTCAATTCACATCATCCAAAATAAAATTCCCAAGTCTACCTTGTACACAAATTCTCTAAGCGCCATGCAGGCACTGCCATCAGGAAAGCCTTTTAAAAACTACGATACAAATCATCTTTTAAAGGTAATAGTGACTGCATACGCCGTCAAATCTTGCAATTACTATATGCTGGGTTCCAGGGCATGAATAATCGCTGGCAATGATGCTGCCGATCAAAATGCTGCTGCCACTACCCTCTAGAATACAGAGCACATAATAACACTACCTTACACGGACCTCAAGACACACATGAGAAAACAGCTTCGTAACACATCAGAATCACACTGGAGTAAACAAACAGACAACAAACTACACGTAAAAAAAACCCACTTGGGACGATAAACAACTGACTCACAACTGAAACACTGAAGTCGCTCTGGCTACACTCATATATAGAAACACGTTCATATTACGCAATCCCACATTCTCACTTGACCTTCGAGGCCCAGGTGCAGCAGTTCTAGGGAGGGTCTATCCGTAGTTCAAATCCTAATCACATGCAAGCCACTTTCCACAACACGACCCAAGCACTTCCCTGAGCTCCACAGACGACACATTCCACTGCACCCATCGCCGTTTTTAGCCGACAAAGCAATGCTTCATCTCCCAAGTGCTCTTAATTTCTTAGCAAGGATAAATTTTTACAGCACTTGTCCCATTACGCATAATCATCCTGGCCATATACACCAGCTATGTTCATAGTCTTTTGGTTCGTGTAACTTTTACGTTTACTCACTAGTTTTACTACTTTTGATTACATCAATAACTAAATAACTCGATTTTTATCGCTTTTTGCCCTTGTTGGCCTTGCGCCACTAAACATCAACCATGATCATCAACATCGAGAAATTGCCAAAAACTTTTGGCAAATTGGTTACAAGCAGCGAAATAATGATAGGGCAGGAAAGTTTCAAAAACTGATTACAAACTGCTTAAAAGAGCAAAACCAACACAGATATTACCAATTGAATAAAACTTGAATAGACGGCTTCCCATTGAGAAAGCATTTGTTTAAAATGCTCAAGATATTGCGAGCGTATGAATTTTTCATTTAGGAGGAAGGTACCCAGACGATTTATTATTTTAGCAGCAGTGATTTCTGTTTACCTAGAGAGAAATTTATCGCGCTATTTTTCCAAGTATGTAAAACATAAAAATGAAGCATTCGTTGAAATAGAATAAGAAAATATATGCCTAGTGAGATAAATCGACTTGTTTAAATGGTGGCCGCAAAAGAAGGGCTCTAGCGATGTGATTTCTATATCTCCAAATTATGTGTGAGGTTTCGAACAAGTTTATTGGTAAAAAAATGAAGTGAAAAAATTACCCAGGAAGAGAGTTTAACATTTCAAATATTTCTAGCTAAATAAAAATAGTTCAGATCTGCGGAGTAATGTACGCAGAAAAAGCAATATCATCTAAGTTGCCATAATTAGCCTCAAAGCTTCTACAAAATGTCATGATCGTTTCGCGAAATCCTTCTAGTGTGGGTGACTGGGGGGCCCTTTTTTATCTGCGGATCATAGACCGGCAATGTATCAGCTTGGTAACCCAGGATAAGCATCTGGAGCAGACAATTCGAAACATATTCAGAGGTGTGTAAATTAGGTGCAGATTCTTAGTGAGAACACAACGAAGCTGACAGCGATGAGTACCATTAAGCTCCGGGAGAGCAAGCAGAAAGCTAGACTGGCCGTACACACTAACTGTAAAGGAGTTCGTTAAGTGCGGCTAATGAGCAATGTTTTAGGTCACCTTAACTATCATGCGCATACAAAATGTCACAAAAGTTTCGGAAAATCACTTGACTGTGGCGTACTAGGGGCCCTTTTTTGTATCACCAAGGCGTTAGACAGCGTGTACCAAGGCCGCTGCCCGCCCCTCCCCCCCTCATTGATTTTGTTGCGCTGTGATGCACGGCCACCAAGGCAGAGTCACTGATTTGAGCAAACTAGGGGAGATTCGCGAGCAGAACCGCAGGCGTGGCTGCTTCGGTGCCTCCATGCAACCAGAGCCGCGGATTGAAACCAGTGCGTTAACGACTTTGGACTTTGTCTGTCCACTCTACATGTTTCGATAGAGAGAGAGACGGAGAGAGAGAGTACATCTTTTCCTATGTGCCAATTTGCTTCAAAGTTGCTGCTGCGGCGCCAATCAAGAGGGAAGGCGATTTATTTTCGCAGCAACAAAAAAAGTCGTTTAACCACACGAGCGACGCCGTATAAGCGTATTCGCGGGAAAACTTGCACCTTCTACAACTGGCTTTCAGTATAAATGTACACTTAGTTGCAAGTGGCACTTTAGTTGCACGGATGCAAACGTATTCTTTTAGCTTTTTTCACCACAACTATTTTTTGGACGTATTTTGAGTGTAAGTTTGGTACAGTCATCAGCAGTAGACGCTGCTATTGGCATAAGAAACAGAGTTATGAAAATTTCTCTCAAACCTCGCTTGAAATATATTTCTTTCACTACAAAGCGACAATAAAATACAATGTTCTGCAACAAGCTGTTTCTTTCCGGATTTTAACGTTCTAACATCTGGTCCGCGCTTTGTTAGTTTTGAAAAATTTGTTCTTTACTTCCATGTTTGTGGCGTCAACGTTTGTTCCCAATATATACGTTTATATTTGTTCTACATTTCCACCTTTTTTTTAGTCCTATTTCTTCTGATGCACACAAAACAGAAATGTGCAAGCAGTGATAACAATTCTGCTACCATTCTCGGAACATTAGAGGAATATAAAATTTCCCTTTTCTTCTTCTTCACAAATAAGAGATACGTATGTTATACGTGACATAATATTTTACTGATATTCACGTAATAGTTATATATTTCAATTATTGTTTCAGTATTAGTTTTCTATTGTATCAGCAAGAGCTATATATTTATAAACTGCAGTTTTAATACCTGCAAAAATCACACGGAGAAGATCGAGCTACAATCTAAGCCCCCGCCCCCCCCCCCCCCCCCCCCCCCCGAACAACTTTTCTGGCTACGCCCGTGCCCTGTGCATCAGCCTGTTCAAACTGAATCAGCGGCTCGGGCAGACAATGTATAAAAAAAAACAATCACAAGCGTCTGCATTACCTGAATTTGTTGCTGAAAATAGGAGGTCGGTAAAAGCGCTCAGCATCCATCATCTCCGCCAGCCACGTGTAGGCTTAAAACAGCCTTACAAACATACGGTATAAGTGTTCCGTGACATTAAATTTTTTCAACATCGCAGATTATAATGTTATGTTTCCTCGTAATCGCCGTGAAGTTATAGGTCGCTACGATTCTGTGCGACAAAATATCAAGGGACAGAAGTAAGAGAAAACGCGGAGAAATATAATGGTAAAAATAACTGCAGTATTATTCATAGTAGAAAATATATTGTGCTATTTATTGATACTTTCTCTCGTTTTCCTGTGTAAACATGGCATAACTGCACAAGAAGCGATTCGTTTTTTGTTCATTGTAACGCAGGCTCCCACAAGTTTTTTAAGAGTAAGAATACCGAACTAGGAACTGAAGCAAAACAGCGCGAAAAAACGAAGGACGAGGGAGAACACACACACGAGCGCTGACAACAACTGAGCATGTTTATTGCAAACGCAAATATATACGCTATACAAACAAGAGATACAAAAAACAACCACAGATATGCAAACAGCGTAAGCATTTTTTTCGCCGCGCCCGAACTAATCACACCGCTCTGGGTACTGCTTCATCCTTTCAAATACATCATCTCTTTCGCAGTTAAGGTGACCGATGGCTTGCTGACGCACTTATCCCCTCTCTCGGCGATTTGGAATGCTTCAACGATTTCCCGCGTGATTTGGTTCTTGTGCTTCTTGATGAGGTCGCATCTTTCGAGAAAAGGCCAACAATCTTTGCAAGATGCCCAGTGGGTGGCAAGGTTGCTTCCTGTGCGATTTTTGACTGTATTAGCGTGTTCTCTTAATCGGTCGTTTACGCATCTTCCTGTCTGTCCGATGTACGAGCGACCGCAGGAAAGTCGCTCCTGCCACCACCAAGCCTGCAACCACCAAGTCGCTCCTGCCACCACCAAGGTTCCTGCCACCACCAAGCTTCCGCAAGCTTTGAAGCCCAGGTGAGCCGGCTGACTGCTTCGGGTTTCCCAAACGAATTTCTGGGGGCCATTGCCGAAAGGTTGGTGGCCGAACTAAAGGGAAAAAAGAAAAAAACGACAAGTGACCAGGAGAAGAAGAATAGCTGTCATTCCTTATGTGCACGGGGTTTCCCATAGGCTAAAACAGGTGGGAAACCGAGCTTATGTGAGGGTAGTTTTTTCGGCGAGGACCAAGTTGAACGGTATGTGCCGCCGAGTGAATAGTGACGCGCCAAGGGCCCAACCGTGCCG
The DNA here is from genome assembly GCA_013339765.2 of Haemaphysalis longicornis. Taxonomy (NCBI): domain Eukaryota; kingdom Metazoa; phylum Arthropoda; class Arachnida; order Ixodida; family Ixodidae; genus Haemaphysalis; species Haemaphysalis longicornis. The sequence goes on from CM023458.1 coordinate 4,319,103, forward strand.
TAAGAAGCATGACAAGCGCTATCTGGAGTGCGACATCGCGGTGGTGTATGACATTCTACTTTCCTGCGGTCGCTCGTACATTGGACAGACAGGAAGATGCGTAAACGACCGGATTAAGAGAACACGCTAATACAGTCAAAAATCGCACAGGAAGCAACCTTGCCACCCACTGCGCATCTTGCAAAGATTGTTGGCCTTTTCTCGAAAGATGCGACCTCATCAAGAAGCACAAGGACCAAATCACGCGGGAAATCGTTGAAGCATTCCAAATCGCCGAGAGAGGGGATAAGTGCGTCAGCAAGCCATCGGTCACCTTAACTGCGAAAGAGATAATGTATTTGAAAGGATGAAGCAGTACCCAGAGTGGTGTGATTAGTTCGGGCGCGGCGAAAAAATGCTTACGCTGTTTGCATATCTTGTGGTTGTTTTTTGTATCTCTGTTTGTATAGCGTATATATTTGCGTTTGCAATAAACATGCTCAGTTGTTGTCAGCGCTCGTGTGTGTGTTCTCCCTCGTCCTTCGTTTTTTTCCCGCTGTTTTGCTTCAGTTCATAATGAACCAACTGGCCCCACTTCAGACATTAACCGAACTAGGCTCGGGGAATTATAAACCTGGTCAAAGTTGAGAGATAAATGTATCTCAGGCAAAAAAACAACTAGACAGGACTTTGTCACTAATCGGGAAAAGGCTCATTGGTAGAAGCTGACACCAACGAACCTTTGAGGCACGATCCTGCTCAAAGCGCTTTCAATGATCCCGGGTGAAACGCAATCACACACTCCCTGATCAATACTGCTAGAAAGAGATGTGAATTTTGACATTGAAAGAAAGAATAATTTATAAAAACAAGAAACACAGGAAAGGTTCGCTGCAGCACGCAAGCATAAAGCTGGGATATTTATCTTAGCATTTAATTTCAAGAAACAATCCAAGGGATGAAGTTCGCATGTCCTAGCCGTATATATGGCTGGAGCTGGTCCGAGATGCTGATTGGACGGAATAATTCCAATACCACAGGAAATCATATACGATAAAAAGTGTTCGGCAAATGTCTGTGATGACAAAATGATTTTAGGTTGAACCGGAAACCAAAAAAACGCTCTACCCCTTCCCAGGAAACGCCAGGGTATGCCACGGTATTGCCAAACACTCTTACCAACCGTTGCACGGCCACAGTCAGTCAACGCATGCGGGCACCCTTTTCCTTCTCTGCCTGTTCCCCACCTTTGCCTTTCGCGCTTATGAAGCCTAAGCGAGGCACTAAACGGTTTTTTTTGCCCTGGCCCCTCTGTTCGTGCACTTCCGGTCGCGGCCCTGGGGCGTGGCGAGATCTATAACAGGTTTAATTCTGTTTACCGTGATACAGTAAAGCTGACTAAGAAAACAACGTACCGAGAGGCAAAAGAGGCTCTCCGTCGATATAAAGTGAAAAAAAGAAGTATTCGTGAATATTTTGCGGTGAGAACACAAAGCGAATATCCTCTAAACCAGCGCAGCGCACCATTAACATAATATTGGGCGCAATATGCAGGGTGCTGTGTTCGCCGAGGTGAGCAGACGTGTTCATATCAGCTCCGTTCCTAATGTCTGCTTTCGGAGTTAAAATTAGTGCGGATCCCGAAGCTTTCATTACCAATTTGTTCCTGAAGGTATCCACTAACACCCGATAAATGACTTTTCATTGAAGGTGCGTTTTTCAAGAATTTATCTACCGTTTCCTGGTTCATCGCCACGAAGAGCCGCTGAGCCTAAGTGAACCCAAGGCTCGCTAGGCCTAGCGAGCCGTTCTTTTGCCACGCCAACATGGAGGGCTCCACCGCCGCTTCGACGCACGGTTCCCAGGTTTCCCAAAAGAGATGAAATTATGCCCCAGGAATTTAGGTTCTCCCGCGGATGGCTGCACATCGCCGGGCGCAAGAGACGAGCATGCCGGCACTCAATGCAGGCTTAGTCCACTTCTCTTGCTGATACTCCGAACTCTCAGCAGAAGCTTACGTTCTACATGGAGCTTAGAATCGCAGTTTTTCGGGCGGCTCCTATGCCAGCTATACCTGCCAACGAAATGTAGATCGCCGTGCGGCCTCTCGGAGCACTCGATATTTCCAAGCCAGGAGCTCCATGAGTGGCAACCGCCATCATGGCCGCAGCAGCAATTGCGAAGGCGGATCGCACTGAAGATATGGTGTATCCTAATACCCAGCAGAAGATTATGGGGTTCAGCCCTCCGAGCATCCTGGGAGCAGAGAGGTATTCTTGATTTCAAGCTATCATCGTCCAAGGCAAGATATACAAAGTGAGCGCTTATGGAACGACCGCCCACGACACAGTCAAGGGCGTGATTCGGGGCATAGGGCTCGAGGACAGCGAAGCTGAAATGATGCAGCAGATAGTTACCAAGTAGAACCCCCTTGTCGCGGGGAGAAATTGTATCGGCAACACGACGACAGTAATCGCAGGGTTCAATAGTACCAATGCTCCCAGGTATGTGTGTCACCGATCCACGCTCTACCCGTGCATTCTTTACCAGAAGCAAATAGAAGTTTGCAATGTATACGGCAAGGTCGGTCAACGTCGCGACGTGCACCCCACGCCAAACGTACGTGTTCGCCTTAAATGTGGCGTTTGTAATTGAAGATAGGGCTACAAGTCCGTCCCCAAATGCAAGCTCTGCGGCGAACACCAGCCGGGGATCGTTTCTGCGGAGCCAAATACAAGGTTCGATACGCCATGCAGTGAATGCGATGGGAAACCCGTAACACCGAAGAACGGCAAGAACAAGCACTCGAATCAAGGTTGTTTCAACGCCTTGGGCGGTCCCGCTGAGCGGAGTGCTTCCTGTAGCGTATCACACAGCGAGTAGAGCAGTGCATCGCGCCACGGCGCACGCCACTCTTGCGGTCGTAAATCGATCAGCGCATCCTGCTGTCATGACTAATTTGACGGAGTCAGCTCAGAATATACAGCAAAGGGCACAGTGAAAAGTAGCAGCGTTAGCTCCAACAGCGCCACCAGTGGCCGAAAAACTTCGAGCTGCTGGCAGGATTGGACTACCAGCCTCAACTACAAGGAACTCGAACTCCGCGCAACCAAGAGACAGAGGTCAAGACAGAACTCCGAGCCTAGAAAGCCCAGCCAACCACTGCCCAAGGTTCGTCCCACGAGACACCTACACCCGCCATTACCAACGAGCAGAGCATCTACAGGCCATCACACCTAGCCACGCAATCAATATACGCAGCCCAAGAAGCACCCCAGGAAGAGAATACCACTAATCCAACTCCCATGAAATGTGCACGCACGTCATCAGAAAACCACACGGAACTGACCCGATTGGAAACTAAGCTCGAAGCAAAAATTGAAGCGCTCGCCAACACATACGCCTGCACAGCTGCAGTCACTGACCAACGAAACGACTGGCGTGGCTGGAGGAGTTGATCACCACGTCCTTCCGCAACATAAAAGAGCAGTTAGAATTCATTCAACAGACCCTCAGGACCATAGTCTACAGCCCCATGCTTGAGGCGCAATTCGCCAACCACCCATACCTCCAAGGACAGACGCAAGCACGAACTCCGCTACAAGTATGTCTGAGCCACAAGAGAGAATAGGATCGCTGCCGGGCCTTACGGTCTGGCAGTGTAACTGCCACAGTTAAACATCAACAGAGCAATTATTCAGCAACATGGTAACAGAGTATCCAAGAAACCCAACATCATGCTGCTGCAAGAACCGTGACGGTGACCCCACCTTCCTTGGGTATTGCGCTCACGTTAGTCTGGCGGAGGGACGAGGCGTCAGCACGTTTCTCTTTGTAGGACTCACGTTCATCGAGCACCAACTCAAACATGGCCGTGGCAGTGTGAAATACACCTTCACGGAAATCTTTCCAAGCAAACAACCTAAACGCAGCCTGTTCATCGGCAACATCCACAAACCCTAAGAACCAAACATAAAATCAAGCCCCTACTACACACAGCCAGCACCCAAGCATGAGACAACACGTTGCCGATCGGAGGGTACTTCAACGCCACCCATCAAGCGTGGGGTTGCATATGGGACGCGGTCAAGAGACGGGACCTGGTACAGGAAGCCCTGGACCACAATTGTGCCTTGATAACAAACCCCATGCATTCTCTTCCGCATAGGCTACTCCGTAAAACGAGACACCACCGCGGACCTTACATTTATCATGTACGACCACACGGGCAAAGTAATATGGCACAACACCGGCGACGACCTGGGCAGCGATGGCTACATCCTAAAAATTGCGGTACCCAACGTATTCCAGGACAAGACCACTGCATCCAAGTAGACGGAGTGGGGAAGTTGCCGTAAGGAACGTCCCACTACAGCACAAGACATCACAGACATCGAAACCTGGACGGAAGAGCTCGGCGATGCAGTGCACCAGCCACCAAAACCACCGAGACGTACGACGACGTCGTTGCATTGGGCAGCCGCCTGGCCCATCTTATCGAGGCCAAACAATCGATACAGGCGCGTTAGAAGCGGCAGCGGCTGAACCGCAAATTGAGAAAGAAGGTGGTCGACTTAAAAATTCCATTAAACGTCACTGCAAGGTCCTGTGCCATCAGAAGTGAAACGAGATCTGCTGCCGAGTTGATGGCCAATTACATTGCGGTTGCACCTGGAATCCAATCCGGCGCCTTCAAGACGAACACAAGACCAAGTCCCACCAGCGCGACCGTCTCGCCAACCTCATGCAGCCAACCACACAACATCAAGCAAAAGACGCCGATATGAAGCTCCTGGATGCCAGGTATCTGCCGGACACGCTAACGGAAACCCACCCGCCATACTGTGGGCTGCTCAACACGTGGCTCAATGGAGATATTACCATATCAGTGGTTCGGGTAGCGCTGCACGAGCTCAATACCCGCTCGGCAGACGGACCTAACCTTGTACCAACAAGATGCTACGCAGACTTATTGTTGCAGCAATCGATGCCCTAACTCGTTACTTTAACGAATACTGGCGTTCGGGCAAACTTGACAGACCGTGGAAAACGGCAAGAACGATAGTGACCCCGAAACCAGGTAAAACACCGGACATTAACAACTTGCGTCTCATCTCGCTCATGTCCTGCGTGGGCAAGTTGCTGGATCACGTGTTAGCCACGCGATGGCACGAATACTTAGAGAAGGAAGGCTTCTACCCAGACACGATGATCGGTGTCAGGCGCAGAGTTATCACACAAGACGCCGTGTTTTAGCTTAAACAAGAAATCATCGACGACAATACACAAGACAACAAAGTAATTTTGGTGCTCAATTCGTAAAGCACCGTCGACAAAATGAAACACTCAGCCATATAGCACATTTATCAAGACTCATAATGGAGGTAGCAAGTCACAATAACATCGAAGCCTTCTTGACCAACCACATAGTGAAACTACACGCCGGAGACCTCAAGCTCGCTGAAGTCAAGCTCGTCAGCATGGTTACTCCGTACGGTTTGGTCATCTGCCCGTTGCTGGTCAACCTCGTCATGGTCGGGGTAGCGAGGGCAGTAGCGGAACCACCATCGAACAGCACCTTGAAGGCACCGGCCTAATGTGCTTGTTCGCCCACCAAATCTGAGCTGTTTGTTGTCGCACCGCTTGGACAGGACGGAAACGCGCTCCCCCTCGAGAGTACGATCACATCAAGATCGTGCCTGCATCGGGGCAACGCATGTCATAAGTTTTCAAATTCAGGGTCCTGCACCTGCTGCTAAATAAGAGCGAATGCAACGACGAGGCCATCAACAAGCTTACCACCAAGACAATGGACGCCGGACGGCGTCCATTGCCTTACCACTGAGTGTCGACGCGACGGCCGGGCATGCGTGAAGACAGCCTCGTGCGCCCAGTGCAGTCCTTTGTTATCCGTCACACCGCATACGTTGCGGCCTACCTCAACTGGCACGTCACCCAAAGGACTAAGGTCAACACGCTGATCAGACGAGCCTACAAGACAGCGTTTGGCTTAACGGAGACCACGAGTACGGTTCGGCTCCTGCAGCTCGACCTCCACAACACCCTAGAGGAAATAGCCGCGGCGCAGCTCACCACGCAAATGGAGCGCGTGTGTGCCGCCAAGACGGGCCGCAGTATCCTGGCGTGCCTGGGTTACAACCCGCGATCTCCCATCCGTCAACCGTGCGGGATCATCGAGGATGCGGGGGCACAGATTAGCGTGTACCCCATCCCGAAGAACGTGTACCCCGATTAAAACCGAGAACGGCGGCAAGCGCGGGCCAAGGTCCTCACCGAGCAACACGCCCAAGACCCACACGACCGGTACATAGACGCATCGGAATAACAAATAGAACGCTTTGGGGCAGTGTTGATTGCGATGGCTACCGGCACCACGACAACGCAAGCGACCGTGCGATGCACAGACGCCACAGACGTAGAGGAGGTTGCTATCACTCAGCCGATCTCCGAGGCCGAGTGTCGCACCGTGCTCAGCGACTCGAGGAACGGAATGTGCAAATTTGCCAAGGAGCGAGTGGGCGCGCCAGCGGGCGCAATCATCGGCAAGCTCAAACTCAGAGACCACTGCAGCACCTTCAGTATCAAGTGGTTACCGGCTCATGCCGGCGAGTGTGCATCCTCACCGAACCGCGACGAAACGGCCCATTAGGCTGCGCGAGCGCTTACCCTCCGCGCCCCCGAGAGTGACCGTTTCGTGTTGTGGTTCTAAACCAAGGCCCGAATGACCAGTTATGGCAAAGTTACCAAGTGTTATCGCCCAGCTCGACGGACAATGCGGCCGCCCCACACGGCATTCATTCTGGAGGAGGCCGTCATCCTTAGGCACATACAGACCGGGTCACTCCCAACCCAGCAGTGTTATACGTGCTTCCCCCAGAACTCTATCCGACTGATATGTGCAGTGTTTGTGCAGTGGGTTTGGTGGACCAACGGCACATCATGTGGGACTGCGCGTGTTTCCAAACATTCGACACTTATACTGCAATTTTAACTATTGTATACATATATTTCTTGTTAACCCTTCGAGCAGTTTACCCTTTTTTCAGTATGAACCAACTAGCCCGACAAATCTTAATCATGTCTATGTCTCTTCGTCTCCTGGTGTAGTTCAGTTCCGATGACAATCTCTCCACGCGCTCTGTCAGAAAGTAGACGCCCAGGCGATGTTCATAAACACTCTGGAGATTCTTCGAGTACATGCAGCATGTTTTTTTTTCGTAGCGAATCTAAAAAGCGTCGAGTCTTACGAATGACGAGAGGGTAAGGCGGGAGGGGCCCCCCTTGTTTTTTTGTTTTTTTAACCGGGCCCTTTGTACTGTTAATCCGGCCCCGGGTGTGTCTCTTACAAATATATTGTACCGCTGTTAGTCCGTATACCTGCAACGCGTTCAAACAGTCCACTTCCAGCTTGTAGTCCTAGAATATTTAGTACCACCACATCCACCAATCTGTAGCACGCGCAGTGTCCAGGTCTGGATATAGTATCGCTTTTGAAGAATTGTTAAGCTTGTCTGCAAAGAAATAACTCATTTAAGCGCGATGGATCATCCACACTGTGACTGAGGTCGTTCAATCGCGAAATATAATACGGACACACAACAGCTTGCAAGACGTATGGCCGATATTTCTCATATCCAATGTGGAACAAACATTAGAAAGAAAATTACGGTAAAAAGCCTGGCGCAACGCACTGCATAACATGCTCCAGTTCACATTGAGAACCATGAAGGTTCTACCGCACAGTAAAGCAGGCTACAGGCCTTATTTCGAGTCTTCTGGCCCACACGCTGCCATCAGCTTTCTCGTATCAACCAGTTGATATGTCACAACACCGAGAAAACAATGAATTTTTTATAGACTATTTTTTTTCATAAGAATTCGCACAATTCGCTACTTGCAGCAGCGGTTCTCTAGAGAAGGTGGAGGAGAAGGAAAATTGGAGGAATAACTTCCACCTGGAGGAAATTCATTGGAGGAAATTCATCCACCTGTAAATTTACGACAGGAAAAATTATTTTGGCACTACAAATAAGATGGTTCGAGTAGCCTCAATATGATAGTACTCACTTCCCATGAGGGCTGACCCATTTGAGCTACACAATACTTGCAAGCCTTAGAGGGGCTATGCCCCTTACCATATACCATGGGAGCGCCAAGCAAAGTCCGTATCCCATCTCAGCGGAAAGTACTAGCCGCACTATTTGATTGCCTGTATGACATCAATGGCCGTAGATGATTTATGACCAAATTTTATCACCGCGTGAGATCATCTAGACTTTTTGCGTCCCCCACTCCAGCCTACTGGCTAACTATTTTTCTTGGTTTTTTCCTTTGCTCCTTTCTTTTCTCTCTTATACATTACTGCTTCTACTCCCCATCCCCGCATAGTAGCATGTAGGTGACAAACTCAGATGAAGGACTCCTTCACTACGAGGCCCGCAAGAACAGTCCTTTGCTCGTTTCAATCAATCAGTCAATCAATCAATCAAATCAGGGCTGCAATAGTTTCCTCTCTAGGGACGCTGTTTTGCTGCTTCATCACAGCACACGCGTAGTTGCTGTGGAGCACGCTTTAAAGTTTATGATGATATCGGCGCGGTCATCACTGTAAAAGTGTAGAACCTTCATTTCTTCTGTTTGTTAGCACTTATAACCAAAACTGTTTTATTGGGAAACCCATAAATGGTCCATCGGGCGAAAAGGCCGGCCTGTGCAACAAAAATAAAAACGGCTCCTGAGGAAGTGCACTATAGCACGAGAGGTTCCATAGCGCCAGTTTAAACTCGGCAGCATATATATATTTGACGTCCCGCAGATGGATGGCGCAGGGCAGTTGACCGGAATGGGAGATTAGCCACCAAGAGACGGTACGGTGCGATAGTGGTGGACGAGGAAGAAGAAGTTGTTAATAAAGATGTTGGTTCGACGGACGCCATGTCTCCTGCGTTATATATATATATATATATATATATAGAGAGAGAGAGAGAGAGAGAGAGAGAGATGCCGTCCACGCCAGTACATCGCATAATGAAATAAGTGAGAGGAAGAACACACCCAAACGAGCGAACATACAGGCATTGACAAGAACTAAGCCGGGGAAAAAACGTAGGTAAGGTTAACGAACCATGGAAATAAGTATTATAGAGTAAAGCCTAGGAATAGAAAACGGCCGTCATAGAATCAGGAGCAAACGCGTGTAGAAGACATCCTAGCTCAAATTATAAGGCATAAGTAGAGTTGGGCCGGGCATGTAATGCAGTAGGCTGACAGGTTTACTACCCGAATAACAGAAGGGCAATCAGGGGCCACCAGGGGATGAGGTTATGTGGGGCAAGACGGAAAACACGGTTCGGGAGAAGGGGGGAGGGGGGTGGCAAAGAAGCGAGAGCCTTCGTACTGCAGTTGGCGCAAATAGGATGTTTCGGAAGGGGTCATGAGGATCTTCCTCATGATCATGGCGATGATGACGATGTAACACCATGCACTTAAAAATTAAAAACTGGGGCGTGACTTTGTCAGGTGGTAGTACAGTAAAAGCAAACCATAATTCGAAGTCGAAGGGGACCATAAAATTGTTCGAATTAGGCGGAGTTCGAATTAACGGGAGGGAGCTAGAATGAATGGACTTCGCGCCACACTGCGCGGGCGGAACACAAACAAGCCACCTCTGGACTTGCTATCGCGAATTATGTGCTACTACACGTTTGTGGCAGGTTATGTTTTTTTTTTAAATAATGCTCGTAGAGGTCGAACAGCGAACGAAATTAACGTCTCAGTCAGTTATACGCCCGGAACAGGAACTGACGTTGCATTCATGTGAGCAGTGAGCCGTAATGTCGAAATATTCACGCTGTCTGTGCGGGAAAACTAGTTTATTTGCTATGCAGTGTCAAGGCAATCAAAATTAAAAGTATTTGGTAATATGCATTTGCTTGCGTTTCTTCTGTCACGACTCCATGAGCATCGCTTGGAACTTGCTGAAGAGCTCTACACTCTAAACTATTTTTTCTCCCATATACTCCCTAGAGATTCTTTTTCGCCTGTCCTCTAGTGATCCTCCTTGTAGGAGTTTTTTTACTACATGGAACAGGGAGGTTTGGTTTACCTCCTCAAAACAGGGCGTTTTTAGGTGATAGAAAGGAGGTAGTTAGGGAGTGTTAAGAAATGTTTGGGAGAATTTAAGGAGATCAAAATGGAGTATTCTTTACTTCCTGAAGTCGTTTTTAAGTGATGTTTATGGACTTTTTAGGTGGTTGAATAGGAGCCTATTATGTCTCCCTTGGGAAGTACTTATGGTATTTTAGGGGCGTTTTTAGGAGGTTCAAGGGAAGCATTTACTTCTTTTGCATGGAGTTTTACGTTTTGTAGGCCTCGCGAGGGGAGTTTTTAGGAGGTTCAAGGGAAGCATATATTTCTTTTGAATGGAGTTTTGCGAAAGTTGGGGCGGTTTTGTAGGCCTTCCGAAAGGAGTTTTTTCAAGGCCACAAGGGAGAGTTTCTAGTTCCCTGCGGGAGTACTGATTTCACACGGTTTTTCTCGGTTTCAGGTTTATTTCAAACGAACTTTCGCATACAAGTTTACATGGTACATGGTGTACGCAAGGAGGTTCCGAAATAAAAACTTAGGGCGACCTCCTATAAGAAAGCACAAATAACATTGCTAAATAACACGCCAGTTAGGAATGGAAGACAACAATACAATGCTAGTTGCACAAACCGTAGAATTAATATTACTACAAGAACTGGAAATACGCGAAAAACAAAGATAGGCGCAAACACAACCGCATGGTAAGTGAAATCATTATATAATACTAGCGGATCGAGAACGCGTCAGTAATTATCAGAACTTATCAGTACGCATCAGTACTCAGTACACAAAGTGAAAAAAATGGTTGCAGTGGTTTACCACAACAACAAAAACATTTTAGTTGGTGGTGAAATGAGCGAGCTGTGTGCTAGTTGAACAAACTGTAGAAACAATATTACTACGAGAACTGGAAATATGCGAAAAACATATAGGCACAAACACAACGCCATGGTAAGTGACATCATTATATAATACTAGACGATTGAGAACGCGTGAGTACTTATCAGTACACATCAGTACTCAGTACACAAAGTGAAAAAAAAATGGTTTCAGGGGTTTACAACAACAAAAAAAATTTTCAATTGGTGGTGAAATGAGCGAGAGCTGTGTAACAATTTGATATTGAAAGGCAACGAGCATTTTGTAGATGGTAAAGGCACAAGAGATAAATGATGTAGGAGACAGACAGCAATGAGATGGCTTTGGATAAATGAGTAAAGAACGAGAAATATGCTGGGGAAAATACCAGTGCGTTTTGATAAAGACACAAATGCGCCAAGAAAAGTGACCGAGTCTGAGGGGTTAATTGCAAGGATATAGAACAGAATGGGTGGTATCGCGACAGCTTCTTTAGAGTGAGCAGAAAAAGCCATGTAATTCGTGTTTTTCGGATAATTTTTAGTTTATTCATTTGGAACCTGTTGCCAACATTATTTAGATAATTGTTTCAAGTTAAATTAGTTTGTTAATATTATTGCTTCACTAAAAGATAGCTTGTTTATCAGCATACAGAAGGGCCCATCAAATATTCCCTGTTCAGTAAAAAAAAGAAAAAAGAAAAGTCGGAATCATAATACGCAATTCTTTTAGACTACTATCCAATGATTACAGGATTGAAAACAAATAAAATATTAGTGAGGGATATTGATGCGATAAAAGTTAATTAGTTCTAAATCCTTCACACGTGGTTTGGTGCTGGCATGGTCCAAAAAGCATGTTCCACAAACATTAGAGCTCTGTGTGCCTTCTTGGAATATTGAATGTTGAAAACCCAGAACGATGCAAACAGACTACACAGACCTCCCAGTAAAGATGATGCAGTCAAGACACTCTGGCCATCGATGCGGAGGCTAACTTCCCCGTTCACGGAATGCAGGCAGGGAGTCAAAGGAACATCTGCCTGAAAAAGCAAAAAAGAAAAAAAAATACCCCACATGTAAAATTCGAAACAGACACTATGGTTAAATGAACTTAATAATACGGTACAGTAATAAAATTGTTACGCCAGGTTCCCTGCGAATTTCAGTACTTAAATTAGAAATGCAAAGTCTTCATAAAACCAAGTGCCAGTAAATTAACCATCGTGGCTTTTGGAGCAATAAAAAGATATTACTTCCGCACAATATACTCGAGCACAACTTTAAATGACAGTGAAGTTAAAATGCAAGTCTCTCTATGTTGATAGATTAGCTCACGGAGAACACTATTATACCCCTCTTACACTGGCTTTTTTTTTTAAATAAGGTTGAAACTAGCAAAAACACGGTTTCACCCGAAGGGCTTAAATGGCCTGACGCCCGCAACTTCTTTCTTGGCTGCCGCTGGATGGTGCTACTCGTCCATACTTGGGGAGGCTGTATGGACGAGGAGCATGCGAGCTGCGCACGAGAAAATAGTTCGACGCCAAAACTTGCGGGGCCTCAAAAGGCCAATGTTTTTCTTCAGTGAAGCGTAAATACTGATCACGGGTCCAATGGAGAAACATTTAGTGGTCTCGAACGGCAAATGACAGGGGAGTTTGGGGAAGCATGAGCGATTTGACCGAAACTGAGCAAACTGCTTGGTACGTGGTAATGTTGTATTCAGTTGCTTGTATACTGCTATTAATCACCGCTGCTTCACTTGCTTCCGGTTTATCCTGATGCAAACAGCGACTGCAGTCGTGTTTGCGTCAGATTTGATGAGCATTTGAACAGCGATTTCTCAGCACTTAAGGCATCTTGGCACTACATCAATGCTGAAATGGCTATGCGGAGGTCCGACTTCCATTTGAAACCAACTTGCTGGTTGCCTTCAATGATCCTTTAACAAGTTACCCTTATGCCTCATCACTGCAACGATTGTTCCTCCGTGTGGTGCAAAGTGTGCTACTGTGAGTATTTTCAACGTGAAACGAACCGTTTCTGTGATTGGCAGGACTGATCCTGCTATTAATTACTGCAGTGACAGCAAGCTATGAAAGAAAATACCGCCATCTCCACGAAGTGAATGATGATGAGAGGGGCGAAGCTAAAATGCTTATCAGCAGACAATGTGACGCATTAAGTGCAAGCTGCTTTCATAGTGTGTGCATTGACATTAGGATATGGCCCCCTGGCAGAATGATGCGCTGCGCGAAATTTTGCCGTACCTAAAAGGACAGGCAACTCATTTTTACGGAGTATAGGATCTGTAAAAGGGTTGAGAGTTGGGCGAGTTGGTAATGATGCATCTCGAAAAACAAACTGCGTCCAAATTAACGAGGACAAGAACACATGAAGACTGCACAAGCGCAGACTCGCAACTAGTTTATTGTTGCACAATTCAAAGCTTTAAATGCCCAAGCGCCCAATTGCCGCGCCCCCAATGCGTCACAGTTCTCGGCGCACTCAGCCGAAAATACTAAAAAACCGTAACAACAAAACCACAAAACGAACTTTTAGGCGCACGAAAGGCGAAAAATCAGCAAAGATAACCGCATCATACATAGATTAAGACCCCCTCCCACCCCCAACACGCATGCCCAGAAGAGGCACCGAAATAGCGCTCAATGTGCGTCTAAATATGCGACTTCTCGATTAAGCAGAGCGATAGAGGGTTGACTGATACATTCGGAACCAGCTTTTCTGATGTGGCCGGCTTCTACAATTTCTCGCGTTTGCTGATTCTTATGTCGGAAAAGGATGGCTGTGCGCTCAAACACAGCGACACAATCAGGTCTGCATGCGCGGCAATGAGAAGATAAGTGGCTCAGGTCACGTTGAAAAATGAAAAACATATACGGTACTTTTACACGTCGTACGCTCGAGTTTGTCACAACGTACCCGTGTGCGGCTCTGTCCTGAAGTTCGGAGAAACGCAGGCTGGTTGCGTTCCTTTTCTCGTCTTGCATTACGCTTTCTTTATATATTAGCGCCCTCTTTCCCGATCTCTCTACCTTCCTACCGCTTGCGTCTGACTGCGCTGATTTTCGCCAGCACGAAGTAACCGTCACGTTGCTTTGAAACGACGCCGCGCGCGACTAACGATTTGATCTCGAATGCCCTCTGCTGTCTCGTAGCGGTTGGCCGCTCCTCCGGCGATGGGTCCGACGTGTGCCGGGAACCATCTGATGTTGGTTGTGGTCGACTTGCGCGTGGGGAGCAGGCGGGCTGCCGTTTCCCCGATGCTGCTTCTGGCGAAGTTGGTGATGGCCGAGCGGGAGTCGCTCGGATGGTTGTGGTGTCGGGGTCGTTTCGTAGCGCCAGTGCGATGGCAGCCTCTTCTGCTTGCTCGGCCCCGGGAGACGTCGGCCTCCAAGCGGAACCGCTGACCGCGTACGGCGACATCCTGTCGTGGTACCGAGAGGGGCGCCGAGCGCTGCCTCCGCCTCACCCGAGGCTGGGCAGACGCGAAGGCGTCCTTTTCCGACAACTACAGACCCGCACGGTGCTCACGCCGGCCCTCGCCCGACACGTGTGCCCCGGATACTATTTGCAAGTACAGTGCAGTGTTTGTGCGCGTGAACCAGCAACTCTAGCCCACATCATGTGGGGCTGTGAAGTGCAGCAAGACGGTGCCGAGCCGGACTCACTACCGCCAAACATTGTGGACTACATCAGCTCGCCCGACTCTGCGGCGCAGCTGCTCGCCATCCAGCTGCTCGAGGACGCCCTGGCCCGGCAAGAGCGAACGGGGGACCCTCTGGGAGCGGACTCACCTAGTAGCCGACGTCGCGACGCAGGCCCACCCTCGAGGTCTACATAGCCACGAGCTAGATAGGGTGCGGAGAAGCCCTGCGTGGCCTGATCCGCACCCGCACGCCGGATATTCTCAATAAAGTCTTGTTCTCTCTCTCTCTCTCTCGAATGCCCTGTTACAAACCGGCCTACAAAAGAATGCGAATGCATACCCCGAAACCCACTAACAAGTAAAATAATACGACTGTCGCTTTTTTTCTTTGCCCGTGCGTGTACGTGCTGTGAGCGGCACGGGTACCCGGGTAGTTCGCTGTTAACCCTATCCAAACGTTTGACAAACGCATCGACTGATGACAGACCACTTACCAGCGAGCTGTCCAAAACTGTCTCCGTATCCAAATGCTGTTTGCGGCCATTTCTCGTGTGACAGGGGCACATGAAAATCTTTCCACCAAATGGCACTACTAGTCCTTCACAAATAATAAAAAACGACGGCCCAAGGCGAGGCTTGAAGCTCCGGCCGCACCGAATCACCGGCCGCGCTGCGTTGATACCACGGAGGTTGTTTACATCCGGGCAACCAGTCGTGCCGCCAGGGCAAGTTGAGTTGCTGCAGTCGGGTGTGTTGGCGCTCTGGCACGAGAATTTAAATCGTCTATGTATGCGCAAGCAAGCGAAGCAGATAAACATTGCAATTGTTTGCAACGGCGAGAACTGTCTCTTCGTTAGAAGCAGAGTTTGACAACACCTATCGCCAAAATAAACAGATCGAAACAACACGGCCGCGCTGTCTGCCTGTGATCGCGCTGGGTGAAGCATCTATACGGGTATACGTACGGTATCGGTTTTGTAGCTGCATGCGACCATCGCGTCCTGGTTACTCGTTCTAATTAGCATTAGGCCACGGTTGAAGTGCTGATCCACGGAAACAACACAAGACTAACATGGCGACCGCCCGCTTGAGATGATTACCTCAGATGGGGAGTTTATTGTGGACGTGGTAGTTTACAAGGAACCGAACGCCATCTCACAAATGGTGTTAAGTCGTTCTAAATCCTCCCTTTTGCAACACGGATGGGCAACGGTACTACCATGGAGGTTGGTCCACTTTTTTAGATCATGCCTAGGGAGCACATTTTTTGCTATAGGTACTTTTCAGGGCACATTACTTGATTAAAACTCCATTTCCGGCTAGTTTGCGTTTACAGTGTACCTCCTGTACAGACCCGCACAAACTCCTAAGTGAACAGCAGTGTAAAGACAGAGACACAATATTTTGGGATGTCCAGCCGGCCCGGTGTGCAATCGAATAGACAATACCCAAAGCCGCCACAAATGGGACGAACTGGGGTATTGCAGTGTCAGGGGCTACGAAGAATTCGCTGGGGGCCGACGAACGAAAGAAAATAGAAGAACGAACGGAAAGCGGAGAAGACGGCCCTGCAGCGTATACGACACCGCCACAGCTTACGCCGCCAACGCCTCCCCGAGTCGCCGCCAGTGTTTATACGTACCATCACGCGGCCCCGAGTGGCGCCCGCGTTTATACGTGCTGTTTGCGTGTGGTTCGGATTTCGGACTCTCGCTTGCGAGGGAAAACTGAAAACTGAAGGGAAAACTGTCCGCCGCTCATCGCGACGGACGTTCTCAGTGCTGTTTCCCCGATCCTATAACGAAATGAAATCAGTTTTCCTGTCATTAAACAGTTTAATTTCTTTCCAAGACAAGTCCTTACTAAAACCGGCCACTCTAACAGCAGATTAGGACATAACCCTGAGTCGACGCTTGGCAAACATCACAACGGGTTTAACCGTCGTTTGATGACAATAATAAAGTTAATACTATCCTACCCTTGGCGACGTATTGCGGGATAAGGTACTGGTGACCGTCTTCTTGTTTTATAGTAGGCGCATATTTTTGGATAAATCGCTGTGGTTTGGTTCCTGACCCGGCAGGATAAAGAATTTCACCGCAACCTGTAAAAGGAAGCAGCGGCAAATATCTGTTTGCGGGTAAAGTGGGACGAAGACTTGCGGGAACACTTCGCGCAAGAGAAAATAAGCACTACGCATAACACTATTGGTCGTGAAAACTCGCACATTTGCCTAGCAAGTCATATGATCTGTGGCAAATCAGAAGAAGAGAAGAAGTAGAAGGCAAGAAGAAGACAACAACAAGACAAGGAAGCTTTTCGAACACGGCACAGCGCAAAATATTTTTATTGAGTGGTTGAAAGCGACCCGATTTTAGAAATACGGTTATCTACGGAGTACGCCAAGCTCTGACAGTTTTATATATTGGCTGATAGCGCCACACAGTGGTTGTGCTAATAAATGGCGAAAGACAAACAGTAAGTGCGAGCCACTCTTCGAATAAAGACAGGTTGTCCTCGAGCTTATGGAGAACATCGGGTCGCATGATTCCCAACGACTAGATGCAGGTCAGAACCAATCATTCAAAAAACTTTTCAAGGTAACACGTGTTTTTGTAGAAGCGACTTCCCGTAGCGCGACTTAACTGGGTCATTAGACTATCAAATATTGGGCGCAACAAGGTCCCTTGTCATTGGGCTTCATTATTATGCGAATATACAGTTGGTGACAACAACGGGCGTTACACTCCTGTTCATCGCACATTGGTGCTTCGACAGACGCGGAAGTAAGCGGTGCTCGTCTTTGTGCGTAGGACCCACCTTTTATAATCCGTAGATGTATTTGCGCTGATCGTAAAGGCGCAAGTTATAGCTAGGTATGAATTCGTTTCAAAACTTGCCGCAGGTCCCTTCGACCCGCTACCCCCTGTCACTGCTATTGGGCAAGTTCACGGTTGCAACTTGTGGCTTTAATGCATTTGACAGATATTATCTAGCCAAGCTAGTGTCCGCAAAACACTGGTTTCACGAACCTGCAAACGTTTAAGATACAAATGCAGAGCGCTAAAATCACCGGGCATGTGGGTCTTGTGTGTCAAATGCCCGAGTGCATGTTTTAAGTGAAGAGCATGTTATGGGCTCGCCTTGTTGACTGGGCTCTGAGGTTGCTACCGGTGGATGCGACTGCCGGATTCATGCGCCGCAGCGAGATAAAGGGCGAGAAGATTTATTTATTATATAATCACATATCAGCACGCAGCGACTAGTGGTAACAGCGCTGCCCGAAAAACAGAAAAACCAAATCCAATCAGTTTCCAAGTACTCCGGGCAGTCAACACTTTGCACGACAATTGTCTTTGGTGGTAAAACAAGCTACTCTGAAATCAAATGCATAAACAGTTCAAATGCGTTCACAGTAAGAGTTCATAAACTAGGTGAAATTTAATACGGCACAATATAAATGCTCAGGATGTTGTTCCTGGTCACTATGAAACTCGTGGACCAGCGTAACAGGAAGGCTTCTTCGCCTAGAACAACAACTCATTTTACAAGTGACTGATAAGGACTGACCGCACACGCCACAGCAGAGGAAACATCGCCAGTTGTGGTCGGGCGCGAAGATACGCGGCACCACGATTTTGCCACGGTACAAAAGCCCCAGCACACATCACAAAGTTCACCAACGTGTCATTTGAACGTGTTCTTATTCTAAGTGTAACACCAAACAACCTGCTTAGCACAGTCCAAAACGTTGCCGCTACACGACACTGAAACAAGGCATGTTCCAATGTTTCAGTGTGCCCGCAGTGCGGGCACCGTGAGGAACGCACAATGCCGAATCTCGCCAGACGGTCACACGTCGGAAGAACTTCCCAGCCACGCAACCATCCGAAATCCCTAACATCAGAAGGAAGCTCCGTCGAAGTCAGCTGATGCCAACGGACACCGCGTGATCTTGCTATCTGCTGATTATCTAATTGGTTTATTGCCAATTTTTCGCAGAATTCGCTTGCTGTACTTTCCCTAAACTTTAGGCTTGGCAAGGTAGACTGGACGTTTCTCAGTGTTTTGACAACATAGGCATAAAATGGCGGTGACTGCTCAGCAGAGGGACCGGCAATGCGTTCGTCATACAACATTGAGCGGTAAGTTCCAGAAAGTACTGCAGCAGCGCCCTCCCTGGGTACTCAGTTGAGTCCACAAGGTCGAATACTGCGCGTACGGCCAGCACGCTACACATGGTTTGCAAGCAAGGCAGGCTGAAACCACCCATTGACTCGTACAGTCTCAACAGCGCCTGCGACACTGTTTCTGTCTTGCCCGCCCAAAAGAACGACCCAAACTTCGTGGCGAGCTGACGGGTGAAATGGCGCGGCGGTTTCGTTACGTGTCGACATAAAAAAGCGCCATCGAGACGGACGACTTAATTACCCAAGTACAGCCTTCTGTACCGTGTCAGAGAGTCACGCTGAGGTTTCGAAGAGCAACGCGGTTTATATAGTCAAATCCGTTCGAACCTCGTGAACCACTGCGCTTGTCATAGATCTCCACGTTGTTTAGCGTAAAGAAAACATCAGGTACATTTCAGGCAAATTCTCTGTATAAAACCCATAGCCCATGCGTTTATTTAGTTAGGAACGGTCGTTGATTTGGTTTTTCCAATAGTAATGTACAAATTCAGCCTCGCAAAAACAAATTGGCACGCTTGAAATGCTGCAGAAAAGCTCCAGTCACGCAAAAAATTGCCCGTTAGAAATTCCACACACAGTCGAGCGCCGCGCAAAAAAATGGCACGCCAGAAATGGCGCAGAATAGCTCCATCATACGAAATTAAAGTAAGCACAAAACGAAATGATTACAGCTGATGCAGTTTCCCGCTGGGTTCACGCGAGGACTGGAAGGCGGGAACATTGAATTACATCGGGTGGCAGCAGTGACAAAATAACGGAGCTGCACCTCCTCATAGCGCATCACTGCTCTGCAGTTCTTACAGCTTTCACATTGAGTGGAACGGCTTTAATTTTTAAATGCTTTGCTGCCGAAACGCACCACGTGGTATGTAGAGTGGCTATTCGTGCGCCCTTGAACTGAAGCACCCGAGCAGTGTTTTGTGTGCCCCTTTCTCGCACCCCAGTTGTCGCCGCATATTTCTATCTTCTGGTGGTGGTGTTCCTAGGTTCCAGCCCCACTTTCTCTGACTTTTTGTGTAGCAAACCCATTCTCTAACACAAAGTTTAAGCTTTTCTCGGCTTTCTAATAGTGCTGTGGTGTTTTTTTTTATCAGTGCATGTTCCGGGTGCAACCAATGAACACGTTTAGGTTACCTCCTGCATCGATGTTACGCATATATAAATACTTGTACCGTGCAGCGCAGCCAGTATATGCATAAAATATAATTATATTTAGGGCAGAAAGTTTACTAACAATGGCTCAGTAAGAAGCGTTTACTCACATGGCCATGATGCAGGGGTACTTTGAAATGTAAGTCTGCTTTCTGCGACTGTATAAGTTATCTAGCAGTCAAACGGCACAGCACGCAAATTACGTTTGCCGATGTCATATCTCAGTATTTCTCGTTCCCCCTGGGTAAGTCAATCTCGGTTTAATTTTCCGAATATTGTTACAAAACTATCTTAGGTAGCTTCAAAAACCTTCCCGTCATGGCGAACGTGTTTGCTCGAAGCTGGGGAAGTTTTTATTTTTCCGCAAGAAATCTAATATATAAGGTTTACCCCTTTCGCCCTCCTCTTTGTAACATTATAGAGCACCTATATGTGAAATGTGAACATCCTGGCATGAATATTTTCAGTATAAACGTTTCCTTGCAGAGCATACTCTAGGTATCGGGGGGCTGCTCTGATAGTTTTGAAGGTCAACGAGCTCGGTAGACGCATTTCTGGTAAAGGTACAGCCGATAGTCTAAATGTAAACAAACTACAGTCACAGTTAGCCTTAATCGGCGAGCCGCCACTCCAATCGCACAATAAGTTAGTACTTCAATACACAGAGACTGTAAGGACTTGAAGTAGTTTCAAAGACCGATCTGCTGCCTCGTGCGCGAACCTACAAACAAGGAAATTCCGCCATGTCAACTGCGCTTGGTCCTAAAGCCATGGTAATAATAGCCGTCACAGAAGCCGTAACTGGCTCAGCAGCCGGCGGATAACAGCCAATTAAGCTATCAAATCATGGGGCATTGCTTTTACACAGCTGGAATTTGTTTACAACCATCCCGCTGTATCGAACAGTTACTTAGAAACAACGAAACAAATCAACAAAAGAACAAAAGGGCGCTCGTTGATACTCTATGTAAAAAAACCGTTGTAGCCGCAAGCATATCCAGCCCAGCTGCGAGAATAAATTAAGAAAAAACAACACCTTTAAATAGGTATGGACAAAATATTCTTTGGATAGTAAACAAGACCTTCCGCAAAATCGCACACTGAGCTACGAAAGAGAAACCCTTTATATCGCTTAAGTGATATGTCGCTACCGCCGTGTCAATCTCCAGCTAGGAGTACGGAGGCGATCCGGGGGCCCTAAGCAACATCGCTAAAATTTGAATAACGCACCAATTAGTACAAGCACTTGCTGTGATCGCTCGAGCAAGGGCTACTGGCGTTAGTGTAAAATATAGTGAAATACAGTTTTCGAAGCGCTTTTCCGGTTCCAAAGCTTCTACACCTTAGAGAGCACAGGATTGCATATCCGTCGCGCATCCCTGCGAAAAGCCCACCGTTGTTCTGACAAACAGCCACCTGAGCTTCAAACTAGCAAGTTATCGTTGCTATACATTTGAGCACAACCTTGCTTTGCTTTTACAATGGCCCCACCAACCAACCTCATCGAAACGAACGCCGTCTTAACCTACTCTCTAGTATCCAGAACAGCAAAAAACAAACGCCGGCATTGAGAAACTATGAGTAAGCGGACAAAGATCTGGATACGAATTGACGTCACCCTATGCAGACCCCTAATAGTGCCTGGGGGATGGCATAAGCTTAAGGAGGGGCGTGGCAGCTAGCTTAGACAATGCGGAAAATGTAAGCGCCCCGAGAAACTAATACAGACGACAAAAGCTGCCGTCCGAACACGCGGACGATAGTGCATTTACGGCCATGGCCGCGCCGATAAGCTCCGAGGCCACCAAATGCACTACGCGCAGCAGACTTTGTTCTTTATTCCTGAAAACACAAGGCGACCGAGGATGTAACGCGATTGTTTACGTTACCTTCGAGCCCGTGTACGCGCCTTCTCACACTGAGTCACCCTACGACAGTGCGCCGTCACGCGTTTTAAACGCGAATGCATTTCTTAGCCGCAGGTTGTCTTGCGTCGTTCAGCGGCGTGCGCCTAGCAACCGGAGGCACGCGCCTCCGGAGTGGCACGCGCCTAGCAACCGGAGCACGTGCGGAGTAGTGGAGGGCAAGGGAGAGGACGAGCGCGCTCGGCGTGTGAGGGCGCTCGCATCGTGCAGCTCGGGCGGAGTAGCGGAGAGTGAGTGGAGAGGATGAGCGCGCTCGGCGTGTGAGGCCGCTCGCATCGCGGAGCTCTGGGCGGAGAGAGCTCGCGCGCGGGCTGGCGCGGGTCTCTCTCTCCTCTCCGCGTACCCCTCTCCGCTATCTGCGCATTTAAATGCAGACAGCGCGCGCCTCTCTCCGTGAGAGCTTGCCGACTGGCGCCTTGATAGCGATGGAAGTCGGTGAAGTCGAATCCCTCGCGGCAACGATACCGCAAAGAAGAATTCGGTGCACCCAATGCATGCGCATTTCCGCACGATCCCCTTCGGGGAGGTGGGGGGATTTTTTTCCCATGCTTCTTTGTCCTGACCTATGTGTAACCTCAGTTTTTCAACTGTATTAAATTTAGCAATCTTTCCTATATAGTCTTTCAAACCAACCAAGACCTAGCCAAGAGTACATATCCGTTGTGTACTCGTAAGTGAAAATTGAGTGCTCCTGACTGCAGATTGAGTTCAACTACTCATGAGTACAGATTGATTACTCATGAGTACAGATTGAGTTGTATTATTCGTAAGTACAGATGGGTTTTTCACGAGCGACTGCAAATTAGTACGAGTATCCCTTTTGCAGACCTACGGGGAGCGCTCTCCCATAGCTCGAGAGCGTTTGTGGTGTTGGGTGCTGTTGGCTATATGGTGGGGCCACCCAAAGAGGCGTGAAACACGTTCGGTGGTTTTTTTTTCACTTATTGAATCTCGTGTGGCATTTTGGTGGAACTACCTCCGCCAGCAAAGTTTTGCAAAGGAAAGTGGTGGATTCTAACTATCGAAGTACCTGAGTTTGTGTGCCCGTCACACTTTTGTCAGAATTGGGGATGGAGGCTCTTTCTTCACTTTGGATCATAATCAATATTAGTCTTAGATACTAGCAAGACTAGTTAAGGGTATTTAAACGTGAGATTTGAGAGGTGTGTGACATCTATGACAAAAACCTGACGTATAGCTCCTTGCGCAGAGGGAATACGATATCTGAAGTTAGCCAAATGTAAGGTTTTCTTTAAAAAAAGCGGCCTTAGGCCAAATTCTGGCGAAATTCGACACTTAAGCTCTTTAAAACACAAACTATTCGAGCTAAGTTGGAAATGTTTTTTTACACAGGCTGTGCATACATTTAGGGGAATGGTGGTGTTTATGTTCGTTTTGCAGTAAAAATTCTTTCCTATAAGAATTACAAACCTGAGTATTGTTTAAAAATTAGCAAAAGGACCGGCGACTTTTTTTTGCAACTAAACAGCCTGAGGCGGTCAAATTAATTTGTTTGTTTGTCAACCATTTTTATTCCTTCCAGTTTTAATTTACATCAAAGAAGTGCAACTTGAAAAGTGCACTGTATTGCACGTAAGTCGGTGATTCAATCAAATTTGGAAACCATGTACAAATGTCATTTTCAATTTTTTCAAGCTTAAACAAACGGAGGACAGGATTATTTTTATTATTATTGCTTTATTTGTGTAGCTTTATGGCTACAAAGCATTAACTATGACACTCCTACGTATATTGGTGACATGATAGTCCAGTTTGTAAAATAAAAGGGCTCATCTCCCCACGAGGGAGACTCGAGTAAATGCGTCGCATAGGGGGTGGGTGTATTGCGTTAACGTTTAGTGTTTGGGGATTTGGTGGTAGTGAATGCGTGGTATCAGCAGCTTCTTGACGCAGTTTGAATGAGTCAAGGATATAAGGCGCGTGCGTAGCCTTTCATTCTGTATCGGTTTTGTGGCGCAGTGGGAAGAGCACCTTGTACCTCGCGTTCCGCCCACAGGTAGTGAATGCGTTGTATCAGCAGCTTCTTGACGTAGTTTGAATGAGTCAAGGATATAAGGCGCGTTCGTAGCCTTCTATTCTGTGTCGGCTTTGTGGCGCAGTGGGTAGAGCACCATGTACCTCGCGTTCCGCCCGCAGGGTCATGGGATCGAAACCAGGCGCCAGTAAGTATTATTTTTTTATATAGTGTAGGGGGAGGGGTGCGGACCTGTTGTTGAGAGCGAGGAGGGTAGCGTGATGCGGAGAGGAGGAGTGGGGGAGAGGGCGCAGCTGGAACGGCTGTTGCGGACGCCGAGGCACGCCGACAACGCCGGGTGACATGGTGAGTTAAAGAAATACTCTGCATTTAAAGCGTGTAAGAGGAACACAAGACCAGGAATAGAAGGAACGAATTTTCCCCCTCTGCGCCTTCCTAAAACTAGTCACTGTAACAGGCATGATGAATGTCGTCGCCTTAATAACGAACAACCTTGATTATATAAATATCTGGAATACCAAAGGTTGTCTAGTCAACACAAATTTGCGCAGCTTGCAGTGTTGGCGCAAGGCATGGAAAACAGCAGAGCTAGCAGCCCTTTTTCCTTAATCGGATACACGGCTGTTGCAGCATTACATCAACTCTAAAACTTGCCGGTGAAAGTTCTCTATGACTGGCAGACCCGGATGGCTTTGTGAGCAGGTTTCACAGCATTCGCAAAATATGCCGCAATAGCGCACGCTAGAAACCGCGCCCAGGCTTAAACTGAATGGCCGCGCTACAGTCCCAAAACAAATGCAGCGCGCCCGATAGGCGATTATAGCTTAATAAGACAGCCGCCAGTTTCATAACGCGGGGGAGAGAATTTTATACAAACAAATGCGAGAGATTACGTTAGTAACATTCATACACTACAAACGTACTGAAACATAAATGCTTATGTTCAGACTAGTGTGAACTGAGTACAATTTTACTCTCAGTAAACAGCCAGACGCGTAGCAGGAGTTCTCCAGGGCTACCTAATTTACACAAAACCGAGGTGGGGAATATTTGAATAATAGCGATAAAAATTATATTAATTCTATTCTTTTCTCATTATTTTTCATCGTTTAGGCCTCTAATCTCGGTGTCCCATTTTTTTGAAGCGGACAAAAATAGCTTTCGAAGCAGGAGATTCCGAACAAAACGGTTGCCACTCTGCGAACTTTGTGGGAAGGGAAAACCCTTCTAGCGCATCTGTCGCACCTTCGGTTGTGGCTGCATCCGTTTTCTATTAATACACCCGTGTTGAACTCAACAAAGCTTTGCAAAAAATCAATCACATTTTACCACGTTCGCACTTCTCACCTGCCATTTGCGGGGACTGTTGTGTCTGTTGTGCTTAACTCCTGCAAGAACCGACACGTTTTGTAACTTTTAAATTTATGTACCTTGACTTTGAACTCCCCTCTATCCAACGTCGCTGATACAAATTGAACAAAATAACTGTCTTTTTAAGAAAATGAACGTTTTAGCTCCGTAAAGTCCTTTTGGCGTATTCTCACTACGGAGGGTTTGTTTATTTGTGCACGCAATCTATCAGATATGTTGCTTGAGAATTCTATTATACCTTGCAAAGGGTTTCAATTAGTGACGCCATAGTTCATGTTTTAATTTCCCATCAAGGTTACCCATAACAAAGAGGTTGCTCGTGGAAACGTAATTCAAGCAGTTCTGGTTTGTTTGCCGGCGTCGTAGAGGAAACAATCTTGGTGGCAGGCTAATGAACAGACATGGTCGCAGTTTCACCACAATTTAATTTATAGTAAACAATCATTTATATTTGGACCAAAGTTGGCGCCAGTCGAACGATTACCCTTAATTCACACCGCCAGAATTTCTGCTCCTCCTAATGCTTGCCATAAGTGCTATTAACAAAGTGGCTGTGAATTTACCGGAATACAGCAACCTCAATTGGAACGTATTGGTTGTTCACAGAAGCTAACGAATCCCACAGTAAAGAATGAATTTAGAAAGTCCACGATTGAAGCCATTGAAAGACATTGTAAGAAGATTTTATTCTGAAACTGAAATAAAATACGCTCTTCACAATAGCTACATGTACGCAGTATAAGCACCACTTAACATTTACACATAAATTTAAGTTAACCATCGTGCCAATTGCTAAAAAGTACGAAGCTTCTTTATGAGGCAAACAACCTTAGGGTCAACGATGAAATAGTTAGCTTCAGCCGTGGTAAACAGAGTAGCATACATGGGCTCAAGTTACAGGATACTGTTTAATGCGTGCTGTTTTAAGTAGGGGGAAAATTATGTTTAAATGTGGCAATGGGCAAGGGTGTGAAAAAGGGCCCATAACTGGAATAGTGGGTCGATCTGTGACCTAAAGGCCAGTACAGACGTTCATGTCTTTGATAACCGCTGCCCCGCTGCTCACATCGACTGAGTATTTTACTTCAATTTCTGCTAAATGTAGCCACGTGATCCTTCATATTGTCGTGTATACTTCTTGTGTAGAAAAAAAGTCCGCGTTTGCTTTTCAAGCGCCGTAAGCCTAATGCCTCCCTCTTATTGAGCTAAGCCTATTTAGGTCTAGCACAAAATCGCTCCCTGGCGAACACAGCAGCTGCCACCCCGACGTGCCGCTTCGCCTTACACACATGTTAGCGCATGTCATGGGCTTGAACGATCTCTGTAAACCTCCATCTATGGACGCCAAGCGGAGCGTACGGATAGTGTGTCTGGGGAACTACAGCTGCCACGCTGGCTCACGTCTTTAAATGGAAAACAATCACAGCATCGGGAGGACCCTCGGGTAATAATAATGAAGGCTCACCTGAAGCGACATTTGATACCTGCGGCCAGCTCAAGTTAAGACGCCGCAAGTAGAAAACGATACACGAACCATTACACCCACAACCGAAACACATATTAAGATTGTTCTCGTGCTCTTCAGGTTCACAGTTATTATTATTATTAGTAGTAGTAGTAAGAACAGGAAAAGACGTGAACCTTTGTTGGAAATAGCACAGAAAAAGAAGACGTAGCTCTGGGCACACAGCGCACCACTATCATCGTTATTGTACATGTCTATATAATTGCCATTATTAACATTCAACAGGGTGCCTGACGGTTTGATACCCTGGTAGCACATCTGGAACTACGTGGTTGCGCCGCGACAGTTAGCCCCGAAACCCGGGAAATGAGCGGCTGTTAATGAGGTGGGCAATGCGGAACGGCGAAAAGGAGTTTCTTCAGAACACGGCCGCACGAGCAACTTCGTCCTCATCAAAATTCGCCCAGGGAAACGAAACGTGTAACTGACTGCCTGGGGAGTAATTAAGCCGAGCTTTTACCGCAACTATGGACCACCTGACAATGAAACACGCTCCTAGGCGAACCCAAGAGAGAACAATTGTGACAGAGGTGGCAACGCTTATTGAGAGCGGCACCACGGAGAAAACAGGGATTGTAAAGGATTATTAAGGGACAAGATCGTAGCCAGCTGCAATGAGCTTCGCAAGATAGACGCTGAGGTGGAGGACGCTGTTGGGGTCAAGGAGCTTGATTACGCATACCAGTGAACATCGCGGTACAATGGCCAGACACTCTTGGCTGAGACTCGGTTTCAGTTCTGGCTGTAGGAAATCAGCGGCCGCAGCATGGTGGATGCTCCCCCTCGGCTGCAAATAAGATGGCACTTGCTAACGACGGATCAATCACGAATCACAGAAACTCGTGTCCCAGCGCTAGCTATAAAGCGTTTTTATGAGAAGTGTGTCAATGGAAGTCGTTATGGGAGCAGTTTAGCGGTGCAGTCCACACAACACAGACCCACACCACAACTGACAAGATTTCGTACCTTCGCAACTGCCTGGAAGGTGAAGCCGTAGCTGTCATTGCCGGATTTACAACAATACAGGCATGCTATGACAGTGCCATCTAGCTGCTAAAGGATACGTCCGGGGACAAGACCAGTATTATACAGCGATGTTTTTTGAATGCTTCGCAAAATTCAGCACGTGCTAACTTCATCTTACACGACAGAGCTGCGCATCCTATCGGACTCCTTTTGGCTGAACAACTGTTGCCTGAACGTGTTTAGCGTGTAAACACACAGCTTTACGACGCTTTTGTAAGACGTGTTGCCGGAAGAGATTTTTCTGGCCTTTTATTAGCACACCAACAACCAGGAAAAAGAAACGTCCACGACATCTTCCTCGTCTGGGGAATACACCGTAAACAGTCGATAGCAACTTGTGCGGCTGTTGCCTTTCACATGTATGGAGCTCCAAGCAAGGGAGCTATGTGCTGCAGTAGAAACATCAACAGATGCAAGGCAATATCTCAAAAATAAGGGAAAATCAAAGTCGGCGCTACACGTGTCACAAGCTGCGATGCCCCAAAAAACGAGTGTTTTTTTAATTCTCAAAGCGCACTAACAAGGCATCCCAGCCTTCCCTGAGCATAGCAGAAAATAAAAAGCGGCTGGGAAAAGATGTGCTGTGCTCCCGATGTACGAAGACAGGTTACCGGTCAAAGGAGTGTAGACGAAACAATGGGTAAAACATACAAAGTAAGGCATGCAACCATCTTGGGCAATCAGGCTACCAGCTATGCAGAACAAGGTCAAGAGAAAAACCACCTGCAATTTCCAATTGAAGACGCTTGCCACCATTACGGCACCTAGTGCCCTCTCTAGGCGCAAGGTGGGCGAAGAAGTTCATCTCGAAACCTACCTGTCGTGATTCATCGGTCCCAGTGAGGCGCGCTACTTACGAGGGATTTTAGGCGGCTGAAGGAAGCCCACCTCCTTAAAGAAATATCGCACTATGAAGTTACAGTTACAAGTTGTGTGAGATACAAGCCCCGCCATCGATACGTTAGCATCGTCTGTCGCTCCTCAAGTAGGAAGAAGAGTCATTGAGGTCCGACTCCGTAGCCAATTCGACGATGCAGAATTTGTGGTGAAGCAGTTACGCTTCCCACTATTCGTGGAAACATCGCCCTACGGCTTTTGCTCTACGGCTAAGAAATGCACCCGATCGGCTGGTACACGAAATTGTGGTTCCTGCAATATTGGAGGAGCTAGACGTAATCCTTCTTCTAGAATCCGACCAAAGGTGAAAAATGGCGACCAGCGACACGATTCGTTAAAACGAGCCTGACGATTTAGTTGCCCCACACATAATGCTTGGGTGTACGCTGCAAGGTCTAGCCTGGAAGCAGAGCACGACACCTAACCCTAAGCAAAGTAGGTGCCGAATTCTTTAGAAGCAGGTACTTCAAAGAGCTAGCACTAACGCTGGCCTTCGTAGCGCCGGGCTCCGGAACATGGACACGACTGCCAAGGGTGCCATTGGTAGACCTTGGCAACCACCATCTGTGAAAGGAAACCATGAAGATTATCCTGACGAAACACAAACAGATCGGTTGAACCGTCATAAAAATCTTGGGCATATATAACTATATAGGGCATCCATTGAGCAGAACTGTCACTAATTTCGACAGTCTGGCGAGTGGCGATACGTCGAGCTTAATCGAGCCTAATCCTCGAGGTCTCACCACCTAAAATACAAGAAATGTAGAGGCGTACCGACAAACAATCTAGTCTCAATCTCCCTATAGGTTGTGTGTTTACGAAGAAATACCGATCGGTGTTGAAGCCAGGAGCCGGTTGCTACATGTTCATGTTTTTTCTACACTCTTTTTTATCCTAGAGTATGTTGAGAATTCAGCAGAAAATATGACGTAGTTTCTGGCACATAGCAGACCGTTATCATCGTCGTTGTACGTTTCTCATTCCCAGCAATAACCGTTCTATCAGCGTGTCTGAGGGCTCAGTTCCCTGGTGGCGCATCCGCAACGAGGTGGCCGCTATCGGACAATGTTTATTGAGCCAAAGTTCTCACCTTGCTATAGGTTTCCATCACTACTTTAGAGACCTTAGGTTGAACAGATTCCTACGTCCATTTGCCTAACCGTAGTCAGAATACAGCAAAAATTGCAATTATCTTCGTCAGTATTCCTCATAAAAACGAGCTAACAGTCATGCGTCAACATTAAGGTCACTCTTCTCGAACTCAAGCAACAGCAGTGCCTTTGAGAAGCCAGCGTCTCAACCGCAGTAACAACAGTGCTGCGGAGTTCTTTTAAATATCCCCTGCCGAAGCATTGCTTACAATATTTTACAGAGCCCTATTCACTAGATTCCAGACATAATGATCCTGGAGGCAAGAAAGCTAAGTACGCCCCCGATTGCTCAAATCTTTTTTGGAGGTTTGAAGAGGTCGTTCTCGTTTTGCACCGCTTTACTCGTGCGAGCCGTGCAAATTAAAGATGTAAGGCTAAGTATACAACGTGTGAGCATCCTGTTGACCGCAAAGAGATACGCGCCCAAAACTGACCCTGGGAACCTCACCCTGATCAATCTGAAATCTGACCAATCCCATGGACAACCACTCAAGCCTTCCCTACTGTTGTGATTTTGAAGACTGGCGCACATTATTTTAATGGTGTATTTAACAAGATGCGTAGCGTGCAACACCTTTTTTCAGAGATTCCAGGTACCCGCAAAAATCAACTTGCCATGCTTCAAAATAGGCTGAAGAAGCTCGCCTGCACTGATTCGGAAAAACAAGCGCGGTAACGGCCAGCACCAAATGAAGAGTTCAGGCGCACGCAGTAGCTGTTCGTTGTCGGCATCATGTGCAATCCTGAATAGCAAGGTGCTTCGCGCATGCACAGCATGCCTACAGGCGACCACTTCAAAACTGGGTCTTCTAGCTGCCGATACGCATTTCACCAGTCGTCAAGGATGGCCATCCAAAGACAGCCCTTGGTGGTAAACAGTTGCCTACGGGCCTGTATCGGCTCCAAGTGGGCCGTCTCCTAAGCGAAGGGACGAAGGTAGAACAGACACGACTGCCATTTGAACTCCACTAAGACAGTATCCATAATTCACAGTAATGTCTCCCTCTCTGAGCAAAGGCCGAACGGGAGCACTTTACACTAATAGAGTTCGTAAAATTTCATAAACGCCGTTTTCACCCGGTTCCGCTCATCTACCTCAAGATGGCAGTATCCGTTATTAAGGCCTGATGACGAGAAGTACCTTGCGCTTCGCAGCCGGTCGAGCGCGTCGTCTATGCACGAAGAGAGTACAAGACTCGTTTTGTTACGCTGTTTAGCTTTCTCTAATCAACACAGAAACTCATGGTCTCGTTTTTCTTTTTTACCAGCTCCACAGTGGTTGCCCGCGAAGTTATCGAAGGCTGAATTACGTCCTTTTGGGAGCATTGCTTTCACTGGCACACAGATGGCTTCCCGTTCATTGTAGGACAAGTAAACTGAATGCTGGTGTACGGGCATCATGCTTTCGTCCATAAAGATGTGATGTTTTGAACGGGAATACAGGATTTTTAATTATGTAAAAAAACAATCACAGAAGTTCACTAGGAGGTCTTTTAGCTGATGTTTCGGGTTGGGTGGCAGGTCTCTACTTATGTGTACTAACTCTTAAACGTCTATGAGATCCGATGTTTCACGTCCTTTTTTCCCCATGGCGCAAAAATCTGCAAAATGATGAAGCTCATGCAGGAAAGCAATGGGAGTTTCTTATGCAGCATGTTGGACCTTGTTTCCGAAATTCCTCACAAACAAATCATTCATCGTCTTTTGTTAGCCGCGTCAAGGGTCTTGCGCTGCACGAAAAATTCTCGACAAAGCCCTGTAATAACCCGACAATGCAAGGAAACGTCTAAGAAGTTTTTGTCAGCTGGAAACGGGTTTCCTGCAACAGCAGCCGTCTTCTCAGAGTGTGCAGACATTCCTTCTGTGCTGATAACGTGACCAAAAAAACGCAGGTGTTTGTACCCAAAGTGACACTTTTCGGGCTTCATAGTTAAACCAGCTGAACTGATAGTCTCCACCACAAGACGTAGTGAGTGCGCGAATCTTGTATGCCTGTCATGACGAAGCCTCAGCCGGGCACCTTGGTGTGAGCTTTACAGTGGCCAAGATGCATGATAAGTGCTCTTGGCCGAAACGTTTGCAAACGGTACCACGATACGTCAAGAGCTGCTGCTGTGAGTTCCAAAGAAGGAGGACTTCGTTTTTAAAACCGACAGCGCTTCTTCAGCCAAAAAAATGCCCACAGCGCGTATCTCAGCAAGTCAGTATGGACCTTCTTGGCCAATTGCAGATGTCAAAAAAGGGGAATAGATAGATACTGTTACCGACAGAGTGCCTGTTGCACTTTGCGGGGACAGCGTCGTATGTGCTGGCAACGTTTGCTGAGGTTGTGGAGTTCTTTATGATTATCGTCATCTTATGGCATATGGCTCTAACGATCATGATCAGAAACAGAAGAACAGCCTTTAACGCGAATTGCATGCAGTCCGTGATGATGTTAACCCAGTCCACCCATACGCGAACGACAGCATCCCTCCAGCTGGTGCCCGGCTTGACCGGGAGAATAAACAGAACCGTCCCGGTCATGGTTTCTATGTATAGTGACGGTAATCATAAATAACGGAATGAAATTTACAGTATGTACCATTGGCCTGCAACAAGGGAGTTAAACTAACGACAGGACTGACTCCCTTCCAATCGCTGTATGGTCGCACTGTCACCACTATCGTAGTTTCAATGCTATTCGTTCACGAAAACTAAGACAATGGCCACGTTGATGACTCTGTAAAAAAGGTGAGGAAGCGTGACAGCTATCACGACAAGGGATGAAAAATCAACAGCGTGTCGACGTCAGCCGTTACAATCGTCACAGATGCACAGTCTTCAACAACCCAGGAAACGCGATGTAGTTGTGGATTCCAGTACGCCAGCGCGGACAATCCGAAAAACTGCTTTGTCGTTCCTTCTGGCCCTAGAAAGGGCTTCGTCTCATAAGTAACGTCCACTAAGAAGTCACTTCGGATAGTAGGATACACTCGTCATGGTGCAAGAAAACTTGCTGGTTGTACGAATGAGCAGAAATACGAACGAGCCTGTTCCCCCCTATACCTCCCCCACGCCATGCCCCAGTGGGGTAGCTGATCTCTTTGCTGACAAATCTGCGTCTTTGGACAATGAAAAGCCGCATCGCCCTCTTCTTCCGGAAGTGACGCCTTTCTCGCCTCGTTGTAAACTATATAAAACGGACGATGCTCGCAGAAGAGGCGGCGCTGTCACAGTGTCGTCTTAAGCAGGACCATTGGAGCAGCACAGCCTCTCTTATTGCAGTGGCAATGTAATTATTTTGCTACCGTTAGCGCGAGAGGGGATTCAAAGAAGAGGACGACAAAGGCCGGTTTCCGGTGCGCTGGCCCTAGCAGCGTCGCCATTTTTCGCTCTCCATGGACGCAGTTGAGCTTAGCCATAAAAGCGCTTGATGTTTTACCTACACGCTATAATATAATGCTTCTATCACAAAGCAAGCAAAACAGAATCATCTAAGTATCTTTGTCACAAAATAACAAAATATCGAAATTCTCGTGAGCGAAATTCCTTCAACTCTCAGTAATTAGTGTAGAAAATTGATGTCTAGTAGGCGGCAAAAATAATTTTACTGTATTTTTGAAATGTCAAGCAAACTCCTGAAGATTAAATACAACCGGCCGTTACTGTTCCGGCTGCTCGCTCTGCCAACACGAACTCGTAATGGTAATTTTGGTCCTTAACAGATGTCCGTGCTAGCAATGTGACGGTTCTAATGAAGAACAGACCAATCATAATGCCGCGGGTTATGGTACAAGAGAAGGTAAATCAAAATTCACGGTAAGAGAGAAAACATGCGTAGAAATGTTTAGTTCAGAAAATCAAAAGCATTTGTGTTGTGAAGAAATTGTATTAGCAAAATAAAGGTGTCCTTTCGTATTACGTTACGCGCCTTTTAAAGCCTTATATTAAACTGCCAAAAAACAAGAAACACAGCAATTACCGTAAGGCGTCGGCTCTATAAATTGGTACAGAGACCCGCTAAAGAAGTAAGCAGGATGAGTAATTGAAAAGTAACATAAACTTAAGTTTCAGTTACTTAAAATGCTAATCAATGTACGGAGAGGAAAACTCCTGAGCGGAAGTTTGCTCAGAGTTTGAGAGGAAAAGGTACTCGACAGGCGGAAACACCTTCGAGAATACTGAAACTCAAGTTACAAATACACTATAATAGCCTGGGAAGCTTTTGGCAGGGAGAGGGACCACGGGTGGCGCTGCAAAGCGCATCTTCGTGACGTCTGTTTTAGGGGTTCTCGGATTTGTCATGTGATTCACTCGGCTCGCTCTCCCTTCGGTTTCTTTACTCTCGCTTGACTTTTGATGCTTGTCCGCGCCAGATTTTGCGTGAGCGTAGCTTTTTGTCAAAATGAAAGACTTAAAATCGCTCACACTAGCTTAAGGCCTCATTTAAAGTTAGTTCTGGATACCGCTCCGGAAGAAACATTGTGGCGTCACACCATCCCTAGTGAAGCCTCTCCTCTGCCGAGCGTGAAGAGTCGCAGCTAGGCGTAAGCTTCGTTATTCACCAATCTTTCGGCCAAGGGGATAAGCCAGCTCCTAATAACCGGCAGCACCGAAAATGCAAGAGCAAAACAGGTTCTAGGTCTTCGGGGGTGTCGGCTTTGTGCAGAAGCAATTACGATTCCCTGTAATTGTATGTAGGGTAAAAACAATAACAGTTTTTGCAACCTTGTGGAACACTCGAAAGTATTGTATCACATGAATTTACATTGCATTGACCCGAAATTATTCTGACATGCACTGATCGCCATAAAATGTCGGTTGAGTTCCAAATAATAAACTGTGTGTATATGCAAATGCTGGTTTCATACCAAGCTTCTAACCACTGAGGAGGCTTATTGGGGAAAACGAGTAACATCTATGGTAAAAATACAGTAACACTGTTTCTTCAGACCTGGAGTGATATTTATGGTGCTTTTCCGAGAGCCATACCTTCTTGGTAAACAGATATGCGTAATAGTAAGACCGCACTCAAGAGCAAAAGGCGTCGGAAAAAAGAGGGGATAGATAGGAATCTTCATTTAACACTAAAATCGAGCTCTTTAGTGGGCGGAGCACTTAGTCCAGGTCTAGAGAGCAAGAATAGTTATCTTTAAGTCGTAGTACGTCATCCTGAGTACGCCAGGATTTATTCTTTATGGCTGAAGGAGTTGGAAAACAACACAGCTGCTTGGACATATCCATCAGTTCAGATTCTAGATACAGTGAAAAACGGCACGGATACATTTCTTACTTCCGTTAGCGAGTATTAAAATTTCCAAAGCCGTAATCATGTCATCACTGTACTGGCTGACAGTCACTTCGTTATGATAACGATGGTTGCGATAGAAATTAGGAGCACAAAAGTCACCTTCGAGTACTCTGGACAATAGTGAAAATTTAAAGCGCAACAAATTTAGACAAAAGACGAATGACACAAGGACAAACGCTTGTCTTTGTGTCATTCGCCTTTTGTCTAAATTTGTTGCGCTTTAAATTTTCACTATGGAGTACCAACTAGCTCGAACTCTCATGTTGTTAAGGTATACTCTGGACAATGTCTGCGCCGTTTCGCGGTGGTGTAGCACAAATCTTCTGATTGCAATTTCATGTGAATAAACAACGCACACAGCGGATATGCAACTTCATTCACGCAGACGTGACGAAATGAGGAAGGTACTGTGTGCCTAAAGCTTGAAGAAGCATTTCACAAGAACTTTGATAGCCTCAAAAACATCCCGCAACCTATTAAAAGATATCTGTGACTGTGCAGAAAAAGCATTATGTTAGACACAGAAAAACCATCTATTTGATACTAGTTAAGAACAACGAAAGAAATAGTAAGCAGCCGCCCTATTTCCTGCTACTGGTTGCGTGGCATTACACGGTTGAGACTTCATAACAGCATCTTAAACATATTTTAGGAAAGCCTACGCACTCTGAATGCTTACCGAGGAGCTCGTAGCACTGAGGCTCGCAAATCACCTAGAGTTTTTCATCTCCTTAAGCATTGCAAACTGGTGGGGCATACAACTTGAAATAATTCAGAGGTGTCAGAAGCTAGAACAAATAATTTAATTATTCGAAATACGGGTGTTGGTGACCTAAAGTTTCAAAGCGCCCGGTTTCTAGCCCAGGAACTGCTGCCCCTCAGCGGCGGGGTGTAGAACACACGACAGCCGTACAAGTCCATAAGCTGGCGTCAGAGCCAGGGGGCGCCACTCAAACTTCTCACCGCGAATAATGAGAACGTCTCAGCACCCAACATTTACAGAAAAAGTCTGTGTAATTTTAATAAATAATTTGGACATAATGTATTGCTAGTTTTATGGGGCGGCACTTATGAAATAATTTTGAACGCCCATATACCACGTAGACATTCATTCACTGCTAAAGCAAATATGATTTATAAAATTTAGAAAATGTATACAACATCGACGTAACTACTTAGGGTAGCAGAAAAAGTGCATAATTCTTCATAACATGTATTGAGCTAACAAAGCTAAAAAGGCATTGCTGTTTTGGCTATACGTAACGGAACTTGTTTGGTCTGGGGAGGTTCATGACGCATGAACAAAAAGTACACAACTAATTTAAGAAAGAGTTATTAGGCGGCGCTGAAAATAAAGCAAAGGGCCGCTACAAGCACCTCTGTAATATGTTACACGGAGGCGCATTTGTGAGACATCAATTCAAACCGCTAAATTTTTTTGGTTGTTTAATGGCGGAACCTAAACATTTTTATTATTCTTCTCAAGGCGATACCAGTCTATGAGATTGTCTTGTTTTGTAGCTTTCAATATTTTTCAGTAGTTTGTCGTACGAAGAGGGCAGAAATTTTGGTATGGCAGAATGCTTGGTATTCTAACAAATCACTCATTTTGAGAGTTTGTCAAGTGTTTATTGAATATACCCTCGTAAAGATGGTAGTCGCCAGAGTGATATTTAGTGTTTTATGCTCATTATAAGAACTTTTCTTCTCTCAACGAATATCCAGGCGTCTAGGCCCTCTGGATATTTTATGAAAAGTATACAAAATTTACTATGCCTCGCCAATCGACATTATTTGTAGAAACGGTAATTGGAAGACTACTTGCCTTCGACCGTGGCCTTAGACAAATATCTTACGAGACCAAAATAAAACTGTGTTGTATTACCCAAGGGTTGACGTCTGCTCATGCTTCTGCATAATGAGAGACCGCTCCCTAAAAAAATACATGGGGTGCAAGTAGGCAGGCACCCTGTAGAAGACTGCCTGTCACTTACTGGTTCGACCACTGCAAAATAAACCCAAGCGTGCTCGAAATGTAGGTCAAAACGTAGGGTCCACAACGCCATCAGGCAATGTTTCTGACCCACATTGAGAAAGAAGTATAAAATATCAAAATCAAGGAAGTCAGTGACCAACACAACGGTGTTTATTATATACCTTTTGCGTCGCTGCGCGCTTCAAAGCGCACTTATGAATGTCCGATCTACATGGCATAACAACGATTTGATGTCTAAATCAAAAAGTGAAATGTTTTGCAGTTGCAATGTTATTAAAATCTTTTAGATGCTCTTGGTGGCGAAGGTCCCGATTTGGCCACGATCTATCGTATGCTGAAGCATATTTACGACTATTTTAAAATTTTAACTCCTGGGCATACCGAAGAATCGTATCAGCTCAGCCATATGAATCACAGGGGTAAATAAACGATCCTCAAAAATTCCTCGCATGTTCGGGTATTTATCGAAGCATACTCAAATGAAAAGGGTAGTCTATGTTGAGGCTTTTTTAAGCCAATACTGAATTTAATAAAGGCGTTCGTTAATTGCGCACGTCAAAACGTTAATTTCAGTAATGGAGCTGCACGAAAATATGGGGAATTTGTTCTCATTGGAATGAGACCGGAGCCAGGAGGAATGAAACAAAACACTTTACCAATGCCATAATGAACTGATTCCCAATCTGATTAGGTGAGTAATGAAGTCATTGTGACATTGATTTTAAAGGATAAACGGAACTTTTACCCCTGTGGAATCTGCTGAAACAGCGGGGCGGACTGGACGGAAGTCGCGACGCGTTTAGAGCAAATCTGGAATCACAATAAGACTGTCAAGGTGGTCGACCGGTGGAGGACGCCTACAATTGAAGAAGTGCGGTCCCTCAAGATTGTGCACGGGAGCCTTTCCTTAGACTATGACAGTGTCATTTGGCGACTGCGGAAAGATTTCGGCAGCCTCCTCATGAACCAAGGGGGGCTCACAACGCCATTTCCTGTGGTATTTATGTACTCAAAACTGAACCTCCGGGTCACAGTCGTTATCACGACCGGCTTTAAGGACCGCGACCTGAGCATGTTCGGCAATACCGCGTGCCGAGCGTGTTATTTCTTGTTCGGCTTGTTATGGCCTTACCGCTGGCACTGCACGGATGGTGAAGCGTGTGAATCCCACTTCTGTGCTTCACATGCATGCGCTCGGGCTTGCGTCGTTAACATTTAGCGCTTTCGTGGAGCATATCGTTCAGTCTGCCGATCCACCCTACGGAAACGGCATACTTTTTGGGTCTTGGCGGTGTGCTAAGGAAACGTTTTAACGCGAACTTTATAGTTTCTTAGATTGGCGAAAGCGACTATGTGTGTCGCATCCACCGAATGCACACCCACCCGGATAAAATTTTCGAACATGGTCCGCAGTCGCTAACCCTTTTGCTAGTGTTCAACGCGTTTTGTAGCGGGCGAACGCCAGAAACTATGAAACAGAAAAAAATTTCAGCTCGCATTGTTCTATAGCAAGAAAATGAAAATCAACAGCACAAGAATATATTTCCCCCAAGTTCTGACCGCGTGTGCATGGTGCATGGCTCAAAACAGTAATCCTAAGGAAACAGCGGTTCTCAAAACAAGCATTGAGTACGGATGGTTGCACACCTAACTTTGCGGTTTGTTGCTCTGGAAAGGCACCCCAGGAGGGGTCCAACAAGTGGGGTTCCAGTTAACGTGAAACACAGCAGCCATTGAACAAGCTGCCATCGATTAGTTCTGTCTCGATAGGGAGTACATTTTTCTTGTGCAACACTGACGGAGCAAACACGCGCACAATGCCCTGTTGCAGTTGTTTTGTAGAAATGTAGGCTTCCACGGTTAACTTTTGCAATTGCATCGACTAACTTTATGTAAAAATACACATCGGCCTTATTACGCCAAGTTCGATATTTTTTTAATACCGAAATGAGCGGAACTTTTCAGAAAAAAGAATGATTACCCAGAAGGCAGGCATGGTAGCGGTGTTGTTTACATGTGATCGTTGACGATTGCTAAGAAAAGAACGACCTTTAAACTGAATAGTAAATAATTCATATGACTGTCACTAGAGGTACTGACAAATATAATCACTGTTGGTGGGTGAAACCCCTATACTTGATCCCAGCGGTCGCTGGTCGAACTGAGAGCGAAGTGGAGCTGCCGTGTTTGGTATTATATGTCGACCAGCTGACGAAGCACACAGCCGCTACAAAGCAAATTTTTCAGCAATCTTGTTACCATTGCCGCCTGCTGCTCTAGAAGACTTCGCCTAAAAAACATATGCATTCACGGAGTTTGCGTAAAGTGCTTTCCCGGAGAACGCCATATATGCACTGTCCGTTGCAATGTTTCTCGTAAATGCGACTGCAGGCCATACTAAAATCACCGCTTGGCACAAGAAAGATCTTTACTTTTTAGAGAACAAACAGAGTGTGTCACAGCTCCTTTCTACGCCGAATACGCTAAGCCCAGCGTTAATCTATTGATTACATAACGTGTTTCCGTTTACCGGCCGAAAGTACGGTGGCACTACCAAACACACGGATGCGCTGGGACATCCCCGCGTATTTTAGGAGTGCTTAGGCCTTCACTCAAACAAAAAAATGGCTAATCGTGTGAAAAAGCACGTGCTATGGGCCTTGCCGAAAATGATTTAGGCTGTAATAACACCACAATCACCCCGCCAAGCATGCGTGAAACACGTGTGCAGAAACCGCGCCAGAATCCCTGAAAAAAACGTGA
The DNA here is from genome assembly GCA_013339765.2 of Haemaphysalis longicornis. NCBI lineage: Eukaryota > Metazoa > Arthropoda > Arachnida > Ixodida > Ixodidae > Haemaphysalis > Haemaphysalis longicornis. The sequence continues at coordinate 4,359,007 of CM023458.1, forward strand.
AGGACCCTCACCCTTACGCGTAAGACTTGAAGATAGCGAAGCCGTACGCCGCCTTTACAACTATCACGACAGGTTAAGTCCACGATTGCAGCCGAGATCCTAGTTTTTTTTTTCCTGTTGTAACGACCTTTACGGCCTCTCTGTTGCTATAAGTGTCAGCTTCGTTCAATTCAGTGGCCAAGCACCTTAGGGGATTGGGCTCTCCGCGTCTCCCGTCGTCGTCTTCTGAAGTCAAAGTACTAAAACACCAAGACACTCGTTTTTCAACGCCTCGTGCTAGGACGATTTGTGCTTCAAAGACACCAGACTCTTACAGCAAAGCTGTACACCTCTTACCCTCAACGGTTTCATCTCCGTGGGTAAAATTATCTCCAGTGTGTCTTTATTTCAATTGCTTAAGTCCTGTTCAACGCACGAGACTACGCCACCTTCTCAGCAAGTACGCGAACGCTCCTCCAACCGGCACCGAATAATCGTGCCCTATCAGCGCGTGCCCCGTGGCAAGTGGGAGACTGAGTCATCTAAAACATTGATACAGTACATCCTTCGCTCCTCCCCAAGTTTCACGTTAGTGGAGATTATTTTCTTGAAGTGATAATCATTGGACATCACCTTGGAGTGGCGTACCGTATGGCGTATCCTTCTCATTCCGATCAAGTGTTGCCGTGATTACTGCAACCGCTGACGTTTTTTGGGCCAATATTGGTCAATCGCCATAAGTGGGTATGCGTGGCTTGCAAACGCGCGCCATGGACGCTCGGCGATAGCTGTGAGGCACACACACACGAGCGCTCGGTATTTTCTTGGTATTGTTGACTGCCGAACGGTCACCGCGATGGCCACGTTCAGGTGCGTGCGCTCGGTAATTTCTTGGTAGTTTTGACTGGGAACACAAAAACATACGTACAGTTTTTCTAAACAGCTTTGCTGTTTAAGAAATGACGAAGCTCACACTAAAGCTTAAGGATTGAAGGTAGCGAAGCTGTAGGCAACCTTCACGGCCACCACGACGGTTTGAGTCCACGATTGCAGCCGCTTTCCTTCTTCGATGCCGCAATGACATTTAATCCAACACTGTCGCTATAAGGATGAGGTTCCTTTATTTAGGTGCCGAAGTACCTTAGGTGTTCGGGCTGTCAGCGTGTCCTGTTCTCCTCCCCTATATTCATGGTACTAACACATTGCGACCATGATTTTTTAATCCTTCGCGGTAGAGCGTTAGGCGTTTTAAGAGAAAACACCGGGACACTCGTACTCCAACGCTTTGCGCTCGAACGTTTCATCTCCGTGGGAAAAAACGCGTATTAAAAGAACACACAGGGACACTCGTTTCTTCACGCTTTGTGCTGGAATGTTTCATGCTTATTATACACGAGACTTTCACAGCAGAGCTGTATACCTCTACCCGCAATGGTTTTTATCTCCGTGGGCAAAACTACGGCCAGTCTGCTGTTTAATTGCTCAAATCCGCTTCCACGCAAGAGAGGGAGCCACCGCCTCAACAAGCACGTGACTGCTCATCCCACCGGCACTACTCCGGCGCCCAGTCAGCACGGTCCGCGTGGCAAGGGAGAAACTTACAATATTTGAATACACTCATACACTGCATGCATCATTTCTCCCCGAGTTGTGGGTTAGTGGAGACGGTCCGGGATGTTTTTTTGCAAGTGATAATCGTTAAACATCACCTTGTAGGTGCGTACGGTATGACGTGTCCTCATTTCGAGCAAGTGTTGCCACGATTGCGACGAACACTGAAATTTTTTGGCCAGTTATGGCCAATCTCCCAACCATGCTATGCTTGGCTTGCAAACGTGCGCGGGGACGCTGGGTGCCCGCAACAAAGCGCGTCCTTACTCGGCATTTTCTTGGTTTTTTTTTAACTGCCGGGTGGCCGCCGCACTGTTGGCCAATGTCCCTATTCGGTATTCTTGCTTGACATACATATGGCGGGGACGCTGGGCCGTCGTTGCGAGCCCTGAGAATACGTGCCCGCGCTCGGCAATTCCTTGGTGTTTCTGACTGCGGCCGCAAAAAGTACGATTTGCTAAACGGCTTCCCTGTTAATAAAAATTCCACGCCAAGATTACTTGGGAATGCGAAGAAAGCGACCAATGTTCATATCAAAGCTTCCGTAATGCAGCGTAAGAATATTATATGCCACCAAAAGTACAACATCGGAAAACCTTCGCATCGCGCAGTCCGCCATTCAAACGCCGGAAATATAGGTTTACAAAAAAACAGTAAGCGTTCACGTTATGACAATCAAAAAGCTGTGAAGTGCTAACTTAAGTACCCTTCATACAAAAGCTGCGCTATCAAGTACACAAAGTAATTTTGAATAACGGCGTTAACACGCCTTTCAGAGAAAACACCAATTCTACTGAAACAACTCTCGTTCAAGAACAAAGCCAGGCATGCGGGTGAAGAAATGCTACTCAAAGCATTACATCCAAATTCAAACTGGCAACCCAGGTTTCGCAGGTTACCAAGCGAGCAATACTCCAGCCAGCGTGCCAAATAGCATCAGTACAAGTGGCTTACTGCGGGCTCCGGTAGAAGAAGCCAGCTAGAAGGACCCTTTCCAAAATCCGATACAGTGTAGCCGGGTTATAACCAAATCGGCGGAAATAGGAAATCACTTCTCTGTAACCCCTTCATTGCTATGTCTGTACTTTACAAGAGTGCTAGTGGAATGAGCAGAAAATTTTATTTACACTTTCTCAAGAAAGTGGTCGACGGTACCCTGCCGGTACTTCGCGACCGCACCTTTCAAAACAGCTGCTCTAATAATACCCAAGTGTGATGCGAGGCTCGCATCTGAACATAAGTACATACGCAACGTGTCAACGGCTGTAGCAGCTGCTCCAGAGGTCACTGGCTGAGGTGATTCACCGGTGTCACCTTCGGGGTTCGAGGCGCTGTCATCGGCGATCGTTTCCTTTTTCAGAAACACCGCTGGCAAGCTCATCGATTGAGATTTCCTCAGTCGCGACTACGTCTTCGTCCGCGAACGCCAACTCCATGCCTTCTGGTGTAAGGTTTGCAGTGGTGGCCGGCTCCCAAAAGAACGGTTTGCGAGACCAAACTGCCAACCAACCCACGCAGCCAGTGGTGAGCCTGGCCGGCGTCAAAAAAAATGAGGCTGTCGTTCACTTTAAGACATCGGCCGAGCAGGGCGGGCTATGTCGCGCGGAAAAATGAGCTTTCTCAAAAGGAACCGAGGTTGACGAAGGGCAAGCGGTTCTGGGGGAGGCCCCTGGTAGTGAAGCGTTGGCGTTGATTTTGGCTTTGACTAACCAGAAAGTGGGAAAGGGTATTTAAATATGGGATTTTTGTATCATCCGAGAAAATTGCCTCGCTATATGCGCTGATTCGGAATTCTTTACTTCATTACAACAGGACTAAAATGCATTGAATGTGCAAAAATTAGAATGGGAATACAACATTACTTCGTTGTGACCTGTATTTCGCTCTACGTGGTTTTGTTAACAGTTGGCAGCACTGTACCCGGAGTATCAAAAAGAAGGACAACAACAACGCACGTAGCTGAAGTTAGGGCACCGATTACACAGAACATTTATTTTTGAAAAACATGGAAGATTTGTTTTGGAAATACATGGCAGATTGACTTTGAAATGAAATAGTACATCCGCTGAACCACCCCGTCGCCTGTTGTCGCCCACGTCACTGTAGGTCCTGGCGGTTTCCAAGTTCTTCAACAGTAATAACAATTTTAACAGATGGCGCGTGGACCACGCGAAGACTAGGCTGCCTGGATGCATTCGCTTGCCCCCGCTAGGAAGCGCGGGGAGCGGTGGGGAGCGCGTGCACCAAATCACCCTAGCCTGAAGGGCCTCACAGTGGAACGGCGGAACGCCGTATTTGTTTCCAGTCTAGAAGTTCACAATGTGAGTGAACGGGTTAGTTAGGGGACGAGAGTGCAATACTACTGAAAAGTAACAGACTATAAGTTTTTTTTTTTACCTTGCCCGGCGGAAAAAGCTGGTGCCCGTCAAAATTTCTGCAGGTAGATTTGCCATCATTGCCGGCCTATTTAAGTCCCCTGTAGTACAAAGGACATTTCCATTACTTCCAACTGCTGCTGTCCAGCGCCTTCGAAATCCGTTCCTTGCCCCAAACTTTCTGCAATGTCTCACCATGGAGGTATCTGTCCTCCATTGGCCCCAAACTGATTTACGGGGGCACGGCCGTCAGACCACTAGTGTCTAGAGACGCAATTTGCAACGAAGTCAGCAGATGCGTGGCGAATTTTAACACGAAAGTGTTTTGTGCCCTGGTTCACCAAGATCCGACCGGCGTCATATCCGTCACGGAAAGGATGTCACCAGAAAAAGTTTCATTGACGCGGCCGCGCCCGGATTCCAGCCACGAACTCTCCGCCTCAACGGGAGGTACACAGCGCTCGGCCGAATGCGCTACGAATTCAAGCGCTAGTAGGTCTACTATGTAGTAGGTCTTATATATTCCCCACTACTTTCTTCATTCCGATGCCGTCTAGGAGATGCTGCCGCCTTGGAGAAGTGAAGCAAAGTAGTTCATCATGACACTAATGAGCGCCGACAGCTCGCGCCTCGATGCCAGCGTCTTCGTGTACGCGAGAGACGGGTGAATTGAGGCGCCGTCCGCCACCTACTGTTTTCGGCTTCGGTTCCGTGTCGTCCGCGCGGTGTTCAACAAGGGGCTGGGGTTTCAGTCGGATTTACGAAATGCTACGGCGCGTGTAATCCTGTATCTAACGTTGATGCGTCTACCGGTGCCATAAATACGTAATATTATTAGCGATGTGCAAGTTCACATGGATGCACAGTGAATGCTTCTGTGAAGGCAGATTGCTCTTTCGCGTTTTACCAATTCGTATGGAAGAGGCATCAATGACATTTTCTTTTTCTCCCACACTCAAATATACTATTTATGCCGGGTCCCATACTGGCGGCTTTAAGTAGTGTTTTGAAAAACACGTCACATTTTTTGACACTCTGATATCAAACAGGGACTGAGAACTTTTGAACATACTGATGTTAATTATATTTGCCGTACTTTTCGCGCTTTAATTTTTTTCGTGGATACTGAACACGACATCGAGCAGGTTCCCATAGCACGTAATACTGGCCGCAACTGTTTCGGTCTTCGTGTTTCATGCGTTTTTTTTTGCGTGCTGCGACTTTGGACTTCGGCCAGAAATAAATTACAAAAAAAGAGGCTTACGTTTTATCCATGCCGCTTCAATCAAACCCTAAAGATGGGATGTCATTAGAAAAACAATCTTCAGTCGAGAACACGGCGTAGTTAATCGGGAACCTGTTGCGTTATTATTTACGCAAAAGTTGGATAAGAACCTTGTGTCCTACCTCTATCTGGGCAGGTTTATTTGATATCTGCACGGTTTTGTGGCTGAGTAATGTTTACCCGGCTTTGTAAGCGAGATTTTGTAGTGTTTCGAACTGATCTCGCTGTTCAACGCACCTGTGAGATATAAAATAGAACACAAATGACCAACGTCGCAGCCATAATAGCATATGTGTTCTCACTGTAAGACAGGTGTCCAACAAGGTTGGCTTACAACCCTGTAGCACCGCTAGTCACAATGCACAATTGAACTGAAAGTGAAATGGTAACTGCAGTGCACGCATAATAATTTCATTCACAACTAAAATTACTACCAAAGCCCTAAATAACTTCCATCATACTGTTGTCATCAAACCTGCCTACGGTGTCGTTGAAATTTGCCTTAACTATTCTGCATGCAATAGACGTCCGCTTGAATATTTGCATGTATATCTCACCGGCCATATAAATTCAGGAAGTATGCGTTGACTTCCGGAGCAAACAATCTACTCCACGCTCCTCTAAAAATGTGGCAGCAATGAAGTGGCTTTAGCTTTTCAAGGCATCCCGCAAATGCAGTTACGCATTATGTCAGCAAAGAAGGCGAGTAAATGTGATTTCATCAACTGTATTCTCCGAGATTAGGGCTTAAAATCTTTTATCTCTGTTTTCTTTATTTTTCGGAGTCATTCTCGAAAACGTGCTTGCAACGAACAACAGCATACATGTTCCGCATCGGTGTTTCGGGTGTTCAGTAATTCCCTGTGTTTCACCGCCTTATCAGCGTAGTATTTCAAGCTTATTGCTGCTGTTATGAAATGCATTGATCGTTAAGAAGCCGAACTACGGCACATACGATTATCTCCATGTTTTATGAGAGCATAAGGCGCGAAAAACCCCGACGCACACCCATAACGTGAATTCGCCCGCTACCACTCACCGTGACATCCACACAAGCAGTGTCACGCTGTCGCCACCTATAGGCCGACCTCTAGGCGAGTACTGTAAGCAAACTCTACATAATTTTGGCAAGGACAAAATCACATTTGCACATACCTACCAAATTTTAATTCTCGAAGACCGTGGCTATGGTTTTACGTCCAAATAAATGAAGTTCAAGAATGTAGTCCTAACGTATTTGTAGTTGCTGAGCATCCCAATCCTTTCCTCAGCCGAACGGTATCTCAGGTCAAAATGGAGTCCTTGAATTCTAAATTCCTGGGTGGCTATATTGTACTTGAACAAAGTAGGAAGCTGGGTGTGCCCGGGTAATCACGGGATGGCGCGTATGCTGCGTACGACGCACCAAGTTTCATAAATCATTGCCATACATACCTATACACCGCAGAATTTGTGAACACTGGAGGGCATGACTATCAAGAACATTTTTTTTAAAGTTCGCTTATATTCTTAGTACGCTGTAATTTGCGAGTGATGTTTCGTCGTTTTATTTTTGTCAACTGCACTGTGCTTTTTCTGCGCTTCAATATATGATGCGGATGAGTTGAAAAAAGCGATAAGCACAAAATTACCGCTATATAATGCCCACCCTCTGCCAGCTAGCGTTAGCACCTATTGCGCGAACAGGCTGTTTCCACCGAACGAGTGCGGATCAACGAGCAGCGGGTAAAAGTCTAGCGACGTTCCTGTGGTGCCCAATCAGCCTGGCGTGAAGCAATCTCAAAGATGCGGCCGATAATGCCATGCGCGCTATTCTGATAGGCCGCGCCTGCGCTGAGCACGGTCTTGATAGGAGCCGCCAAGCAACCAGACCCTTCAGCGTTTAGTCTTGTGCACCACTCACATGATCCGTAAGCCTAAGCTCATGGTTGTATACAGGCGAAACACTGTTATAGGTAACACGGAGTGCGTGGCCGCCCTCCTTGGAGCGGAACGATGGGCCGCGCGGGAATCTTGCGCACTTGCGCATACATCGACAAGTTCGAAGATAGCTGCGCGCTATCTGCTACGTTACCTGTCACATCGGCGCGCGCTGCGAAAGTACAAAAATAATGTAGCCCCGGTGCTCCAACAAAACGTATTCAATTGACTTATCAAAGTACGCATTTCTGCACACCGAAAATGTTAAATAAGCCTTCCACTTCCGGAAGGATCATTCTCGTTGAAGAGGTTCGCATTCAGCATTTTGGTCCTTGCAAAGTAAAAATCATAGGCCAAACTATGTTCAGTTAGTAATTACATGCTTCCGATTATTACATGATTAATTATAAAACATTTCAAACTTTTGTGGGCATCGTGAACACGTGCCTGGATAACTGTTTGAATACTTTAGCGGAGCGCTATGGCTGAAGTGCTTCTGTACGAGAGCGCGCAGCGAATGGGAAGGAACCGTATCAGACGACGCACAGCTATCTCCGCCCCTGACACTGATTTCGCACGCACCGCAAGATTCCCACGGCATCCATCTAGGCTGTACCCGGAGGTGGCCACGCGCCCAGTGTTACCTTTAACGGTGGCCTCGCTGTACATGAAACAAGAGAAATAAACGGTAAAGCCGACGTTCGCTCAAACAACGGAAAAAAACTCTGAATTCATCACACTTGCTTTTATTGTCACTTTACAACCGAAAACAGGGACATCACGAGTCCGTACCACAGAAGAATGTTTTTTTACCGGCTCAATGGCTCAATGGCTAAATGCATTGCGCTGCTGAGCACGAGGTCGCGGGTTCGATTCCCGGCCGCGGCGGCCGCTTTTCTGATGGAGGCGAAAAGCAAAAACGCCCGTGTGTACAAGATTTCGTCGCACGTTCAAGACACCCAGGTGGCCAAAGTTAATCCGGAGTCCTCCACTACGGCGCGCCTCGTCACCTGCGTTGCGTCGGCGCGTTAAACCCTACAATCAAATCATGAAGTATCCTTTTGACGCGCCCGCACAGTCATGACCCAATCGTTCATGCTCATCAGGCACCCTAGACGAAAATGTTTATTTCTTTTCTGAAAGCACCAACGAAGGTGCACTGACGGAACTGCCTTCTCCACCTGTCATCACGAAGACTCAAATACCTCTTTGTCTCTTTGAGCTGACAGGCAAAACAGGACGCGCGTCTGCATGAAAGCGCTGTGCCCTCGCAACGACGGCAATAGTCAGCGAGATTGCCAGCCCCCCCCCCCCCCTTCTCTCCTCCCCCATTCCCCTGGCCACTCCCCATGCGACCTCAACTTATACGGTTTACCAGACGTAACACCTGTTGCACTACTGGGGAATCCTGTAGACCACCTCCGTAACTCAACCCGCGAAACTTATCGAATGTTTTATACCCATGTGAGCTTATTGTATGGCTCATTGACCTTTCGCACCGCCTTCGAATTTATCTCACGTTGCGGGAACACCACGATACTCCACACTTTTACCATGGTTGAGTTTCCTTGTTCTTTTCATGAAATGTCTTCTTATCGCCCGTCAGATCATCCTCAAATTTCGATAGAGAGAACTCGTTACACCCACAGACTAACATTTTAACCACAGCCACAAATACCATTAACATGCTTTCGAATGACCAAGCAATACTTGTTGGCGATATTTCGCACTCAATGCCCTCGCAGCAATACACATCCCCATACTACAACTGCTAAATTCACACCAACATTTTTGAGGCAGTCGTACCCCTAGGCAGGTAAGTCACAGTCACCACAAGACCTTTCATCGTTTGGCCGTCACCTGACCGGTGGGCACTATTTTATTCCTCAGAATAAAATACAGAACCAACGATTTCTGGTGGATAGCCCATCGTTGACTTTCTTTGAACGAACTGCAGGAAGCTAGCCTGCAATTTCTCCGGTCAAGACCTCGTGAGCGCCGCCCTTATAGCGTTTCTCGCTACTCCCCGTTTTGAAAGGCTGTAATTGGGGACTAGTAGGAGAAAGATGCCACTTTTGCTGCGAGGCACATATTGCCAACATGGATAATAATCGCACATGCGCACGCGCAGGTCCTAAAGTTCCAGTGCACCCAATTACAGCAATCTGTGGGTAAACATAAGGCCCTGTGCACATCCCGTGTTTGCACGGTTGCACATTACTAACCGTCTCATACTCAGCACCTTGTTGCTAAACGATGCTTGGTAAAACGCTGAGTGACAGTTAAAGCAATTGTTCTAACCCAATATTTGGCGTTTGCAACGTTTTTGTTCCTTCAGTAATCACCTCGCTAGTTGCACGGTAAAATTGTCCTTAATGACGTGCAACAGATATTAAGCAGTATGTGAGGCCTACTGCGACTTAAAATAGCGTTTATTGTTTTGAGTCGCAGCACAGTTAGAATTCAGTCTTATAGGGGTGAAGCATGTTTTGGGCTCGGGCTGTCGGCGTCTCATTTCGTCGGCGTCGTTCGTCGTTGTATTCTCATGTCGTCACGGTACTAAAACAATGCGACACGGGTTTGCAAACTCTTCGCGCTAGGACGTGTCACCTCCATGGGCAAAAAGCGTCCTTGAAAAACGCACCGGGACATCCGTTCTTCGTTTGCGCTTGCTTGCTGGCTTTTTTTTTCGCTCCTTACTCGCTTTAACTTTAAGATTTGCCGTACTCCATTTCGAATGTGTACTTCTCCGTCTTTATAATTGGGATGTCACATATATCAGCGCACGCCGTGTGGCCGGAGAGAGATTTACGATCTTTGAATTCACAATTAAACTGCATGCCTCGCCCCTCCCCAGGTTTCACATTAGCGGAGATGGCCCGGTGTTTTTGATTGGGTGGTCTGAAGGGTTAAAATTCGCCGGGAGGTAGATCCGGTAAATTCAGTATTGTGAATTTCTCCAATTGCAACCCACGGCTCTTACACCGGTGAGAACTAGGGGGCGAAGCCACCTTTAGGGGCTCAGGCTTCCGGCGTCTCATGTCGTCGCCGTCGTTCATCGTCGTATTCTCATGTGGCCACGGTAGTTAAACACCCAGACACTCGTTTTCCGAGGCCTCCTGCTAGAATGTAAGGCGTACTAAAACAACACACCGGCACACTCGTTCTTTGTTCGCGTTGGCTTGCGTGCTTCTATTTCGCATCATACACACTTTAACTTTAAAATGTGCCCTTCCCAGTTCCAGATTAACACTTCTCCTCGGTCTTCGTAATTGGGATGTCGCGTATATCAGTGGGCGCCATGTGGCAAGAGAGAGACTTACAATTTTCGACTACACTTAGACACTACATGCCTCGTCCCTCCACAGGTTTCACGTTGGTAGAGAGGGCGCTTTTTTGTAGCAGCTTTCTTAACGGTGTGTCAAACACCCCTGGGAAAAGCTGAGCCACCATCAATTTCTCACTGCCTGTTTTAAATAATTCTATTTCAGTTGACCGAAATGCCACACAACCGCATAGACCGAAGCAATTATTGGGTGCGGGTGCGCCATGCCAGTGACGCCATTCTGGTTACTGTCGCCTACCGTGAGACGGATCTGTGCCAACAATGCGAGACGACTTCGAGTAATGATATGATAACACACCCGTCCTAGCTTAGCGCATTTCAACTTGTCCCATCTCCAGCTTGGCAAGATCGGTCACGTGTCACCTACGTCAGTGACAGGGTGCCAGTTCCCCTACTCCTCGAGCTAATATACTTCCTTGCACACTGTACCAGAGGTTAGTTCGCATGCGTTAACCGCAGACAGGCAGGTGGCATTTTTAACTCATGGTAACGTGAATGGCAACACGTGAAGCAACTGCTACACATTTAATCAGTTCTAAACTTCTCAAGAACAGAAAATGCAACGAGAGTAACCAGGGTCTTAGTGTTCATCTCCCTGGCACTTAACCTTTCTTCCCTCCATCCGCGCGAAGCGCCCCCCGAACGACATGGGGACATTTTAGACAACTTAGCCTCGCCACTTGAACTCCAAGGGTGCCCTTTTTTAGCCACTTCAGGTCACCTTCTCTTTAAGCTCAAACATTGTGCGCCCTTCCCGGCAGCTCTTAAGAACAAGCAGCATCATGCATCGGTACAACTTTCTGCCGCTAACTTCGGTTAGCGCGCAAATTTAGCGGGTCACATAGCCTCCGTAACCTCACGTTGATTTTGGAACCTGGCTTGAGGTTTGAAAACATGTGTTAAAAGTCTCTAGACGTATACCTAATGGACGTTCTCCAATAAAAAGACGAATAAAATGATAGAAATTGCTCTACGTCTGTTTCATTTGACAGATTTGTAGTGTGAAAGAGCATTTGCGTTTTGTGTCTATGTTGTTTCAAATCGCACCGTTCCTTGCGTGTTTGTCTCCAAGAAACAGGGATTTTGGAACAAATCGGGCTGTCACTATAGATCTTATACCTATAGGCCAACGCATACTGAATTAATGCCTAACGACACAAACAGCAGGATATCCTTTGTGCTTTGATTGTCGCGGCTGTAGGCACTAAAATGTCAGTAAAAAGGCAACAGAACTGGCATCAGGTACGTGCAAGAAACAGCGGGTCTAATTTAGAATAGGCCTAAAGTAGGTGACTCATGTGCAGACAGGTATTCATGTGAGATATGTAAAATAAAGCCATCTTTCAAGCTTCGCTCAGAGGCGACCATTTCCCTTGCACCTGGAACAATGCGTGATACCAAGAACACACAAAAGCTAATCGCACACAATTTATTTTATTCAAAAAAATATCCATGCTCTTACAAAGCAGCCTGGTACTAAAAGTCATTTCAGTAGCTTGTACGCGTGGATAACAAGAATCATCCGCTTAGTGTCCTCCTTTCCCATTTCGTTCACAAAGAGGTTGTCAGTGAACTCTCTCGTAAACTGAGCCAGTTCGACTTTTTCATGCTCATTCAGCAAGGCGTACACCGGGGTTGAATGACAAAAAGGATTCTGAAAAAAAAATGTATAGCAAGTTCAATGTTACGTTCACAATTGGTGACCACGTTTCATGACCGAGAACGCATTTTGTCCTGGAGTACTTTATATGCCCTACACTGGTCAAACGTAATACTAGCACAACGCTTCCAACCCACGAAGAAAAAGTATAAATTGTCTTAATGCCCACCTGCGAGTATGTTTAACGTAATTACATTATTTCGTCCATGTTTAAAGTAGCAATGGTAAAATTAAATATTGTTGACGATCTCATTATTGCAACCTTCTCTGAAATGCTGTTACAAGAACGGTTGTCTGAACTTTGTAAGGATCGCCCCCAATAGCAAGTTCCGGTCACCAAAAGAAGGACATGTCGCTTTGACGATGTTTCTGATAATGTTGAGTTGCACATTTTGGTGAAGTTGCTCGTCGTTGAATACAAAAAGCACTCAAACTGTATTTCTGTTGTTTTTGTGGGCGTCTAAGATAGCATCAATGACGTCTCCTCTTAAAACCCCAAATAGAAGTTTTTGCTAGATCTAAGTCTATTTCACAGAATATGACCATCAGAGAATTCATCTATTATGAGTTGTTTGTGTAGACGTATAATCGCCGCGCTTCACTATGGCGCGTTACGTTTGCAAGTGCAATTGCTAACAAAAGTGGCACTACTAAATTCAAGAAGGTGAAATAAATCGTTCAGACGTCCAGAGTAATGTCTAGATAAAAGATAACCGGGTTTTCAAAAGGCTTCTTGTAAATTTATTCCTGTAATTGCTTGACTGCAATAGGTCCGTGTCTTTTTTTTTAGCAACGTCGTCAGCAACTAATAATGTACCCACACCACAACGGAGGTTACCAAAATTATATACCCTTAAGGTAATGCAACTGTGGTCATTTTGAAAGCAGCTTTGTTGCGACATGAAAAATAAACATCCTGTCTTTTACGTAACATTTTAGCGTATTTTGACAATAGCGGGAGAGTTTGTTCGAGTGTGATGTTGAATTTGTACCACATATTTGGCCTAAGGTAAGTTTTTTCTTTTCATTTGATTCAAGTTATCAGTATCGCTAAAACCGAAAAGCTCGCCATGTCACTGATCAAGGTATATTGTAGTCTGGAGCATTCTCCTTGCATATTTCTCTTCTTAAAATTGTAAATGGTGACGCAAACGCCCCATCGGTTTCCAGGTCCTGCTTGTTTGTCCTTTCCGGTAACAGCCACGTACAAAACTAGGCTAGAGATATAACAACACCGTTGAGGGAACAGCGACAACCTGCAATTGCAAAAATATTCTGCTAAGCAAAAAATCAGCGCTAATGTTCCTCGTCATCATCATCATCATCACAATCATCAGCCTACTCATGTCCACTGCGGGAAGGCCTCAACCATTTAACTTCAACCGCTTCTGTCCTGCGCCGCTCGACTCCACAGTTTACCCACAAATTTATTTATTTCATCTATCCATCGGAATAATGCCCTTCCAATTTTTTCGGACCCATCTCTTGGTATCCACTCTGTTACCCTAATTGTCCACCGGTTGTCGGTCGTCTCACTACATGGCCAGCCCAAGTCCATTTCTTTTTCTTTATTTCAGCTATGATGTCTTCTTCTCTCGTTTTTTCGCTGATCCAGGAAACTGTTTTGCTGTCCCTGAGAATTAAAACTAACATTATTCATTCCATGGCGCATTGAGTCGACGTGGGGACAAAGGTAGCCCATTATTCATTTTTGGGAGTGCTTGTCGAGTGCTCCATAGCCCATCCCTATTTTGCGCACGTTTTCTCTCTCGTAGCTGGGTCAGCACTAACCATCCGTCCAAAGTATTGACATTATATAACTTCTTCAAGCGTTTTGTTTCCTAAGCTGAGAAGGACGTTTTTGGCATGCTTAGTTAGATTTGTTTATATTTATTTTTATCCCCACGGCCGTTCTTTCTGATACTGATTCCTGAAGCACTGTTTTCAGGTGTTCTCAAGACTCACTCAGCATAACTATGTCGCCCGACAGTTTCAAATGGCTCAAGTATTTCCCCGTTTATCCTTAACTCTAAGGTTTCCCAGTCAAGCTTTCTAAACACCCCCTCCAGACAGGCTGCACATAGTTTTGGGGAGAGGGTATCTTCCTGTCTCACGCCCTTTCGGATCTCCTATGAGAACAAAATATTAAATAACAAAAAAGCAATAAATTATAAATAAAAATGTCGTTTCAAATCGCGCGCCATCAGCCGCAAAGGGTTCGGACTTCTACATGACGCCAAGTGTATCGACGCAAGGAACCGCGAAAATCAAGAAAATCGCCGCCGAGTCTGTACACAAAGCAGCCGCGTCGGCGGATTGCCTCGAAAGGCGTCATCCCTATTTCATATTTGCCGCGCTTTCGAGGCGCTTTTTCAAAGAAAGTGCTACGAGTTGTGCCGCGCCTCGCGATGGCGCCACGGGTCCCTGACCGAGAGAAGACGCAGTGAAACATCCCCCTCGCGAGGGGCACGATCAAATGCAGAGCATTTCCGGGGGCGCACGACGTTAAGTAGTTTGCGTTACGTTAATGTTGTTGCACTTGTGGCAACTGCTGACGAGAGAGCGCTCGTCAGCAGTAATTTGAATGAGTCAACGATTAAGGCGCGTTCGTAGTTCCCGTTCTGTGTCGGCTTTGTGGCGCACTGGGTAGAGCACCATGTACATTGCGTTCCGCCTGCAGGGTCGAGGGATCGAAACCTGGCGCCGGATAGTATTTTTTTTTATATAGTAGGAGGGTTGCGGTGCGGACTACGGACGTCAACGCGGGTGACATCGTGAGTTACTGAAATGCTCTGCATTTAAAACGTTGTATGTTTTTAAATAAGATGCCCTGCAGCTCTCAAGTTGAAGCGGTCATCCCCACCACTGAAAAGTAAGCTACGAGTTCATTCTATTTTCAGGGTATGTGTGCTGCGTGGTTTCTCGGCGTCTGACTCCAGCCTCACCATGAGCAGCCAAGAATGTCAGGATATGTCACACCTCATAGGCTTGCAATGAATTGTAAAAGATTATGCCCTAGCGGAAAGGCGGACTAGATGAAACTAAAGTGCGGATATGGTATTTTCTGTCAAATCTTGAGTGGATTCATTTTTATAGCCGTTCCTGAGGCCAGCTTCCACTTTATCTCCCTTCTTTACCGGTGGTATCCCTCGTTGTTTCTTTCTTGCTGAAATTATTTTTTGTTCGAACAGAATAACTGCCTTGAAAGCAGATCTTGTGCCCTTTACTACTGCTTACCATGTGCTCACGTGATAGCAAAAATAGGGCAGATTTTTAAGAAAAGACCGGCATCGGCTAAAATAAGCTTACAGTAAATGACGCACAAAGATTCTACCTACGGATGTGCATTGTATAAAAACGAAAGTTTATTAATTAGAACGACAGTAAAAACTCTCAGAAATAGATAACAGTACCTTCTTAAAAACGCACCCCTAGAAACCAAATATACGGCATATATCTAACCTATCAGGAAACAATTTATACACCTAAATTTGAACAATCTGACCCAACACAAAATGGTCGTACACAAAAGAAAAATCTTTTAAGCCTCACCAAGGATGACAGCAAGTATTGTCTCAGCCGTGTGTTTCTAAACTAACACTTGGCTGGTGTACTCACCGATCATCTTTTCTTTCTCCCATAGCTTTAGAGCCGGAAAAGAGAAAACTTCAGTCGCGAGTGGAACCAGACTTGTCGATTTCACCAGATCGCTTGTATACTTCCTCAGTGCAACCACATCTGTAATTGTTCTCGTTGGAGGTATCAAATCTTGCACCACCTGTTTATGGAAGATATATTTTCAGAAAGACGGTGTGCCTTTATTAGCTGACCATTTTCATGAGTATTAAACGTAATTTTGCCCTGTGTAGTTAAGAGTCCCCACAAAGGTTTCGGTAAAATATTTTTGGTTGAAATTTTATTCAGGAAAATCTTCTGGGCTTTCCTCGCAATTTATTTTAAACTTTGAAGCAGCATATTTTTCTTTAGTAGAGCACAGCCTCCCAGTTTAAATAATTTCCTTTCGCAAGAAACGCAAGCTACAGTGGGCGTAGCTTTTCACTGTTACACCAAAAGATCAAGTCGTCATTTTCGTGCATCAGAGTAATCAGAGGAGCGCGCAGCGTAGTAATAATCAGATAAAAACGTGATAGCGGGTGAGCCATTTATATGCCACTATGACGGCCCCAAAGCACCGACAATGGTGCTACTCTTATCATGAGATACACTACTATACCTAATATTCTGTATACCTATCCTCGACCGCATTCTCTGGGTGTCGCTGTTCTCCTATTATTGCTGCCCTTGGCCACTCACGCTGGTTAAAAGAGCGGTTTTATATAGCCAAGGTGGTGCATGGATGCGTGGGAGGAGGGCGCCACTCCCGTAATAACATTGGTGCTTTTATTAAAAATGTTTCCGCCCCTGAAACTATCCACTTAAGCCAACATGGAGAATCTATCGAATTGCATGATACTAAGAGCGCGAGAACTGACCATGTACAAAGAAACTGTAAACAAAGAAAGCTGTCAAGCGCACGCGAGGAAGCGATAAACCATGTGCACAATGCGATGTTTTTGTGCCTGAGGTAAAAACCAGCATTGCGCAACGTTCTGGGGTTTTTATAATGCACGCGCTAATAAGTTATAAGGATAGAGGGCTTCTTTCGTGGTTTTAATTAACCTCTTGCACATTTTGTTTGCAGTTAAAGAGCCTTGAACGTTGTGTTGCAAATCCTGTTGGTGCAGAGTACTTGTTCTCTAACTTGCCTATCCGCGCGCGTTTCCGGGTTCTATTGACGTCGCAGCCGCTATCATTTTAGTGAGAAGCAAAATTTTTATTCGCATCTCTGGCCCTTTCTTGCCAGCGATATCTGGGTATGCGCTTTCTTCAACTTAGCCAATGCATTCAATAGGCCAATACACAGCCACAAGACGACAAAATAAAGCGCCCCAGGCAGCAATCGCAAATGACACGGACCACTTACGTGAGCGTACTTGGCCCAGCGCGGTGAGTTCATCATTGCCACAAAGAGATCAAAGAAGTGCAGGTTACGTTCAAACATCAGAAGACATTCTCCACCGGGGAGCAGGAGCTTCTCGACGTTGGCCATGGCCTGGCGCTGGTCTCTGACCCACTGCAGCATTAGAAACGAGTAGACCCTCTGGAACTGGCCTTCCGCACGCACGAACTTTTCCACGTCGCCTATGATGTCCAGCTGCTTGTGGTGGATTTTTGGGTGCGGGTACTTCTCAGCTGCAAGCTTTAGCATAGCTTCTCGCTTGTCTACGGCCACCAGTCTTCGACATGGCAGGCAACGCGGCAGCAGGTATCTGCAAGGAGGAAACAGCGGCTGGCTTTCAGAACCATACGGTTTTTTCTCGACGTTTATAGAAACATATTCCTGTGTTACTTATGCGTCTCTAAACAAACTAAAACAAGACTGGTTGTCTACTCTGCGTAATCTGGTACAAAAATGGAGGTTGGGCACAGAACTTTGTACGCGACACCAAACGAGGTACCCACATGAAAGTGGGCTTTATTGTTTAAGCACAGTCAGGAATTTCTGTTTCGGAAAACACTAGAATAATAAAATACCCAAGGTGTTTCACTGCATGATTAGATACAATATCATTGTACACATCCTTTCTACGACTCAATGTGACTTTTAGGTGCAGCTTTCAGGCGCATCGCGGTTCTTTCGAAAATTGTTACTCCAGAATTATTCCGTGTATTGCAAAGTGTCTTCGCACAACTAATGTTTGAGGACAAAATGTTGTATTGTACACGGTTGCAACTTTGGCACGTTGTTCTATCAGATCCCACTTCTATGAAAATTATTCCATTGAAATGCGTATGCCGTAACTTTTGAGAAAGAATTACACGACAACTATTGAGAGTGGTTGTGTCTTGTTCCCGCTCAAGCCGCTAAAAAATGGACTTTCGCTGCATATAAAGCAACAAAAAGCAAAGAAAGAGCACAATCACAATCAAAAGAAACTAAAAACCGCATTTTCGTGTTTAATTTTCGTGGTGACATTCGCGATACGCGCGTGGTTGCTTATTGTGATAGACATACCAGCGTTGTTGGCTATCGCTAAGAAAGACGACGGACTCCTCTTCTGTTTATAAAGTATTTTTAATCTTCATAATCACGTTGGCACCCTTGGAATTTTGAAGGGGAAATCTTGGTATGCAAAGAAAAAGAAGGAGGCTGATTGCCATTTTATTCCCATTGATTTTTGAGGCATATGACCCAATACTCAGTCACTGCACTCTATCTTCGCACCGAGATCGAAATTCTCGTCTACCAGGTTTAAGCTATAGCCTGGAGCGCTGAAACGACATTGCGTTAAACTTTTAAATTTCTTGACAAAAAAAGCGCCTAATATAAATTGTAATTGAACTCCAGCCGCGAAATCGCTGAGCAATACGACCGTAAGTTTTAGATACCAGGGCTTCGCAATTATACAAAATCATTGGTAGTACCCGGCAATGCACGGGTAAGCAAACATTGTGAAGAGCATAATCATACTGAATTTTTTAGAGACGATAGTCTTTCTTGAGCTACTTCAACGCAGAAAACTATCTGTCTGTCTGTCTGTCTGTCGGTTGTCTGTGACTCGATTCAGCCACACGGCCAAAGTGAAACAGAAACTGCGCAATAGTCTTATATACCCACAGCCAAATATAAATGATCAAGTCCGGTGGTAATGTTCATGCTTGTCAACACTGTTGAACAATAACAAGACATTACGCAAATATAAGGCAGAAACCCAATACATGAGTGATATTCGCAGTGTTCCTTTATTTAAAAATCCACGGATGCATTCGTTTTTGCGATAACCAATGAAATACTACACCTACTGCAGAAAACCGTCTCCTAGTGTTCCCCGCGCTACCTGGCGGCATTTAAAACAATTCAACGGCAACAGCAACAAGAGGTCCCACTATATAGGTTCCACGTTCCGCTTGGAACGCTTGTGGAGTAGGACAATGTGGTTCTATGAACGTTGTAATAGGCTGCCTCGATTCCCGCGCGTCTCCGCCGTTCTTCAGCGCTGGCATCGATGCACCCGACTTGGAGCAGTGAAACATGGTATATAAAAATTGACTTGAGCAAACCTCTAGCCTGTTATCTAGGGATGAACGAGACAGGAGAGGAACTGCATGAGAGGTTAGCGGGAAAGAGAAGGGAGGCAATATCGTGCCAGGGGCACCAGTCGACTATCGTCTTTCCCCGAAATTTGCAACGAAAGGAGCAGATACGCGCCCAAATTTTTTTTTCATTTCCCCCTTGAGGCGTTCCCGAATCAGGCATTCCCGCCTAGTGTGAATACAAGAGCTCATTTCGGTGGGGTGTGCGTAAAGAGAAGGGCGGAAGCTGGTATTTTATAAAAACTATCCTGAAAAAATTGAAAAACGCGTTGGTGTGATCAAACGACTATATACGCATGAGGAGTTATATATTAGTACGTTTTATGGATAACTATCAACCAAAGAAATTAGCAAAGAGCGGTAGCATGTGGTGGCGTCGAGTTGGACGAGTATATTAACGGGTGAACCGCATTGCGTTATTCATTTCTAGCTCTAATATCTCGGTGCTCTGTGGAGTTGTGCCCGTCTACGAATTTCCGCCTGCTCTCAAGAAATGCGCACCTACCGGATACGTGTTGCTAAGAAAACGGCGTGTATTTTAGAGAATCCGGGAAGAAATTTTACTGCTATTTCTTATTCAAACCACTGTATACGCGTGGGAAGTAGGTTTATTAAATAACTTCGTGGGTGTAGTGAATAAGTATAACAGTTTAATGGCAAATAACATGACCTCTCAAAAGAGGGCTGGCGTTTCAGGAACGCTGCACGCTGTACCTACAAATGGCACGCGAGCGATACGAGCGCGGGATAATCAAAATTTTGTAATTAAAAAACTTAATGGTAAATGCGTGCATAAAAAAATGGGCTATTCCCCGCGAGGGGGGAGTCGAGTAATGCGTCGCATAGGTGGTTTTGGGTGGATATGCGTTAAGTTTAGTGTTTTTGGGGTAAGGTTGGTTTGGGTAGTGAATGCGTTGTATCAGCAGCTTCCTGACGTAGTTTGAATGAGTCAAGGATATAAGGCGCGTTCGTAGCCTTCCATTCTGTGTCGGTTTTGTGGCACAGTGGGAAGAGCACCATGTACCTTGTGTTCCGCCCGCAGGGTCATGGGATTGAAACCAGGCGCCGGTAAGTATTTTTTTTTATATAGAATAGGGGGAGGGGTGCGGACCTGTTGTAGAGAGCGAGGAGGGTAGCGTGATGCGGGAGAGGAGGAGTGGAGGAGAGGGCGCACCTGGAACGGCTGTTGCGGACGCCGAGGCACGCCGACAACGCCGGGTGACATCGTGAGTTAAAGAAATGCTCTGCATTTAAAATGACCCCATCCCAATTATGCTTTCGTTAGGGCATAATTTTGTTAGTTCTTTACGAACTGTTGTACGGGCAGTATGTTTATTCAGAAATTAATCGGAATATCAATGGGTTGAAGAGTTATTAAGAAACAAGTAAAAGCGTAATTTGCCACGACCCATGATCCTCCCAATTAAGTGGCTGTTAGTAAAAAACCTTGTAGACCAACGTTTACGCATTAGTATGACATACCGAAATCAACATATATGTCTGGCGTTTGACACCTGAACGTGCCTGAAATAAACTGGTGTACTAGCCGAAACAATGATTTAGAACTTTTTTGCTAGCCCTGGTGCTACTAGAAAGAATGATATGAACTTTTCAGGCTTTGCTTACTTTCCAAGGCTCTAAGAACTTAGAAATACAAAAGGAAAAACTTTTTCGAGACTCACACGCAATTGCTGATTGTGACCCTCAGCTACAATTTTAATTTTTCGTTTGCACTACTCGCCGGTACTTTTCTACACAAAAAACACGTACTTCTGCGTGAAGCTACCAGGTCCGCAGCCAACGTCGATGTACTGTTGTTGCTCCTCGTTCTCGCAGCGCCAGAAAGCCTCGCGAAACCCGTCCAAGATGGCCACGCTTTCGGCAGCGTAACCGTCCACAATTGCATCGTAGAAATCAGCCCGCTCAACCCCTGGGCCTGTTGTTCCATTTCTTTCGAGGACAGACATCCTGGGGAAGAAAGTGTCGTAAATACATACTTGAAACAATCATCCTCCTACAACATGTATAACAAAGTTGCAAATAATATTGACATTGTTACCAGCTCAAAACAACTTTGTAGGGGCATTTGTTAATCGAATAAAATAAAACAATTGGCGGGAATATTTTCAGTTTCGAAGAAAGTTATATCACGCCCCTTCGTTTTTCGCAAAATCATACCTTCAACAAAGTACAAAAAAATTTCTTCCTGGTGCCTTGTGCAAAACAGCCAGTTGCAACAATTAGAAGTGCTGAAATGCCCTGAAAATCGGAAGGTAATTGTTACCCCCTAATGTATACCTCAAAGCTTTGTGAATGCCCAGAAACGTGCAATCTTTGGCTTCTTGTTGCCGTCTAGGCTTCAGTAACGAACAGTTGTAAAAGCGCTTTCCAATACATGGTGCCAGCCTTATATAATATATGTGCTGGTTGAGAACTGCTCCGGTAATGTACATTTCCACAATAAGCTTTGCACTTTTGAAAGCAACAATAGCCGCTGAGACCGCTGGTCTCGCTTCCCGCAACGATTTACATTTAAGGTACAATACGGCTTTCGAATTCCGAACAGTTCATTTTTCTCTTCCCTAAGATTGGACTATTCATACAGTGAAAAGGCGAAGTGTAAGAGTGCAGAGGATAACGTTTTTCTGGTTAAAGGTAATTTGAACAATGTGCGGCATTTTGGCCCACTATGAAATATGTTCAGAGTGATCCGTGAGGCTTCATCAATCTACTGCCCCACAAAGTTTGCTTTGAGCACACTTTCGGCACCGTCGGGTTCTAAAGCTACAACTAAGCAATTTTAAAGTCAAAATGTGGTGAGAAGCCATCACATCACAGCTGAGTCACCTTGCTGGTGAGGATTCACAATTTTCCTGTGCTCCGTTCTGTTGCATATTTACATTGAAGTAAAAAGCCTTGCTGACAGCAACTACATGCTGCAATTTACTGGCTGTGGCGTTCGTAAAAAACAAGGGATACGAAGAATCACGGCGCCGCTAAGGCTGCAATGTCTCAGTCTTCTCCAGCGGCGCATCTGGCCTCGCAAAGTGTCGAATCACGCCGTGGCAAATGCATAGTGCTTGTCCGTCCCGATTTATAGACTAATCCATTTGGTTTGAAGTGAAGAGCCCCAAATTCCAAAACCAAATTTATACTAACCATTGCTTTTCCCTATGGCCTCACCCCACCCTACACGAACAAGTCTTCTGTCGGCAGAGATGCCACTGGACGCTCGATTACATTTTAATAAATTTTTCTAATATGACCTGCAGATTTATATGGCTATTTTATAGACTAGTCTGTGTTGAAAGTAATCGTGTGGACGCTGGAGGAAAGTGCGCACAAAGAAACAAGACAATCTTTTAAAAGGTGCAGCGAAATAGGGTTTTCCTTGAACAATTAGTTGCGGCAAAGGCCACTTCGATAGGATTAAAAATCAAACCTTATTCGTCGTTGCAAAATCACTTGTCCACTTCAGTCACACGATCTCTGAATAACCACTTCTTCACCTGGGCAAAGGGATTGCTGAATGCACAGGTAGAGCCAGTTCGCAGGTGGCGTGTAGTCTGGATAGGAAACAGGCCACGGCTAACCCGCTGTTGCGCGTACGTAGCAGCGCGGCCTCGAAATCCACATGTGTACGGCTGATGAACTCGATTGCATCCAAAAAAAGAAGAGAAACCGACAAGCCCATCAATTTTGTTTCAGCTCAAAAAACAGCATGAAGGCCTCATAACCCATCCTGCTCTGACGTTCAGGATGGTGGCTTGTTCATTTTGCCTTGGTTTGAAAACACATTTGAAAAAATATTTGCTCTGTCCGGATTCATTTCAGTTTTTTTCCAGGGGCCTAGGTTAGTCTTGAAAAAAAATTTTACTAACATAATATTATTTATCCTATCACTTCGTATGCCTGTATTTGAACGCACTACTTTTAGTTTTGCAGTGTGGAGCGAAAGAATCTTCGTTCGTGTAGTTTACAAAATACCCAATATCTTGCCCCTGTGAGCCAGTTGTAGAGACCAACCAGGCACTACAGAAACTTGTTCAGCGTGACGTATAAATATTACGCAAATGGTTTACTCATAACAATATTCATTGTCCAGATTGGAGAAGCCGGTGAGTATGCGATCGAAAAGGAAAAAAGGTATTTCTCCCATTTTAAGGTGTTTCTAAGATACAATTTATTGTGAGACAAAAATTATTAGTCAGTATGAACACCCTTTGCAAGATAAAAGTGACGGGCCATGCTGCCAAAAAGTCTTTTCGACCTGAAAAAAAAGAGCTCCTTTACAAAAATTCTGCCTAAAAAATTCCGGCCGTTATTCAAAAACAAACATCCCCCGATTCTATACATCCGCCCTGTGAAAGCAAATGATGTACTGCGTTTCAGCATCATTTAGCAACAAATTTTTAAATGGTTACGACTATTTATGTGACCTTCAAACTCCCCGTGTTGTTGCGAGGCTATACGCGTGGTTGCTCTGGAAATTCAACTGACTGTATGAGCCTCCGCCCCTCTGCCTTCTTTGAATACGAACTTTGTTGCTTGCCCGATTCAATGGTTCAAATCAACTACGCCACTTACAAGTTCAATCCAACTCACATTTCAGGTTCCTCAAAGCTGTTAATTTAATTTGTCGTCATTACTATACAAAACCATTAATCCGGAAAACTCAGCTTGACTGCATGTACTTTCAGGGAGAAAATGTGGGTGCGTTGAACGTTTTGAATCTGCAGTAGCTAGTGATGCGGGCTCTGCAGGCAGGATGAAAAAAGTGTTTGCTCGCTTGTTGTTTCAAACCAAATTTTTTCACCATAAAAAGAACGACCCCGATCAAAAAAAGAAGAGTGAAGCCTAACCGTGTTCTTAAAATCGGCTGTTAAGGAGGAATAAAATAGGCCACCAAAGAGATCGGATTGCCAATGCAGGATGCTTGACCGGAACCGCAGGTTTACGTCCGCTACCATCCGCTACTGACGTAAGCAGTTCATTTCCAGGAAATATGATCGCTGGCATTGGTCATAGGCCTAACGCCTCTCGACGTTTTAGTCAAAACTGTCTCTCGCAAATTAGCATGACCAACTCCAGGGACAAAATTCTAGGTTATCCTAGGAATTATAGGTACTGAAGAAAGAAAGGTTATTTTAAAAATCGCCGGGTTGCCTGTAACAAGAGCGCTGAACCAATAGGCATGTGCCTTCGGATTTATTTCCGATTGGCTATGTAAATAAGAACTTACACCTTTAAAATTAATTTTCTTCAAATAAAATAAAAAGAGATATAACGCATGAAACGACTGTATACCAAATTTCAGGAGCGAATGCCCTATATTTCGCCCGATTTTTTGGGGGGCGGTTATTATTTCCTTCCCGGCGCAGGAGAGCCATACGTTTTTATTGTTGGCAAGACCTAAGAAAAGACCAGACAGCACTTCGGATTACACCGTGTTACTCAAACCCGCACGGCCAGACTAGCTCGATTGACACACAAAGCTTTCTCATCATAGAAAATTTGCGTACAAGAGCCTGTATTGCGTAATTGTAATGCTATTTCGATACCCATCAAAGGCAGTAGCTCCTGTGCTTACGTGGCTCTACCCACGGATATACTTTCCTTGCGCTAAATTCTCCCTAATACTTACGGTGTGACATCGAAACTTAAAAACTATCCAATGAAGACACAAAAGGTGCGCCGCAAACTCAAGCTACAATGATCTGGTATAAAGTTAAAAGAAAGTGTGAACTACCAGATATCTTCGTTATGAAAAATGTCTCGTATAACTCCGCAGGTATCTCAGCCAATGTGGTAACCCTTTTATAAGTTGGGCGATGTAAGAGACAACATGGCCAAGCGGTAAATTATTTTTCATGGGCTGATCTTCTGATAAAATTTTGGATTATTCACAGTACTTGTTTTGTAGAATATTCCTGAAATATTTGCCACATTACCATGTCCAAATTAGCGATAAATATCCGAGTTATGGCTTACAAAAAGAGCGGTAAGATTAGAGAAAAAGAATTACAGCCTGGCTAAGCAAAAGCTATGAGCGTCTAAGCACGACCCTGTCTGAGTCCGGAGAGCTTGATACGTGCGCAATCTAGTTCTCACAAGGCAACACCTGAAACATCACTAGGTGATGTTCCCGGAGCAAAGGATGGCATGTAAGGGGGTTTAGCATACTCCCCAGATTTCTCTATTACAGTTGAACCTCGTTATAACGAGCACTGATATGGCGAATTATTGGCTATAGCGAACTAAATGCGATGTTTTGTTGGTCACGCTTTATTTCAATGGCACTTATTTTTTGTAGCGATACTAAAACGTGAGCGCGCGCGATATTCAATAAAGAGAAATGTTTGACCAGGAGGCTGAGAAGCTACTTTGAAAAACCCTCCGGCATCCGAAACTGCAGAAGTGTAAAGTCCCTAATGTACATGAACACTGTTGAAAACTGAATCCTGCTAAGTGCTGGGAGTATCCACCAGGCGAAGATCACAACCTTCATCAAATAAATAAGGAAGCGGGCCTCTTTAGTCAAGCGCACCTTGTTTTGCTGTAATTTCACGCAATCGGTTAGGGCTCATTCAGCTTGAAATGCAAAAGAAGAAAGGTAAGGGTTACCTTGTTTATAGCGGGTTGGAAGCCATTAAAATGCATTTTTGTATCAAGGACTTTGCGCGAGCCAGATTGTCGATTTGTTACAGCCGATTTTTTCCCTACTGTTATAACGATATGGGATAACGTGCCAATTTACTGTGCATATACTACTTCATTATAACGACGTTTCACTGTATTTGATTAATGATATCAAAATGGTGTATTTGACAGAATACTTTGCTAAACCCGGCCTGTTCGCGGTGTTATTGAAAACCTAGGCTGTCGCTAGCCAAATAATAATTATATCCAGTAAATTAATATTGTTCTAGTAAATGTATGACGAAGAAAGAAAAGACTGGAGGCGCAAATAGAAAGACAAACGGAAGAATAAAATGACACGAAATAAAAAAACGGGAAAAACAATGCTGCTTGAAGCAAGACAATTGATTCCCCTGAATCCTAAAGCGGCAGTTTCATCGAAAGTGCCTTTAAAACAATCAAACGTTTGCTGAAGAAGACGGGTGATGCCTACTATGCGCTATTGGCATGCAGGATTAGTCCGCTGAGAAACAACTACTTTGCACGAAATGACAGGCACTTGGAGAGAGGATGAGTGTCGCAGCGCACGCGACTCGAAGAAAAAAGAAAAAGAAATGGCTCTTTAGAGCAGACAGCAAGCGCGCTCGCTTCGATGCGGCTATCGTCGGCTTCATACGCACTGTGTGCAGATTACAGTAGCCTTGCTATTGCTTAGCGTAGCATCTTCTGTACAAGTTGATGGCTTGCGGTACTTCACAGCGGTTACGTTGTCATTGCCAGGATAACGACAGAAAAAAGGGCGACTACCCTGCAGTTTTATGGAAAAGCATTCTTTCCGATGACTGAAGACCTTCAGCGCCCAGTCGGCCGGCTGACCTGATGCGAATGTGGGTGCAATCAATACGTCTCGTCACTTCAGGAAACTTGGCCATGCGACAGAAGTCCCACAGACATCCCGGAGTTCATCCGCCGTCACAGAAACACCGCGACATTTCTAAATTCCTGCTCGGCTATAACCTTTGTCACACGTCTGACAACACGACTGACAGTCGGCTGCGAAAGTTGACGAGGTACCCCGCCACAACTTGAAATGTCCCGGCACTATAAAATCGCAGCGTGACCAGCAGCTGCAACATAGCGGTAACTGTGTGGGTATGATTGCTGGTGTTTTACCGGACGGGTAGGCACCTTTGGAGCTCCTGCCCGGTCGCTTTGGTAAGGCGGTACTGCGACAAGAAATATCCCTCGTTGAGATACTCGAGGGGATTCAGCCAGGCCCCTTCGGCGCTGACATGGCACCTTCCTCCAGGACCGGAAATCCTCTAAACGTTCATGGAATGGCCCATCAATGCGGAGTACAGCCCTCATTACTCCGGCACGTCTCTACCTCTGCTGTTATCACTCAGACTGATCCTGTCCAAACTACCAATCTACGTATGCTATGTTCCACCCGGTCCAGCTGCCTAAATGTCCCCTCGTTATTCTAACCTTCCTCCTCCCAACTGACCGGTGTGGCTGGCATCAATGGCCCCTGTGGACCAGCTGGCCATGGTTCTTTTGACGGTGGAATACAAATAGGTCTTAGTCGGAGCGTAAATAAACCCCAGTATTCTGAATTACTCCTGCAGTTGAGCCTCCAGTGGAGGGGATCCTAGAAATCAATTTTCGCTTGTAAACGCATTGCGGCATGCTCCAGTCAGCACAGGAGTAGATACTCCGAATACGGCCAAAAGACCTTCTCGCTATCTCTGTATGCTCCACGAACTCGGCAAAAGAGTCAGTGAGCAGAGCCAGCTCTAACCGAGCGGAGCTTAGGCAGCCATCTTGGAAGTAGTACTAAAGAGCCGTTTCAAGGTAGCACAGACAATACCTTAGAGTAGCTCCTCCAAAGCGACGAGTGGCTCCTCGTTTGGAGTAGACCCTCGAGTGGAGGTTAGGTTATTAAAAAAAACTTACTTTCAAAGGTCTGCTCGAATGGAGGTCGAGAAAAGGAAGGATTCGGAAAAGGTTTTAATGTCGAAAATACGGAGGGGTGAAATATTGCCTGTGCCATCCACTTTGTAACCACAGTTTTTCTCTTCTGTTTCATTGACAACCTAACCCGGCTTTTTTGGTAAGATATCCTTATAACCTCGCTTAAAACTTTGACATGAACCATAAGAGAGGAATGCGCTAGTGTGGCAACTTTGCAGATGCAAGAGAAATTGTTGCATATTGGCTCTTTCTTCACTGAACGGCTGTACGTCAAACATGCACTGGGGATTAGTTTGTTAGATTTACATCCGCCCAACTCAATATTTTATGCGATAGTCAAGCGCGATTTTCTTGAATTTTTTTGTGTTTCAATAGCTTGCAAAAGTACAAATATTTTAAGAGAAAACGAGTTTACAAAAATAAAGCTGCCCTAAGAAGCACCGTTACTCCGATGATGAAATGGTCAATTCTATATAAAGATGCACGCTCTGAACCATGTCAATAAAACTAAAATTAACAGCATGTGTCTCCAGGAAAGGGCGACTTTTATCGCAGAGAGCATCCCGAACAGTTGTTTTGCAAGATTTCTCCGGGCTGGGCTATACCGGATGATAAAAAAAAACCATTTAATTTGAAAACGTCTACTCAAAATACTACGCGGTTAAAGTTGAGTGGTTCTGACTTATCTCCGACGTTTACGCAGGCTCCAACGCTGAAACGATTCAGCACTCCCATCTCTTGTTTTCCGGTGGTAACCCAGTCCTCACATTAATCATCCGCCTGTGTGATGTCACCATGCCGCTGTCCACAAACTGAATTTATCACAACATGCTAATAACCCTTCGAATGAATTACTACATTTTAGGGCACAGAGTATACTTTGTCACCAATTGAAAGAAAAGAATAAAAATTTTTGAATATAACGGAAGCGTGTTTTGCATTCGACAGCTGTAGCTGGGCGAACCATCGAGCAATGAGTACAAAGACAACAAGCCGCCCGCAGGCAATTGAAATATGTTTACAGGAAAGCTTTGGTCATACGAGTGGGCCAAAATTATTCCGCAAGAATTTGAACAAGTAACAAAACAACCAATATTCCGGAATTTACATAAACTTGTCAGATAAACAAACATGCACTATGTATCCCCACTATTATACGGTGATACAAACATGACTTCTATGAAGACGTCCTACCTAAATGCCTACCTTTCAGTTGCGCGCGATAGAATGCGTGTCAGCGAATTTATTGGCTTTTCACAAGGATAGGTATTTTTATATAGGACGATAGCCATTCCTGGGCTACCTAAACGCGGAAATGTTTGTCTGTCTGTCCGTATTCTATACGTATGTAGGCCTGCCGGTGTTTCGCTCAATTCAATCGGCCAGCCAAAAATTGAACCAAATTTCAGCAAGGTGTGTAGGCAACACCGTTGCAAATATAATTGCACCATTCGCATGTGTCATACAAGTTTTTTTTTTCCGGTGTTTGAGGCTGGATGTCAGTACACAATAGCAAATAACAACGCTATTTTATTAGAGAATAAACACTGGTTTTGTCTTTATAGCAGGAAATACAAAAAAGCTCATTAAAAACAAGGGCAAGTTCTAAATCTTCCACGAGATAGCGAGCGAGCAGTAACACTTGAAGGAAGGTGAAATAGTTTGAGAAGATTGCCGTTGCTATAGGCAAGTAATAGCAGTGCTGCCTCATTAGACGTAGCAAGATCGTTTATGTCTGAACAAATTGGGGCTTTTTTAGATGTAGCTTCAGGTGCTATTGCAGTAAAGCGATAAATTTGCGGTCCTACGATCCACGAGATATAGGCTTCAAGAGTTAAAACAGGATCTAAAGAAAACGCAGTGAGTTGTGAACCCTTTTGGTGGCTTTAAGATTTGCTTTTAAAAGAGGAAATGACACTTTTATATTCTCCTGGAAGGGGTTGAAAGCACGTGTAATTTCCCTATACCATTATGAGAATTATCGGCGTTTCAAACAGAACTAAATTTTTTAAAAAAAATTCGAATAATACAGAACGCAAAATACTATAAAGCATCGATTCGGTTTTGTGATACGGCATTGTAGAAAATAAAAGAGCCACGAAGACACACTAGCTCCGAATCATTTGCTTTTGGCAAGTTGGAGTCACGACCAGTGATTGTGCACCGCAGAACAACTTTGTTTTTTAATTGAAGAAAAGTGAATCATTCACAGCTTCTCATTTTTTGTACGTAATTTATAGATTATCGTTACATTCCTATTCAATGATGTACAAAATTTTAATTTCTGTTCCACGTTTATCGGTACCATCCACTTCTGTTTGTGGCTCCCCAGAATGCTTCCGACTTCGCCTTGATAAAATTCTCCACTTGTTCATGCAGCTTGACAGAAATTTTGTGTTGCATATAGATGAGCCTGGTTTTACAGCTGTAGTATGGGGGCGCACTTCGGGCATAGTGCTGCAGAAACAAGCAGAGTGGGTTAGGCTAGGGAAACCACATATCAGAGCGCCAGCTGTTTCGATGCACGTGGAAAGTGCGCTAGTTCAGCACATGCATCCGGTAGTGGTTGGCTCAGTGGCGTTTAACAACAGCAGTTGTAACGGTCATCAGGGCGTTTTTGCGGAGTGCTCCTAAAGCGCGACACCTAGCTCTACCCATGACGACAGTTTCTGACCCAGCAATTCAGTCTTTTAGGTAGATAAACAGAAAATGGTGTTGTTAAACGGAGATAACTGCTCTACGACATCTCCAGAAGTCTAATTTAATCTACAAGGACAACGTCTAATCTAAAAGGATAACGTATTTTATTTATAAAATCTTTGACATAAAATATTGTCACGGACCAAAGACGACGCAGTTGTCTTCATAGAAAATAATTTTATTGGAGCGAACTTGAGCTCCCCTCACAGCTCAGAATACACAGGCGCCGAAGCAGCAGTCAACAAAGTGACGTGCATTGGCGCGCGTCGGCTATTCGAATAACGCGTCTTCTTCTCTGCAGGCTTTTATCTTTCGGTGCGAGTGTTTCTGGAACCGTGGGTTTACATCCAGAACATTGTAGATCAAAGAAGATTATTCCAGGTTAGTGACGTTAGGGCGAAGCAATATCTTATTCGAGTGAGATAACCTGTGCGGCATAAAAATAAAGAATGGAACATGCGCTTCGCTTGGGACACCGAGAACACAGCCGGACGCAGCCGGACAATAAAAACATACCATAAATAAACAAACCTAATGCATGGTTCGCAGCAATATTTATAAAAGCCTTCTCATTAAAACCATGACAATTTCAATTGCCATTTCCTTTGAATTAGAAGACGCATTTTTTCTGAGTAATTTTTCGCTTTCGGATGTGTGAAGTGAAATAAAAATTTTAATTTCAACATCTAAAACCTTATTCGATGTGGTTAATACATTTTTCAGAGTTTCTAATAGTCTATAGTACGTTTCTTTGAAAGATCACGTATAATATTCTTCATGCAAAGCAAGTCGTGTTACCATTATTTTCATTTCATTTTATTTATTCATACTGCAGGCCAAGACACTAGCCCATGCAGGGAGGACAATACAGAGCAAGAATCAAACAACGCATGGAACAGGATGCTACCTATAACATGTCACCAAAACATACAAATACTTGATTTAGCAACAACCGCGACATAAGAAAACACAATAAATCGCAGTGGGGCAAAACGCCTTGCCCCAAAAACACAGCACTAATATAATCAAACAGCAGGTAAATTTTCTTATAACGTACAAGTGGTCACAACCCTAGGTTTACATTATTCTAATCATGAGGCAAGTAGTTTTCCAGTTCTTGTAAGACGTTTCTTGATTGTAAACCTCAAGGGGGAGGGAATTCCATTCGTTAATGGTACGCACAAAAAAAACTATTCTTTTCAGAATTTGTATTAGAAAATATTGGCGTAATACAGAGGTTATGTCTGTGTCTTGTTGTTCGGGCTTGAAGAAAAGTTACGTAACAAGGTAGTTTAGGTCCGATTTTCCCAATTATGACACTATGCAAAAACTGGAAATGACTACCTTAGCGCCTGTGTTCTAGCGAACTGATTTTATTTCTAAGCATTAGTGAGGTTGGAGAACCCTGTCTTTTATATTTTCCAAAGATGAATCTAACAGCCTTTCTTTGTACACGTTCCAAATTCATAGTGTCCTTTTTAGAATGAGGGTCCCAACCCACCGCCGCGTATTCGAGCTTCGATCGCACGAAAGTGTTATGAGCTAATAGTTTGGCTTGTGCCGGTGCCTTTCTAAGTTTTTCGTCAAAAACCACAATTTGCGCAAAGCTGCTGAACACGTAACGGAAATATGTCTCACCAAGATAATTTATTACTAAATGTAATACCTAAATATTTGTATTTGCTAACTTTCCGTTATGATTGTGTCATTTAAAACATGAGAAAATACACTGGGTTCTTTTTTTCCGTGTTACCCGAAGCAAGATCATTTTTTGAATGTTGATTTTCATACCCCCCAAAGTTTACACCAATCGCAAATTGCGATAACTGAATTTTGCAAACATAAGTGATCGTTTGGCGACGCTGTGTTGTTTACAATGACACAGTCGTCTGCAATAGGTTAATGTGCACATTATCAGGGATTTTGTTAGTTATATCATTTATATATAGTAAAAATAAACGTGGTCCTAGTACGCTCCCATTGCGATACATCCGAAGTTACTTGACGGACACTACAGCAACATTTGTTATTTTTCTATAAACTGTTGGCTATGTCGGAGGTAAGCCTTAATCCATGATATGATATTGGAGGAGCCCAATGCACTCGAGCTTATGAAATAGTTTTTCGTGGGGAACCTTACCGAACGCTTTACTAAAATGAAAAAAGAGCATATCAACTTGTCCAGATGAATCGAGCACTTCCTAAATTTCATGAACAACTGGCACAAGCTGAGTTGAAGTAGACATTCCCTTTCTGAACCCGTGCTGTATTGGAGACAAGACGTTGTGATATGACAAGTACTGACGAATGAAGCCTGCTACAATATGTTCTAATAATTTACTGCAAGTGCTTGTAGTAGAAACTGCACGATAATTTGACACGGTTGAGGTGATCGCCCTTTTTATGAATGGGAGCAACTCTTGCCTTACGCCAGTCGGGCGGTATCTCTGCTAATTGTAAGGATAATTTGAAGAACTCCGTTAAAACTTCACATAATCTGTTCTGCATATCTTCTTTAAAAAGCGTTCGAAATCTGATCAGGGCCTTCCTGACTTCCTAACGTCAATATTAAGGAGTCAATATTCCTAACGTCAATATTCATGATCTTGCTACCTTGTCGTGTTTACCTTATGTTACCGTAAGAAGGCGTAATTCGAGTCGGTGCGATTAGTGCACTCAACGTGAGTAATGGGTTTCGCTGAAGTTAGCCGGTATGCTTCTGCGCACAGTATTGACACAGGATGGTTTAACTTACCACGTGCCTTCACAGCGAATGTTTACAAGCCCGCAGCCAAGCATACCATCTTTCGTTGTTACTGCTCGGTGCTGTTATGAGATTCGGAACGGATCCAGACGTATTGCATGCCTATTTCGATGCAATGTGTAAAACCAGGAGTGAGTGAGTAAATGAGGTGCTTTATTGATATATAAAGTGGAAGGGAAGTAGACTGGGGATATTTTGAACTCATTTGGGAGTTCACCAGCATACAACCCAAATTCGGGGGAAGGTAGGAGGGGAATTAAAGGGGATAAGTAAGAAAACAGGGGAGAGAGAAAGAGAGAGAGAGAGAGAGACATAAAGTGATAAGCAGTGCGGAAGGCTGGCCGCCGTCCATTGGGCTACAGCCGTTGTATGAGGTTGGTATCCTCGAGGAAGGCCAGCAGATTAACATGGGTCAAGCAACTTTGTAAGAAGATATCTAGGCATCAGAATAGGTGCTTTTAAGTCCTGCCAATACAACTGCGGGGAACTTCGCTGAACAACTGTGAATACCGCTCTTTTCAAGGCTTCCCTTTATGGTGTGCATTTTGTGGCTGAACTGTCGGTGGCGGTTTGGCCACAAGCCAAAAATGTGTAGAACAGAGCGATGCAGAAACCTTATAGATAGACAAAAGAAGATGTTCTCTTCTCTCTATCTCTGCGCCACAGCGATCAGGCCGGGGCCATTCTTTCTACTCGCATGGACACGCAATAATGGATGGCTTTTCAAGTCCACTACGGGTACACACGCGTTGATTGGGTGATTGTTGTTCACTTCCCATTCTGTAATGAAATGATTTATTGCACCTACCCATGGAGGAGTGTACAATCATTAGTTATGGCATCATTCTAGTTATAATTTACATAACAAACATATATCATAAAGGCCCAGATCATACAGGCCAAAATAAAAAAATTGAAATTAATTATAAATAACACTAAAAAAGCCATTTGGTAAATATTTAGCAGCACTTGCACACTCACAACTCATTAGACTACGTAGGCTATGTTAAAGGGAAATTCTGCGAAGTTTACTCACCCTTTTGGTTTTTGAATATTTCCCGGTTAGGTGAATTGCTTTACCCTTTTAAGTGAATACGTTATCAGAGGTTGATTTCTCTGCGATGGACATTTTCGCCTAGGATGGTATGACGAAACGAATATCAAGATAGCTGAATAGCCTTCGGCAAACGTTCCGAAGTTTGGTTTTCAAACATCAAGCAACTTATGTCGAATTACAGTTCGGGAGGCACTTCTAGGGATAAGATGATGCTTCAAATGTATCAGACACAGTCCGCATCCGAGGGACAGCTGAGTTGTATCTTATTCAAGCTTTATGATAAAAGGGTTTGAAGATATTGAGAATGGTTGATCAATAATCACGTATTGGTTAGTTTGCAAGGTTACTAGATGGAAGCAAATTCTGACGTACACATTACAGATCCAATAAAAAGAACACCCCAAAAACTGTGCAAGGGGATGTCTCTGAGCAAAATCAGTCTTTCATTATCACTACGTTTCCTTTTAGATTAAAATAGACCTCTGAGATGTCGTAGAGCAGTTTGTTTCCTGTAACAACGCTTTTTTCTGTTATCCTACCTAAAATGAATTGCCGGATCAGAAACAACTTTCGATCATGGTAGAGCTGGCTAGTGCTTTAAGTTAGCACTCTGCAAAAACGCCCGATGGCCGCTATAACTGCTGTTTAAACGCACGAGCCACCTCTACTGGATGTACGTGCTGCACTAGGGCGCTTTCAAGGTGCATCGAAACAGCTGGCGCTCGGATATAAGGCTTCACATCCAAAACCACTAGCTTATCTGAAGCTCTATGCGTTCAGTGCGCCCTCATTGCACACCTGTAATTTCAGGCTCATCTATATGTAACGCGAAAGCTCTGCCCAGCTGAATGAACAACTGGAGAATTTTATCCAGGCGAAGGTCGGAACCACTGAGTAAGTTCGGAACAATTGAGGGAGGGAGCCACAAATGGAGGTGGGATGTTTCGAATAAATGCGAAACAGAAATTGAAACTTTGTAATTGTTGAATAAGTAGATCCAAGGATTCTCTATAAAAATTACGCACAAACAAATATTAGAAGTTGTGAATAATTAAGTTTTCTTCAAATAAAAAATAACAAAAATTGTTCTACCGTACACATTCGCTGTCGTGACTCCACTTGCAAAAGCAAATTATTCGGAGCCCACATTCTTCTTCCCTCTTTTCTCTCTACAATGCCATATAAGAAACCGCGTCGATGCTTTCTAGTGTTTTGGCTTTGTGTTACTTCGAAATTACTATAAAGAATTCGAGTTCTCTGTGGAACCTCAGACGATTCTCATGAACGGTATTGAGAGACTACACGTATTTTCAACCCTTCTGAAGAATAGACAGGAGGCATTTCCTTTTTACAGGCAAATCGTAAGGCCGCCAAGAGGATCAGCAGTTTTGGGGTTTCGATAGATCTTGCTTTAATGCTTGAAACATATATCCCGTGAATTTACCGACCCGTAACTTTACGGCATTACCGCAATAGCACCATTAGCAAAATCGAAAAGAGCCCGACTTTGTCCAGACATCAACGAGTTTGCTACGCCTAGTGAGGCCGCACTGCTATTACTTCTGGGTTGTTACACTCCCAATCAGTGAAACCAAAAACGCACCTCAGGTTCTTTCCTACTATACTGCTTACTAGTACCACAAAGCAGGGTAGTTGGATGACAAAATCAAAAAGTTGACGAATTTGCTTCCCTTCCTTCACACGAGGGAGAAACAAAAATGTGCAACATTTCTCGCTCCAAATGTGCAACGTTTTTGCTTCCCTTCTTCCCCTATGCCACCCTGGCTGCATTCCTCCCTTCCCGCTCCTTGATGTCTATAGCAACGGCAATCTTCTCACTTTATTCACCTTCCTTCTAGTGTTACTGCTGGCTCGCTATCTCGTGGAAGATTTCGAACTTGCCCCTGTTTTTATTGCGCATTTTTATATTCCTGCCATAAAGACAAAGCCAATGTATATCTCGGTAAAAGAGCGTTGTCCCTTGCGACTGTATACTGACAACTTCCCTCAAGCGCGCCCGAGCT
Source organism: Haemaphysalis longicornis (assembly GCA_013339765.2). Taxonomy (NCBI): domain Eukaryota; kingdom Metazoa; phylum Arthropoda; class Arachnida; order Ixodida; family Ixodidae; genus Haemaphysalis; species Haemaphysalis longicornis. The sequence continues at coordinate 4,395,496 of CM023458.1, forward strand.
TGTTTTTGCACTGAGAAAATCACTTTGTATGACGCATGCGAATGGCTTTGTTATATTTGGAACGGCCTTCTCTGCACACCTTTCTGAATAATTGGTTCAATTTTTCACTGGACGATTGAATTGATTGACCAAAACGCACACATACCATACATATAGAATACGGACACTCCGACAAGCATTGCTGCGTTCATGTAGTGGAAGAATGGCTATCGTCCTAAATAAAAAGAACCTATCCTTAGGAAAAGGCAATTAATCGCTGACACGCATTCTATCACGTGCAACTCATGCGTAGGCATTTAGGTAGGAAAACGTGTTCACGCAAAGCCAACTTTGTATCTCCGAAGAACAGGTGTGGATATGAAGTGCGTGCTTTTTTATTTGAAAAGGTAATCAAAATTGCGGAATATTTGTTGTTTTGTTACGTGTTCAAATTTCTTGGCGGAAGGAATTTGGCACACTCTAATAACCAAAGCATTCCTGGAAACATATTTCAATTGCCTGCGGCTTGTCTGTGTACTCATTACTTTGAAGGTTCACCTAGCTACAGATGTCACATGCCTAGCCTGTCAGCTGTAAATGCGCTTCCTTAATATTCACTGAATTTTATTCTTTTCTTTCAGTTGGTGACAACAAATTACTCTGCGACCTAGAAATGGGTGCCATTCATTCGAAAGTTGGCATCATGTTTGTGGTGAATTCCATTTGTGCACTGCACTAGGTGACCTCATGCAGGCGGACGATTAAAAGTGGGACTGGGTTTACACCGGAAACAGAAGAGATGGGATTGCTGCTCTTTGTTCCAGCGTTGGAGCCTGAGTAAACGGCAGAGATAAGTTAAAAACCCCTCATCTGTAGCCTCGTAACGGTTTGAGTACACGCCGTCTTGTGTCCCTTTTTCATTGTTGTTGTTTTGTTGAGCGCTGTTTAGGATTTACGGATACTACCAGCCCAGCTGTCGATTCTGTTGAGTAGACGTTTTTCAAATTAAATGTTTTTTTTATCATCCGGTATAGCTCTGCACGGTGGAATCATGAAACAGAAAGGGAAAGACTGTGGTTACTAAGTGGAAGGTGCCGGTACAATATTGGAAGGAAGGTACAGCATAAAATACTAAAAAACCTCCTTGGCTTAGAAGCTATCCCCCCCCCCTATTTTGAATCGCTCCTTTACTCGAGCGTCCATTCGGGCAGTCCTTTAAATGGGAGTTTTGTTTTCATAACCTTAGCTGCACTGGGGGATCTACTCCAACGGAGGAGACAGTCGACGATTAGGAGCAGCCACTCCAAATGCTACCTTTAACCAATCCTTTAGTACTACTTTCAAGATGGCTGCCTGGGCTTTTTTCTGTTAGAGCCGGCTCTGCTCACTCACCTCTTTCACCGAGTTCGTGGAGCATACAGAAAGAGTTAGAAAGTCTATTGGCCGTATTTCGAGTATGTCCTCCACTCTACGTGCTGCCTTCCCGCAGATAAGTGGAGGATGCCGCAATGCGTTTACATGCGAAAATTTGTTTTCTAGGATCTCCTCCTTGGGGGCTCGAGTGCACAAGATATTCAGAATACTGGGGTTTGTTTGGGCTCAGACGAAGACATTATTTGTGCACTTCCGTCAGAGGCACCATGGGCAACTGCTCAATATGCCATCCAGAGTAATGCCAGATTAATGCTCAATTAATGCCATCCAGACGGTTCAGTTGGAAGGAGGAGGGTTAGGATAACGAGAGGACGTTGAGGCATCTGGACCATGCTCAACATTTGTGTACGTAGAGCGGTAGTCTGTATAGGATTGGTCTGAGCGATAACTCTACAGCACCGTGCCCTACAGGTAAAGAGGCGCCGGAGTAATGAGGGTTGTACTCCGCATTGACGAGGCATTTCATTAAGGTTAATTAGATTTCTGCTTCCCGGTGAAAGTGCCATTAGGGGTCTGGCTGAATTCCATCGAGCATGTCAATAAGGGACATTTCTTGTCGCGGTACACTTTACCAAAGCGACCGTGCGGGAGCTCCTGAGGTGGCTTCCTTCGCTTAAAAGACTGACAATCGTGGCCACACTGTTGCCGCTGCGTTGCAGCTGCTGATCACACTGCGATTTTCTGGTGCCGGGACATTTCAAGTTGTGACGTGGGACCTCGTCAACGTGTCGCAGCCGACAGTCTGCCGTGTTGTCAGGCGTGGGAGAGAGCCTATAGCAGAGAAGGAATTTCGAAATATCGTTATGTTTCCTGCGATGGCGCATTAGCTCAGAGATGTCTGTGCGGACTCTGTCGCATGGCCATGTTTCCTGGAGGGACAAGACGTATCGATTGCACCCACATTCGCATCAGGTCATCCGGCAGACCGGACGCTGAAGGTCTTCAGGTATCGGGAAGAATACTTTTCCATAACAGTGCAGGGTAGTGGTCCTTTGTGTCCTTTCGTTATCCTGGCAATGACAAGGTGACCCGCCGTGAAGTACCGCAAGCCATCAACGTGTAAAAAGATGCTACGCTAAGCAATGCAAGGCTACAGTAATTATCTCACCCTGCGTATGAAGCAAATGATAGCCGCATCGAAGTGAACACGCTTGCTGTCTGCTCTGATGAGCCATTCTTTTTTTTTCTTCGAGACGCCTGCCTCTGCGACACTCCGCCTCTCTCCAAGTGCCTGTCATTTCGTGGAAAATTGTTGGTTTCTATCGGAAAACCCTTCATGCCGATAGCGCGTTGTAGGCATCACCCATCTTCTTCAGCAAACGTTGGATTACTTTAAAGGCACCTTCAAAGAGTATGCCGCTTTAAGGATAACAAGGAACAATGTTAGTGCTTCAAGCAACATTGCTGCTTCCCATTTTTTATTTGTCGTAATTTTCTTCTCCCTCTAATGTTTCTCGTTCTGCCTTCCTTCTTTCTTCTTTTCCCTCCTAATACATTTAATACAACGATAATTATTCAATGCCTATGTTTATTATTCAACTACCGACACCCTAGGTTTTCATAACATCGTGAACATGGCTGGTTTAGAAAAGTATTCTGTCATATACACACTTTTTAAATCATCAATCAAATAAAGTCGGACCTCGCTTTAACGAAAGTAGTAAAAGGACAGCAACGTAGTTTGTTTATATGTTATATTCCTTTTAACACTAGAGATGAAAATCGGCTGTAACAAATCGACCATCCTTGCTCGCGCAAACGTCCTTGATATTAATATGAATTTTTGCGACATCCAAACCACTATAAACAAGGTGGCCCTTACCTTTCTCCTTGTTGCATTTCAAGCTGAATGAGCCGAAACATAAGTGCGTGAAATTACAACACAACAAGGTTTTTTTGAGAAAACAGGCCTGCGTCCTATTTGCTTGATGAAGGATGTCATCTCCGTCGGGTGGATACTCACAGCACTGAGCAGGATCGAGTTTTTATTAGTGTCCACGCACAAAAATGACTTTATGCTTCAGCAGTTTCGGATGCTGAAGGTTTTTCGAATTAGCTTCTCAGCCTCCGAATCCAATATTTCTTCGTTATATCCGATATCGCGCGTGGCTCACGATTTCAGTTTTTTTGTAAAAGAATACGTGTCATTGAAATAAAGCATGAGGCACCAAAGATCGTATTTACCGATATTTAGCCAAAAATTTCTATATCGGTGCTCGTTATAACGAAGTTAGACTGTAATAGAGAAATCCGCGTAGTATACCTAATCCGCTTGCATGCCATTCTTTGCTCTGGAAACATCACCTAGTGCTTTTTCGGTGTCGCCCTGTGAGGAACTAGATTCGGCCGTATCAAGCTCTACGGACTCAGACAGGGCAGGGCTTTACACGCTTCTACCTCTCCAATATAAGACGCAGAACCTTGCCAGCCTGTAATTCTCTTTCCTTCATCTTGCCGCTCTCTCCTTGTAAGCCACCTGGGACTTCCTTTTATAAAACAATCAAACATTTGGCAACAGCAACTAATTCATACATCCGCAGAGGCCGCTGTTAATTCTTAGGGGAGGTGACAGCTTTGGAGCAGTTCTTTCGCCCTGAGTACACTCGGCCTGACCATCCAGGCCAACGGGCGTAACACAACTACTATCGATACTCTGTGACACTTCTCTCAGCAGGTAGGGCGAGTTTATTTGCCCGGGTGGCCAACCGGCGCAAGAAAATGCCTAAGTCGACGCTGTTGCTGACTCGTACGCACATTTATGGTTGCTAAATCTGAGTACGCACAAGCCTCCCTCTAACACTCAAAGCTGGAGACACAAAACGTCGATGTTCTCCTCCGCAAAGCTTATAAACAGGCCCTTGGACTCCCTCCCACCACTTCCACGGTGTCAGTCCCAGCTCTTGACGCTCACAAAACGATTGCTGAAATTACAGAAGCAGTGCGTACGCCACAAATCTAATGTCCATCGAAATATCTCGAAGGTCGCCCCCTTCTACGCCTTGGGGATCACCATACCGCTGCGGACCCGCCATACACTCGACCCGATACCTCACAACCTGAGCCCGGATTTACATCCAGAGGAAGTCAAACTCGCGTTCGGCAGCTAACCAAAACACTCTTCAAACAGTTCAACGTATGGTCCAGTGCCACCACGCCTTATGCCCAATGACTCAGCAGCTGCGCGGTCGCTTGCAACTATGCAGAGAAAAGCTTCACGGCTTGCACCGTTCGAATGCCGTACATAGCGGCTGCTGAGAAAGGTGCCATTGCCCTGGTTGCCACCGCCGTAGGCGTTTCTGATCTTTGGAGGCGATAGCGTCCCTCTGTGGTAAACCTATCCCCCACCATGTGCCCTCCGATTTTGGAAAGTTGGCGCTTCTGGACTGCGTTTTCGCGTACGGTCGTCATCAGATAGGCAAAGAAAGATTTGCGTTAAAAACAAACATGTTGAGGCTCTAACCCCAACGATAATTCCAAAACCCGCGCTTCTGCCCAAGGTTCGATGCAAATTCGGAAGTGGCGCTGGGTGCGCACAGGAAATTCTGGGTTTCTAACCCTTCTGATTAGAAGCCCAGCTTTGCATCACGTAGGAATGCGGATATGCATTCATGTAGTGTATTTATGTGTGCATGTGTGCATGCATACACACCTTTTCTTATTTCAATGATGATAATGATGCTACCCTCAAAGTTTTTGGAACGTGCCCTTAAGAGGTGATTGGCCAAGGGCAACCCAATTGCTGAAATTCGCGGAGGCCTCAAATTAGCAATTTATTAGCGAAAAAAAACGAGGGCGTAAAATGAAACTTCGTTATTGTTAAAAACCCGAATTACCCATAATTCTTACCCTTCAGCAATTCAAGTGACCTGAAGCAGAAAGAAAATCTTGAAATACAAATATACTTATAAATATCCCTTTTTGCATACCCAAAGTTTATTGCGCCAATAGATAGTAGAACTGGAACCGATAAAGTGAACCCCAAACGCTAAATTGGGTCCTCAAAAGAAGCTTTATAGCTGCCGAGGAGCGGCGACAGGCGAGGAAAAAATGTTCAATTGTTTCAGGGACCTGGCAGCACACACTTAGCTCCATAGGCTGAAAGCCCTGTTCTAAACCGATAGAAGTTTAGTCTTGGAATCCCTGCAGCGCAGCTGGGAGAAGTCACTTCGCATTGGCGAGAACCACAAAAACGAACATTCCACCCCGAAATTTTAATGTTGATACTCTTGAAAGAAGCAGGAGTGCGTCGGAGTGAGTAGCGTCTAAATGCCAATAACGTCGCTATTGCCGCTAATCGTGCATGGCATTTGTTTATTTATGGTTTGCTTTTACTGGCCGGCTGCGCCGGTCATGTGTTATCTCTGTGCCAAGGAAGCGCGTCTTTCATTCTTTCTTTCTCCGAACTAACGTGAACAGCCTAGAACAATCCTCCTGGATCTACAAGGTTCTAGATGTGAATCGACGGTTCGAGAACCACGCGCGCCGAAAAATAAAAAATTACACCATCTTCCCGCGGGGAACCATGAGGATGATGCGAAGCACCATAGGGGTTCCGTGTAGGTTTCATTGTGTTGCCGTTATGCTGTTTCATTTATCGCAGCACGAATGGAAACGTAGTGTGAACCCCCATGTAGAGACAGAGAAATGTAGAGAAATGTAAAGACAGCGAAGAGACCGACACCGGCGTTGCCTGATCGAAAACCTCCTGGCTCTCGTCTTTTTTTATGGCGTGTTCACGCTCCTACCCCGCTGGCCGCCCTCTTCGTCCTCTTCTCTGGTGAGCTGCAAGGCGCGTGGCGCTTCCCGCCACAGCTTTCCCACGGCAAATTCACATTCTCCTCTAAAGTTTTCAGTTCGTCGTTTCCGTTGACATTCAGCTTCGCGTGCCTTCGTTGTATCAGTAGCTTCTTGACGTAGTTTGAATGAGTCAAGGACATAAGACGCGTTAGTAGCACTTGCTCCTGTCTCGGCTTTAGAGCGCAGCGGGAAGAACGACCACGTACCTCCCGTAGCGGTCAGAGAGTCGTGGGATCGAATCGGGCGCCTTAACTATTTCTTTTTTTGTAGTGTAGGGGGAGAGGTGCGGACGGACGGACGACGGACGCCGCAGCCAAGAGCAAGAGATGCTAAAGCCTGCAGAGCAGACGCCGGGGTATTCGACTCTTGACGCTTGCCTACGCTACGTCACTTTCTTGACTGCTGTTTCGCCGCCTGTGTATTCTTCGAGTTGTTAGCGGAGCACAAGTTCGCTCCAATAAATTTGTTTTCTTTGAAGACAACTTGCTTCGTCTTTGCCTTCGTGACAGTATCTTGAAGATGCGAAGAGCCAGATTAGGTATGCCGAATTTAAGGAAGCTGTAACAGCGAGATTAGCTAACCAATCCGCTAGCACGTTCCCAGCAATCCTGACATACTTCTCGCCGTGTTATTTGTCTGTCAGCCTCTTACGCTGATCTTTCTGTGGGAGAGGCTTTGCCGAATGCGGGTACCGCAAGGGCCCAAGAGTGCGGAGGAAGCAGAGCTGTGGTAGAAACGGGCCCCGGCAAACGGATGAAGTGAGCGGACGTCAGGTTGGCGAAGTTGGTAGAGGGAGCGGTGTAAGTAGCGGCTGCGGGTAAGCAAAGGGGATGGAATGGTGGCACAGGGAAGGGCGAAGGGCAAATGGGGGGTGATGACGAAATAGGGGTCAAAATATCGATTCAGTACATGCACATCAGGTTGCGCCGAATCTTCCGCATTATTCGAAACATTTGCGCCAAGGTCACTGTTGATCGAAATACCACCGTTGGTAAGTGGTGAAACGCGATAATCTCTTGTGATACCAGTTTCTTGTTACTCCTACTTGACGTTGGTGATAGGGTTGCAACTTACATGCAGAAGTCAAGTATGAATTGTTGTTACTGAAAACCTTTATGGAAGGGGGCTAGGTAAAAAATCAGAAGGCCCCTCCGTCTAACGACTGCGATGGGTGAAACGGAATGCTTTATTGCATGCGAACATTCAAACGGCTAATTAGCGCCAGAATCAAACCTGCAGCAATAAATTCGAAGCGTCAATAATCTAAGCGAGTTAAAAGAGCCAGCGAGTTAACGTCTAAACTGTGACAACAACAAACAATTCCTCATGAGGAAAGCTCAGCGCCCCTACCTCACCCACCACCATCGTTGGACCATTGTCGTTGTCTCGAAATCTACATCCAAGTTAAGTAAGTCAAACCTAAACTTATCCAAATTGCAAAGCCTACGCCCTCCCAAGGAACCCGAAGGAAATGCTGAAGCGGCCCAAATTTGCTGATGACACAAACATTTCAACGTAAGTCTTCCTTACATGAAGGTCCGAGGTTCCATTCCAAACATGTGAAGGGTTTTATCTTGTTTCATTTATCATTGCCATTATACGCCCTCCCGTTTTGCAAAGTTGCCTTTCCACCAGGGCGTTTCGTTTACCGCAACCCATTACTAGTGAAACCAAGAAAGCTTCGGGTTAACATTGGAGCAGTGGGCGGGCATTCAATTCCGCTAGTCAGCGGGCCGTGGCTCCAGTCTGCGCGGGGAACAAGGGCTGTCTCCTCTTCGGGCCGGGTGTAGCACAGCACGTGCTACCAATAATCAAGAGAGGAGAGAGAGAAGTTTGAAGTGATTGGACGGATATGTCCAAAACTAAGTGGCTGTTGGGGTTGGAGAGTTTGGGGAGATGGGCAACGCGAGTGGATTGTGGTACATCAGGATATGTAGGCCGGCGCCGTATGCGGGCGTCGGTTGGTGTGAGAGGAAGTATGTAGCGGGTTAGTGTCATCGGAAGTTGTGGTAGTGAGCTGCCATGTCGGAGTATGGAGTGGTAGGGGAGTTGAGATATACGAGGCCGGTGCGAAGTTGATCTCGTCTGGCAACGTCCGGAAAATAAGGTCCTAGGCGTTGGCATGTGCACCATTTCCCAGAAAAGGTTTGTGGCCACGAATCTACACTATAGGGATCGTTGCGAAGGCTGGTCGGCATGTTAGGACGTTGGACCCCATGTGAGGGATGCGTGGCGTGGCACATCGGCGAAAAGCGTATTGGCAGTCGGTCGTTATTGTGATATCTGATTAAGGTGCGTCGGGGAAAGCCCAAGCAATAGCAGCCTGCTCAGCGGTATGAATAGGTAAACGTCGGTGGTTGTGGCAGAAGCTGTCGTGGTGTTCGTTGAATAGACTGCTGCAATGGCGCGGAACGGTTTGTGCCGTATAGGACCGGGCGGCACGTTGTATGGCACCACCGTCGCTTCAGCGAACAGCGCCGCCCGTGGCGAACCGCTCGTCAGTGGAATGCCGGTGGCGGTCAGCGCAGCGTTATTGTGCATGGCTTTCTTTCGTTCTGCTGCGGTGAGGCTTGCAAAGCGTACATACCCACAAGGACTTTTTTCAGATCGGTAATCTTGAGCGTGGATGTGACCTTTACGAGCCATGCCATGTGTGTGGTTTTACGCCCATACTCAGTATTTACAAATAGCAGACGACGCCTCAATGCGCCAAAAGTCAAGCTGGAAATGAAAGTCCCGTTCCTTCCAGCAATTTTTTTCATGTCTGCATGTAGTTTCGCGTATCGAGGAGTATATTGCAGCTACAATGCTCCCACAAAGCTGGTGTGTGCAACCGATCCGGAATGCTGCGGCGGTGGCCTTTGGCAGTTAATGACAAAACGGCTGTCGACGTCGTGCACAATCGAAAGACGAAGTTGGGGGGGGGAGGCGGGGGGTGCCTTCTAAGATTTACCTCAAACAGAAATTGTGATGGACGACGCTTCCGTAACTTCATTAACTACGGCTGAAAACGTGTTTAAGTTCACAGAAATGCTGTTACTACAGTAATCTGGAATCTATGATAGAATAAATACCGCATGATAGTAGAACACTATTGCTTGTCGTGGAGAAGCACTGCGTTACTAGAATTGCAATGGTTGCTGGCTAGTTGGTAAATGGTTTTTCAAAAACCAATTCGTGCGTGGCTGAAGGACGCGAGACTGGAGGGTGCCCGAAACCTGTACTCAGCTTCACAACTGAATGCTGCGGTGGTTTACAAGCTGCCACCTGCGCTTGAAAAATTATGCACCCCTCCGTCTAACGACTATGATGATTTATCGCAAAGCTTTCTCGTATTGGTTTGCTTGGTTTCCTTTTCGATTTAAACTTTGACTCGGTGAGCTTAGAATTTGGCCAGCACGCAGTTTGGTCTTTTGATTGCAAGCGCCCTTGGCTTTGACCATTTCTCATTCGATTTCGCACGAAGAAATCTTTGCGTTCAAACCATCGTAATAATTAGACGCTAGATGATTTTGCTGTTTAATTTTTCAACTTCCATGCGCCCCTCTCTAAATCTAAACTTTTTCCAGCGTGTCGGAAATGTGTCTGTGCTGAGGACTAGGGCTGATGCAGCCCATTTTGAGGCAACTATTCGCGCGGTTTTTGGTGTCTTGACAAGGCATTACACTATTTTTTATGTACTCCGTAAAGAATACTTAAACATTAAAAACACCGGCTGGCGTTAACACTGCCAAATTTTTTTAACTATCAGTGCCAGCCTTTATTCCACGCAGGTGGTAAAACGGGAAGAGGAAGGAGGGATGGTTTGTAGCTTGGGCTGTTGGGTGGGTGAATAACTTGGCTCTTGATAAAATGACCACCACAAACATGGGAGCTCCACGTCGGCTTTCAGGCTCCCATGCTGTCACAGTGTCGCTCACCAAAACCGAAGGCACAAAGCTCAGGTTACAGAAAGTGTAAACTACCGCAACATTTCTACGGCTACGCGGTAATCCATCTCGTACGCAAGTGCCTTTCTCTTCAATGCGCACGTATCGAGGTATCCCAGCGCTAAGGCTGGCGTGGAAACCGTAGTCATTGAAACCAGTGAAGATAATTTAAAGTGTTAGAAATAAATACTAATATTCCTAATAGTTTTATTCCTACTCAGATCACGCGGAGCCAGGCTCAGGGCGCTACAAAAAGCGCTCATGTCAATGTAGCCCTTTCCCAACCTTAGAAGCATCCAATACGTTTGCGTAGCCGTTAGTGCATTTAAGAAGAAATGAATACTAATAATAGTAGTTTTATTCGTACTCAGAACGGGTGGAGCCAAGCGCAAATCGCTGCAACAAGCGCTCATGCCATTGCAGCCGATACCCAACTTCAGAAGCGTCCGACAAGTTTTACGTAATCGTTACTGCATCTAAGAACCCAACACATCTATCTAGACTTCGTTTTATCTCACATGTCCGCTCACAACACCACCGAAACATTCAAAGCACCGAAAGCAAACACGAAAAAAACAACGGTAGGCTGCGTAGTCCAATGCACCGGCTCATTCCACTGACGAGGGGAGCGCCGAGTGGTGGCGCCACCCGTCAGTTGCCCGGTCCCTATGGGGATGCGTCACTGTATCAAGTATCGGGGTTGGCGCCCGTAGTACTTCAGGAGTAGGCGAGCTTGACGTTGGCAAAGACCCGCGTTGCAGACGAGGTGCATGTGCTTCGATATTTGGAAGACATACGGAAGCCTGGTGCCAAGAGTCTACAGAAGGCTGCGGCGGTTGGAGCAATAGGTTAGGGCCACACACACAACTGAGGTGTCTTATATACACACCCGTTATGTGAACACCACTTTGTTTTAAAGAGAAAAGCTCAGCAGCTAGATTGCCGTGCGTGGGAAGCTTTTTGTAGAACACTACAGCAACCGGACATCTAGATATTTGCGGACATTTCGCAGATTTTCATATTATTTTTGTGTTTAAAGATGAATTTTATAGGCGATTTTCCCCCCAAGGAGGCACTTCTCCGCATAAAGAGGATTGTTCAGGCTATCTCGGACACAATCTGGGGCACAACAGCAGCTTCATTGCTTCTTTTTAGGCGCAATTGCATCCGCGCTTGAAGGTATCGAGAATCATAGATGAATAAACCAGTATTGTCAGTTCGGCAAGCTAGTTCTCGCTTATCGAATGCAAGAAATTACAGTCGTACTGGTTCGAAGTCGACTATATTGAAATAAAAGCAAAGATGGCAGAAGGGGTGTTTCTCTGTGAAGACAATCATGTATTATTTTCACGTTTGCCTTCTAGATTAAAATACTCATCCGGAGATGTCATGAATCGAACATTTCTCTATTTATTAGCGTTAAAAATGCATTTTTTGCTTGTTTGCCACGAGAACATTAAATTCCAGGTCAACAATACGATTCAGTCAGGTATGCAGCTGGGTCGTACCTTCAGCAGTGCTCAAAAGAAATTCACGAAGGCCGCTTTAACTGCTCTCGTAAACATACGAGGTTAAAGCGACCGGATGCAATGGGCTGAACAGTGCACTTTCCAGGTGCGCCTGAACCGAACACAGCATGTTGCTCGCTTTTGTGCCTCCGCCTTGTCCTAACCGCCAGCCTATCTCTACCTACCACGCACGCACTGGGCCCTCGTCGCCCCACTGTTGCAATTCCTGGCTCTCGTCTACGTAACTCAAAACCTGTGCCGAGGCTCAAGAAAATCGGAAAAAATTATCCTAGTAAAGGACAAGAAATTACCACTAGCCAAAAATCAAAAAGCATGTCTGAAATAAATAGGACGCTAAAGCAGACATTAGAACACTAATCAACAAGTAGAATTAGTATCAAGTTTGTTTTCGCTGGCGCAAGGGTATCTAAGACTAAAGAGCACCACAACTATGTTACGGGGTCTTTCAATATTAAGGTTTCTGTTTAAACTATGTATGAAAGGAGTATGATATATCCTAAAATATTGTATATATGGGTGGAGACGGCCCGTAGATTAAAACGTGGAGATGTTCATAGTGGCGGATGAAGGGGATTATGGATAGACCGTGACTGTAGCTTAAGGCGAAGAGCATGATACGTGAGCGGTGCCCCTCGTGCGAACAAAGGAAAACATCAGGACCTTGCTCAATGCTCATAGGCTCTGAGGTCACGCACTGTACGAGATGAGCTTTAAAAACTTGATGTCTGCATGATAATTTAATTGACATTTCTTTGTGAACGTGGGTTCATATCCTAAAAAAACTAAAGGGTGTAGCGGAATGTTGAAGGTGTATTTTTTAGGGAAATTCCGTTTTCTGGCCTCATGCAGGATGTGCACTCAATTAACACATGGAGGACGGAGAGCCGGCCCCCGAAAATTTTCACAAACTGGTGGCGTGTGCCATTCAAAAGATATGCGTGTGTAGCGTAAGTGTGGCCTTTTCGTTGTCTGCAAATCAATACTTGAATGAATAAGTTTGGTTTTTCTATTCTGTTTACTCCTAGGTGCGGTTTTACTGAGTGGAGCTTGTTGTCTGCGTGTGTATCCCTCGTGTGCGTCCAGCATTTACGGATTCCCCTTCGCATCAATGGCTTCAAATCGAGGTAAGCGACCTGCGCTACGTCAACACCACTATGGAGGGCCACCAAAATGGCGTTCTCGTCGGAATTTCATTTCCCAGAATGCCACTGTGTCCAGGATCCAGCAACAAGTATTTTAGTTTTTATTCATAAGCAGTCACAAGAGCTTTAAAAACGTGATTGAGGGACGACATTTTTTCATAGGTTTAAGGAATCACGTGCTGTTGTAACCACAACTGGGAAGTCTGTGTAGATAATTGATTCTTGTATTTTGTTCGGTGTAATGTGCTCCACTCTGACGAAAATGCCATAAGCTTCTGTTGTAAAGATACAGCTATTTTAGTTCAAGGTCCTTGTGCTGGCGAAATCCCAACCATGCGCAGCACACGACACAGCGGAAGCAGACTTCGAGGCATCCGTCTATAAACGTTCCTGCGTTTTTGCAGCCACCACCTTTTCATAGGGGCGATTTCCCGTGCAAGCCGGGCGAACTTCCCAAGCGTTGTAGTCCCGCACAAGGGCCGAGCGCCAGGCCGAGGAAGTAGCTTGTACTTATTTACCGGTAGGGCGCTGGGCGCCACCAAGGCACACGAATGCACATGGGGCCTTTCCATCAGCCACGGTGGACGCTCAATTCGCAACCACCTGTGGCAAGACACGCCGTCCAGACTCTTTCACCCCCGGACATGGCGCCAACGCGGCATGATGGCCGGGGGCCTCCGCCAGATGGAAAGGGTCAGGGGCCCACTCGCAAGGCTAAAGGGGAGTATTCCCCCCTTCAAAAGCGTGTATTACCCTTTCAAAGGTCAGCACTCGACCAGGGACGCCCTGTACCCATTTAAGAAACCCCGCGTGTGCCGCGCAGTCCCAGGATTTCTAAACCAGTAACCTCCCGCATACGAGGCGAGTGCTGTACCCTCAGAACCATCGCTGTGGTACTTCTACCCTGTCTTCCCTTGCCCTTGTGAGGGGACCCCTGAACCCTCTGTCCATTTTGGCGGGCCCCCCGGCCATCATGCCACGTGCGCCGTTGCCGGAGGTGAAAATGAAGTCTGGCGGCAGTCCATGCCACAGGCGGATGCGAGTTGAGCGTCCACCGTGGCTGTGGAAGGCATCCTGTGCATTCGTGTGCCTAGGTGGCGCCGGGCACCTACCGGTAAAATAGGTACAAGCGACTCCCCGCCTGGCGCTCGGCCCTTGTGCGGGACTACAACACTTGGGAAGTTCACCCGGTTTGCACGGGAAATCGTTCCTATGGAAAGGGGCGGCTGCAAAAACGCAGGAACTTTTTTGTGTGTGTTGTATGTGGGTTGCAAATGTAAAAAGGCTGCAAGATCAATTTACAAGGTGCACGCCGCTTATCAATGAGTTTAAAGGATGTGTCGCAACGAATCGTTGACAAGTCCCAAGGCGGGACTACGTCGGCAATGGAGGTTGTCATGCCCTTATCAAAAGACACCCCTATTTCCTCTGCAAGGCCTTTGACACGCAAGAACATAGGGGCAGGGATCGAGGGGCGTGCTAAATACAAACGGGCAGACGAGGCGTCGTACAGAATAGAACTGCACGGGGGATTCTTCATAGACATTGTCGTAATAGCATAGAGCAGTTCTGTATAAGCACGCTGGTGATCTAGGTACCAGTGGTCACATTCTACATAGAGACTTTGAATGGACTTGTCCTGAAGGCTTCCGAAGCAAGGCGAAGGCCCAAATGTAGCACTGGGTCTAACATGTTTAGGGCAGTTTTAGACGCGGACCCATGCATTATGCTTCCGCAATCTACACATGACCTAACTAAACTGAGAAAAAGGCGTAGAAGGCAGTCTTTATCAGCACCGTAAGACTGATGCGACAACACTTTTGAAATTTTTTCATGGTGTTTAAGCATTTTGGTTTGAGTGTCTTTATGTGCGGTATGAATGTTAGCTTTTCGTCAACTATACCACCTAAAAACTTATGTTCTTTGTTTCAGAAATTCGTCCTTCGTTGAGTGTGTTGTAGGGTTATGGATGAATTCCACTCTGTCTTGTTATTAAAACACGGGTTCTTTTTGAAGAATCACTTTAAAATCATTTTCTTTGGTCCATTTCACAAGCCCCTTTATGCCTAACTGTATCTGCCTATCACATAGGAGAGGTTGCATGACCTAAAGCTAATATGAACGTCGTCAACATACACTCAGTATCAGATTGTGGGTGGCAAATATTTCCCAATAACACGGTTAGTCGGCCTAGTTGGTATTCTGAATTCATGGCTTTAACTTTTTCTGAACTTTAGACGGAGACAGATACAAAAAGGAACACGAAGACCAGCGCAGACTAACAACTGAAATTTATTTCTTAGGCAACACATATATATGTACACTCTCTAACAAACCCTTGATCACCGCGCATGGGCGGATAAGCACACGTTCCAAAAGAATGCAAAACATGATAACCGTCCAATCATATAAACTATCTCGTATTGGTCAGCAATTGGATTTCTTTTTCTGAAAAGGCGACTGAAGGGCGGCTCACGCATGCTCCCTTGATTGCAGCCATGTGCCATGCTTCGACAATTTCTCTGGTAGTCTGATTAGGGTGACAGAACACAAAGTAGTTTTGTCAAACAAAGAGTCGCGCTTGTCTAACGTACATTGCTCACAGTGCATTGCCAAATGCGTACATGACCTTCCTTTCAAGCTCGGCAAGTGTTCCCTAAGCCTAACATTTACACATCTGCTTGTTTGACTGACATAATGCTGCCCGCAAGGAAAGGATTCTTGTAAATTACGTTCTTTTTGAATTCCAAAAACTTGTGTTTGTGACTCATCATACACTTCCTAGTTTTGGCTCTTTTTCATCTTTCGTACAATTATTTCACTGCCGGGCACACACACCCCACCTTATTATTTGCCGCGAAAACGACCTTCACGTTCTACTTGGCTGCAACTTTTTTAAGTTTGTGTGACAGTTCGTGCACGTAAGGGATTACTGAAATATTATTTTCCGGGCGTCTTTCCTTCGCCTTGCACTCCGACTTTATTTTTTCTTTATAAAATGCTCGCGTCGTTGAGAGTGAGTGACCCATTTCTGGTGAAAATTCTGAAGAATTTGTGGACTATGCTTCGGTTATGAAGGAAGGGAATTACATGAGTTTCAGCGTTGACATACAAGGCCTGTATTATTCTCTGCCTCAGGGAGGTTTACTGCAGAGTGTGAGAGATCGTGTCGAACAGTACAATGATGAAGTCGCGTTTCGTAATGTGAGTGTAATGTCGCTGGAGGCATTTCTAGAAGTACTGAGTCTGTATCTTGGGAGTACTTACGTGACGTACAAGACAAGCTGTTCCTTCAGAACAGGGCGTGTGCATTGGATCGAAGTAGCCCCTGTGTTAAGCACACTTTTTTATTAGGGCGGATAGTCGTGTAAAGACTGGTTTAGAAGGAAGTGTGCTGAGAATATTCAAATATGTGCACGAATACTTAGTACTGGGCCAATGTACCCAGTTGATGTTCAAAGCAAAAGTGTTACACGTCTTCAGAGTGAGAGGCGAAGGGTTAAGTTTCACGTATGAGGTACCAAAAGAAAACATGCTACAGTTCCTGGATGTGAGGTTCACATTTGAAGAGCACCACATGTGCTGGCAATACTCGCCACGCACGGAAAACCCACTCCTGGATTACACGTCTGGGCACTTAAGGATAGTAAAAAACGGTATTGCCATGGGATGTTTCAAATCCGCTCTCACCAAGACTTGCAAGCACAAAATGGTGAACCATACTGTGAGCAAGAGCACCGCCTCAAAAAGGCTGGGCACCCGACCTCGGTATTGCTGACTGCTTGCAAAAGGCTATTAAAAAAGAATAAAGTCGGAGTGCAAGGCGAAGGAAAGAAGCCCGGAAAATAAAATTCCAGTAATCCCTTACGTGCACGGACTGTCAAACAAACAGCAATATGTCGGTCAAACAAGCAGATGTGTAAATGTTGGGCTTAGGGAACACTCGTCGAGCTTGAAAGGAAGGCCATGCATGCCATTGGCAATGTACTGTGAGCAATATAAGTTAGACAAGTGCGAGCCTTTGTTTAACAAAACTACTATTGTGTTCTGTCACCCTAATCAGACTACCAGGGAAATAGTTGAAGCATGGCCCATGGCTGCAATCATGGGAGCATGCGTGAGCCACCCTTCAGTTCAAAAGAAATCCAGTTGCTGACCCATACGAAGTAGTTTAATATGTTTGTAGGGTTGTCATGTTATGCATTCTGTTGGAATGTGTACTCATCCGCTCATGCGCGGTGTTCAAGGGTTTGTTGCTGAGTGTACATATATATGTGTTGCCTGAGAAATATATTTCAGTTGTTAGTCTGCGCTGGTCTTCGTGTTCATTTTTGTATCTGTTTCAGTTAAGTTGCGCAAAAGTTAGAGCCATGAACTATTTCCGAGGTGAATTCATTTTAACTACAAACTGAGCAGAGTTTAACACTCCACCTTGAGGATTACCATTTTTTGTGTACATTCTCGGTACCACTGTCCCTAATCTCACCCTAAATGTTCGCTGTGACAAAAAACTTTCAATAGTATTTTAAAAATGCACCCATACACACTGAAAACCTTGAGATCAAGCAGTATGCCTAGTTGTGTCATATGGCGCCTAGTTGTGTCATATGACTTTTCCAAATCAACGAACACAGAAAGACAGTGCTGTTTGTGGATGAAAGCATTTTAAAGCAAAGCTTTCTACCTCTACCCTCCAAGGGTTCTTTCGCGACCGTTGGTGTCACAAGAAAACTCCAGTGAACAAATAAAAGAATTTACTGGCACCGCCGGGAATCGAACCTGGAACTAATGGAGTAACAAAGCCAGAGCCCGTTGTCTTACCGATTTGGCTACGAGCCCACGTGGAGATGGGTAAGACAGTGGTGCACTCACCAAGCACATCTATGGGTTTAACCACAGTATTCTAGCTGAAAGCCACGCGATAGCAATTAAGGACGCTCACACCAACCCATGGCATCTCACTTCTAGTACGCCAATGTGCTAAAGCCTCTGGCTTCTAGTCTTCACGAAAAAAATTTCAGATCCCTGTCGTCCACCCTCACGCCAAACGACACCTCAAGGAACACATTCAAATACTCCTTGATGGCCAGGCCATCACTCCAAGCCCCGGAACTAAGATCCGTGGGCCTACATTTTGAGGCCAACACAAGAGTGAGGTATCCTTGCAGCGCTTGAAACAAATCATCGATAAAATCATACACATGATCAGGCGACTTGCCACCTAGAAGTGAGGCCTCAAGGAATCCGATACCTTTCGATTAGTTCAAGCTTTTGTCCTCTCAAGAATCACTTACGTCAACCCCCTGTCTTCTTCTCGGCAAGGAGGACATAAAGATACCTTATATAATGATTAGAAAGGCGGTTGAGCAAGCCATTGGTCTTCCCATTGGCCATTGGGGCTCTACAACACGGTGGAAGAGCTGATAGAGGGCCATCTTTCTATCCAGAAGCTCCGAATGACCAGAACTGCGGCGGGTCGCCGCATCCTTCCCCAGATTGCTAGGCAGCACAGAATGTCACTCCGCTTGATGTACTCCCGCCCTCTTGGCGACAAGAACTAAAGATGCTCCCTTTGCTTAGAAATATGAACCCCCCACACGACGAGAGTCGCCGACAAGCACGCGCTCAAGCGCTCAACGCCACCCTAAGTGGGGATCTTGCAATTATCTACACAGGCGCCTCCCAACATCGAGGGAAGCAGTACGCCATCATCGTGGCTACCTCCAGAACCAACCTCCTTGCTTGTGCCTCACTCAAGACCGAAGACATGACGGCAGCACAAGAGGCAGCCATCGCATTGGCTCTCACTTAACTAGGGGTTCGGAAGGTAGTCACTGATTCTTAACAGGCATACCGGAATTACCAGTCCGGTTGGGTGTCCCGACATGCACGTAGTGGCTAGAAACACACTCCCCAAACGGCTCGTTTCAGCTCATCTGGACACCCGCTCACGCTTCCATGGAGGGCAACTAGGGCAACGAATACGCCCACCAACACAGCCTGCGCTTTTACCCCCCGTGCTATGGAGCTGCACGAGGACAGCCTCCCGCTTGTGTCGTTCAGGGACATAGCCCAGCATTATCGCCTTCTCAAACAGACCCTACCTTCGCCTTTCCCTGACCTTTCTATAGAACAACAAACTACCCTAGGGCTCATACATTTCGGCTCCTTCCCACACCCGACGCGTCTTCACTTAATGCACCCGAATCGCTACGACGCTGAATATAAATTTTGCTCAGAAGTAAGAAAAATCTGCCACATAATCGGGGTGTGTGACTTAAGCCCTGAGCACCTTCCCCTCTTTCCGTCAACTACCGAACAAGAGCAATGGGAGAAGCTGCGGTCCAGCCCCTCTCTGCCTGCCCAGCTTCAGCTGGTGGACAGAGCACAGGAGGTGAGGACTGAATATGGGCTTCAGTGAAGAAGGAACCACTCTCCTGGGCCGCACTCTGGGCCGTTCAGAAATCTGAATAGTATTTCCCTCTCATCCCCTCCTCCTCCTCTTGCTCCTCCTCCGTTTGTGCCGCCGATATCGTCGCCTCCGTCCGCGACGGCAGAGACGGAGAAGTGAGATCGTCAAACAAACAAACAAACGAACATTTATTAGAAGAGATGGCTCAAGGCCGCATGGGGGAAAAGGAGGGAGGGGAGATGAAGACCTCAAAAGTGTCTCAACATGGAGGAGCCCAGAACGAACCGCCACAGTGCGGATAAAGTCTGTTTGATGCGGCCCTTCGGACGGATCCAGTCCTCGTAAGCGAGTACCCAGGCAGGCCGATGTGTCTCACGAGGCCCTACGAGACCTATGCAGTCCCATACAAGGTGATGGATGGTTGGCTTCAGTGACTGCCCACATGGGTAGCAGACGTACGAAGGGTGAGATGGGATGCCGCCGCAGATGAAAGGGCTTCGGAAGCTGCTGCCGTGGAATTGCCGCTCCTCAATGTTCTAGTCGAGGCGTGCTTCCACCTGGCCACGACGTCATCAGTTAAAGCGTATCCTGAGCGCGCACGGTTAAGGAAGACATGTGCAGCGCGGGGAAGCCCAGGAGGCACTGGGTCCGGGTTGATGGGCACTGTTGAAAGGATCTCCTGACGGCGGCGCTGTTTGCGGCAGCGGCGTTCGCCATCGGGATCAAAGCAGAACTCCTCAGTGCGGGAGCCTTCAAGCTGCGGGCGGAAATTGCGACAAGCCTCGCTCGCCAGCTGATGGGCCCACTCACTACCGAGGGCTCTTGCGTGCCCGGGTGTTAGGCGAACGGTCACAGTAATGCCAGTGCGCAGTCGCAATGTTGCACAGGAACGTTTAATGTTATGAGCCACTCAGTGCCGTCTGGGTAGTCCAATGAGGTACCATAAAGCTTCTGCGCTGTCCGTAAATATGCTGACGCTTCGGTACGTTTGGGATGAGCTGCCAGTAGGCGTACAGCCAGCTGGACCCCCTCTCGATGGCGCGAAGCTCCAGCGCTGTGGGGGTAGGTGGTATGGCCATCTTGAAGGTGCGGGTTGTATCTACGCCCGGTACGTGTGTAACGGCGGCGAGAGACGCCGTTTGTAAATGGCGCCGCCACAAAGCAGCGACTAAGACAGAAAGTGTCGTTGAGTCTTCTGTGTTCAATGGAGGTGCGGTGACCGAAGGAACATGTCCATGCGATCAGTAAATTCCTTGGGACGTGGAGTGGGTGCTGGCCGTTGCTCAGTAATGAGCTCATCCTCCCAAGGTGGAATGTGCTTATGTATGGTTGGCACAGACGTGTCGGACTGCTCACCGGCATGGCACAGTAACGGCGGCCTGGTGAGTGAGATTGCGACGGTCTTTCGCCCCTCTGCCCTGGATTGGATTATGCTTTCGAGAGTGGGAAGACCAGCGTACCGATAGAGCTCCTCAATCCGTGTGTGTCGTGGAACCCCAGTTATAGCTCGAAGCGCTTCCCGGTAAAGGACTTCCAGCTGCTGGGTCTGGTGTTTGGTGAGGGAATAGCACATGGCGCCATATGTGGCTTTGGACACAAGTACACTTTGCACTAAACGCCGACCTACGTCCTGCGATGCCCCACCAAAGTGTTGGAGATGCGGCGAATGAGGTGCAAGAGGCTACGCCACTGCTGCCGAAGTTGCTTGATCCATTCTGTAGCGACACCGTTCTGGTGAACGGGCACCCCGAGGACACGCACCCAATCCTGTGGAGCAGGCTGGAGCGAAACGCCGTCAATGGGTAAATGAATCCGGGAGCGCTCTGCAGGTGTGCCCGTATGGCCAGGAAGTGTGTTTTCGCCAGCGATATTTTCATTCCAGTGGGAGCTAGGAGGGCGCTGAACGTGTCTAGGGCCTTCTGTATTTGACGCATCCTGTCCTCGGTTGTGGGTGAGATCGTCTAACACCGGGTTTGAGCTATAATTTTATAAAAAAAAGCGTTCCCACTTATGTGCTATACACAATACAACTCAACCAACCAGCGTTCATGCATCATGCATTAATTTAACCTTACGAAGAATATCTCTTTGGAGAAATAGAGGGTGTGGTTAAGTGCATTCACTTCTCTCTGGTTTCACTATTTTTAGAGCGACGTGAGTGAATTTAAGTGACGCCGCATCGGCAATTGTTGTGGGTGGCGTTTACAGCTTTGCTTTCCAACTACATTCACACGGTGGATTGGGCTAATTTTTTTTTGACATACGATTCAAAGGCTACGAGCTGGTCAGTTGGGCTTCGACCGGCTCGAAAATCCACCTCCAGGACGCCCTAATATTCAAGAAAATGCATTAGCCTCTTATTTATCATTTTTTAGAAAAGCTTTACCAGTCAACTTCTCAGAGCTATTGGTCGGTAACTGTTAGGCAGTGAGGCATCTTCTCCGCTCTATTAATATGCAGCTACAATACCTTCTCTCCAAGCCTCGGAAAGTATCCTGCTGCCCAAAATTTTATTGAATAGGTGCGGAGTGTTTGGAGAGTTTCTGTGCGCAGATAATAAATCATTCAATATGATATCCTACCTGCCCCTGGCGCTGAAGCCTTACATGTTCCTAGGGCAACCAAAAGCTCCGTTAGAGAAAATTTAGAGTTGTATGGTTCATGAAATGTTTTGTTATGTCTAATAGGTTTTTCTCCACGTATGATTTGTGTCGTAAGAAATTATTCGTGTAGTGATAGAACTTGAAACATAAGTAAATTGGTTTGCAAGCGCGTTGGCTTGGTTCTCTAGGGTGTATATATTGTATGTATACGTGTGTATGCCGCACTATTAACCAAAGATAGGCTGTGTGCTTTCCGTTCATTAAGCTTTTAATTCTATTCCATACTTTGCCTGTATCTGTGTATGTATTGATAGAAGTCACAAAAGAGTGCCAGCTCTCCTTTTTGGATTGCTGGCGAATGCGCCTTCCTTTTGCTTTCGCACGTTTGAAGAAAGTGAAGTTTTGGGAAGTGGGATACCTGCGAAGGACACCCCATGTCTTATTTTGAGCCTGCCGTGGTTGCCGACACTCTTCATTCCACCATGACCTCCTAGTGTTACGTGTGGAACCAGATGTTTGCAAAATTGAGCACTCGGCAGCAGAAAAATATGGGCCGTAATCAGTTCACAGGGTTTGTCAATGCCCAATGGCTGAAAGATGTGTATGAAAGCTGAGATAATTGTTTAAATTTCTAAACAAAATGCACCAGATTCCTTAAACGTTTAAGACAGATTGAACTGTTAGGGCTTTTGTCAATGCTTTTCAGGATGACTGGGAAGTGGACGCTCCCATAAGGATTATCGCCCACTCCTCATTCAACAGATGGAAAAAAGCCAGAAGAGCCGATTGCCCAAGTCTATGTGCGAGTATGTATTGTGTGTAGTGTTGTAGTGTGTAGGCGTTTTTATTGAGTAGGCAAGCTCCGGAAGAGAATAAGAAGCTTTCCTACCAAGCGGCCCCGGGCATTTGTCCGTTCAGACCCCCAGAGTTCACTGTGAGCATTAAGGTCGCCCACTAATAAGAAGGGTTCCGGGAGCTCATCTATGAGAAACTCGAATTCTGAGCTCAATAGAGGGTAATCAGAGGGAATGTATAGAGAAAAAACTCTTATTAACCAATTAAAGAGGATTTCTCGGACTCCACAGCTTCGAGGGCAGTGAGAACTGAAGAGGTTGCCAGGGGACAAACTTTTGCAAGACAATCGCTACACCACCAAATGAGTGAGTGCAGCTGTCCCTGTCTCTCCCGAATCGTTTCAGTTTGAGTATCGTTTGAGAAAGTTTGTTTGTATGTATGTTTTAACTGTGTTTTAGTGTGTTTTTTGTCGACAGGATATTTGGATGGTAGTTATGAAGAATTAGTAGATGTCATCAAGGTTTCTAGTTAGTTCCCTACAGTTCCATTGGAGAATGCTTTGAACTGCCATAGAAGATTAGAACAAAGAGATGTTAGTGTAGGTTTTGCTTGGATGGAGATCCCTATGTCACTGAGCCCGAATGGGCAAGTGACTCGGGGAGCTTGTGGTTTTTTCTGCGGCCAAGATTGCCGCGCTGTCCTTTTGATGACTGCGATGCAGGCCGAGATGGCGTGACATCTATGTCCTCATTGACGCGTTGACGCGACTGAGGTTTTATGGCGCCGACCCCGCAACGTGTTTAATGTGATAGCGGAAGGTTCAGCCACCCATTTTCCGATGTGCTTGACAGGCTGCGGAAGAGGGGCCTCTTGTACCAACATCCATCGCCACTGGAGTTTCGGCGGCAGAGTCTGTGGAGTAGCGACAGCAACATCACTCCCAATGCAATTCTGGTCAGGTGCCATGCCTGCGAGCACTGCTGGCGATGCAAAAGTTGTTTGGCCTGCCAAGGGCAGCACCTCGAAGGGCCGCTGCGCCACCAAGTCAGTTTCACTGAGCTGAGTGGCCGCAGAAACCAGACGCCGCACCACCCGCGGTGGTCCGCGCTGGCGTAGCTCCCTGAAGGAAGCAGAGCATACCATTTACGGGCTTCTGGAAATGAGAGATATTGCATCACTTTTAGGTTGATGATTTTTTTTCTTTCTTAAACTTCTCGCAAGAGCACAAATATGCTCCATGAATACTTCCGCAGTTGCTGCACTTTAAGTTGTGTGCTTTTGCAGTCGTCTGCAGAGGGGTCCTGCTCAGAGCACTTCGCACATGTTTGTTTTCCTCGGCATGAATTGCTGCCGTGCCCATACCTCTGACAGATGAAACAACGTCGTGGGCTCGGTATGTATGCTCTGGTTATACAGTGCAGAATGCCTGCGTTATGTACTCTAGCAAAGTGCAGCGATCAAAGGTCAATATTGTGTGCTTCGTCTTAATTTCGTTTCCGTCCTGTGTCATGGTGACGCGTGGCACAGCGGTTACCTCCTGCTCCCGCAAATTGTCATGCAGGTCAGAGTCTGTTTCCTTCATCAGTTCCGATTTGGAGATGACACCCTGGCAGCTGTTAAGTGTACGGTGGGGAGTCACTGTGATATCAAAGTCAACTAGCTTTGGTTTGCTTCAAAGGGGTGTTAGACTACTCTCGACTCGGGACTTCGATCATCAGGTCGCCAGAAGTGAGTTTTTTCGCTTCTTATTTTTTCCTATCAAACTTTTAATTTTCTTTGCAACTAAAAACACAGATTTGCTGGTGACGGGGGTTGCCTTATCAGCTGACTGCAGCATTAGGAAGCGTGGGAAGTTGTCAGTGTTGTTGAAGACGAGGTCATAAATTGGTTTGAAAAGTTCTTCGGTGCGGCCTTCTTTCAGGAGCCGATCAGTTTTTTTTTTAATGGAATGGAGAAGGAAGCCATAAGTTATGGAGCTAATTCGGTGGCAATGCCAGTCACCAACCAAGGAGCCCAACAAGGGAACGTGGCTTTGCAGCCCACGCTAACTGTACATTGGCACTGTGACCCTACGATCGGAATCTAGGGTGAAGCCTTAGCATAAGGGTAACCCTCGCTGCCTTGAGAACAAACGAAGAATTGAGTAAGAAAAAAAAGATGAAAGGAAAGGGTTATGAAAGAAAACAGGGAAGGGAAAGAATGAAGAAGAGGACCGGAAAAGCGCCTGGCTGATTCCGTCCATGTCGGGTCAGGCGGGGGCCACCGTCTACGGGAAGCGGGGGCCAACTGTGCCAAGGACCCACGAAGGTCCAAAGCAACCCTGGCTTTGGCTCAGTTACCTGGATGCCCTTTTACCCCGACACGGCTAAGCCACAAACAGCCTAGGGCGTGAGTAGGTTCAAACCGCAGTCAACCCCCCCCCACCCCCGAATTCAACATGACCAAGTTATAGCATCAAGGAGAACAACTAAACCCTTTTGATTTACTTCCTTTTATGACACACGATACGGTGGTCCTATAAAACTACATGTGGCTGTAATGGCTCTATAACCTGACTAGCTGAAACTTTTCATTAGATGTTACGGCCATATGACAACAGGATTTTTAAATGTTGCGTAAAATGCAACAATATCAGCGTACGAGAAAGAAGTAACCATGACATCTCAACACCTCTAGAAGTGTCATTTGTAGTGGCGTTTTGAAGGTGCGCACATATCATGTATGTTCAATGCAGCACGTGTGCGAACAAACGAAAAATCATGTGTACTATACGCTGCCCACTACATGCGACTGATGTGCTTCATTGCCACCTCTCGGCGTTCGAAAGAATTGATTAGCGGTGATGTTGGTAATAGCTCCTGCCGCATTCAGGAGCCGTTATTTATGTTTATTTAAATAAGTCATCAATGTCAGCTGCCGTTTTGAAAACACTTCATTGTTCGATTTGAAGAAAAGGCTATATGGCGAAAGTATTTGTATTGTGAGTTGGGTTATGACCAAAGCCAGTACTTCAGCCCGTTGATGAGCAGGTGCGTTGTCAAAGATGGAGATAGCTTCGTCGTCGAGGTCTTCTTCACGAGCTTGCGGCGACAATTAAAAAAATTCATTGAGCATGACCCAGTGTACTTCGTTGGCGATACTCCAGTGGATGATGTCGTAGGCAAAGATAAAAAGCCGGATGTTTCTGTTTGCCTCTTTTAGCCCATCGCAAGTTTTAAAGTAGAGCACCCCTTTTTGCTCTGACAAATCTCTGTACGTACCATCGATTACACCGCCGTGCCTTTTGGTGTTCCTTCGGTCTGCGGCTGCAATGAACCTAGCCATCTTGACGTCGATACCACGCGCCGAAGCCACAAGTTTTAGGTCACCAGCGTGCCAAAATACCTCAATATTGCGAGCCTTGTCAACATTTGAAACGCAGTTGTACACATTGTTCCCTTCACGTGATGCTTTCGTCGGTCGTCTACAAAAACATTGTGTTTGCTAATGCATTTTGTTCAGATATCTTATCCGTAAACCTTACCAGACATTCAGTCAAGCGTGCTGTCAGGAGAGTCATTTTTTTCCAATACATCAGTACCGTGGACTGAGCTGAGTGTACTTTGCCTGCAAAACCACTGCAGCCAATTTACGGAAGAAGTATCGTCTGCTTACGCAAAGAGGGCTATCTCATCTTGCCCGAAAGATGTGACTGAACGTTCCTACGATCCATCCGGTGCCTTCCTGGTGAAAATATTCAAGCAGCGCTTTCTGGCCTTCAGATTGTATACAGATACGCATCGTCAGCAAGTTGAGCTCCAAAGCTGCCCGAAACGGTCCAAAGCTACCCGAATCTCGGATATTGTAATGGCTTACTGAACGTCTGCGTTTTCTTTACCGGTGTACGGTTTTGGCGCTTTCTTTTGGGTAGATCCAATGTACCTATCTTTAATTTCTTTGAGCAAGTCCTGCTCCGTATCCTGGTAAGCGTGAACAATCTTTCTCAGGTTGTGTTTATGGGCGGTTCTACTGCTTTTGGGATCAATTAGGTATGTGAAAATATGCCAAGTTTTAGCGCTACCCATCTGCAGCTACATGCCGTCGCACATGCGGTGCCAGTTCTGGCCGGTGAGCTGATTAGTGTAGTCTTCAATTCTTTTGTTTAAAACTGCTATTCTTCTGCGCAGGCTACGGTTATGACAGGGAGTACAGACAAACACTGCACAAACACTGCAAGCAGTGGCATCATGCACCAACTAGCCCGTCTCTGTTCACTTGTGCAGTCCATTCTTAGCTTCCCACATGTGCAGGAGCCTGCTGTCAGCCATTGTTAGTGCGGCTTTCACGGGGTGGTTTTAGTAGTTTTTTTCTACGCTTTTGTGTATAATAGTAGTCCAATACTCGATGTCCTCAATTTCGCTGCTTAAGTTCTGTGCTCTTCTTATATCACAAAAAGAATCCCATTCTGTTATTTTGATCTTGTTACCCTTTGGTTTTGGAAGGAGCGGCCTTCACAGCGGTGGATCTATCGCTTCTTAAAGCCGTTCTGCCTCGTGATGGAGGGACACGTAAGGCGAGTGTAGATTGCCCCTCTCAGCGATCGTTTCGGTGTCCTGAAAGCTGACGTGACGCCGTCGCAGCGCACAAGCAACAGCCGTACGGCACGTGGGCTCTCGTCAATAGGGAAGGAAAAGTGCACGCCGCACACTGCACGTGTATGGCTGGGTGAGTAAACAACAAAATTTTGCCGCATGTCATTCCAGCGACTTGCTCTCGGTGAAGTGACTTAGCAGTGGCGTTCAATATATGTTCGAAGACATTTATCTTCGGATAATATCAAGGAGAAAAGTAAAATTTATAAGAAATAACAGGACCATTCGGCCTCACACGTTAATCTGAGCAGGCGGCGTAGTTTGCCATGTGTTGTGTGGCCCGCTGTGATCTCGCTGCAGCCGGCCGAACGGGCAGTACTGCTCGACGCTCGAGCTTACAAAAGTAGACTCATGCTGGGTGAAATCCGGTAGCTGCGGGGTGTAGTGGTACCGTCTCAGCTTTGTAGCACATTGGTTGAAAGCTGGAATCTGGCGCTGTGGTTCGAGGTATTTTGTTTTCATTTTACCTTCAATTTGTTTCTCTTGTTTTTCAGTTTAAGTGAGGTTAGTGTGCGTGAAGTTGTACAAGCCGCCGCTGTTAAGTCTACGGACGGCAGCTTAGTGGGTTGCAGTCGGAGGCGCCCTGTAAGAAGTGTAATGAAATACGGAATGGTGCTAAGTTATGTTTAGGACTCATGGGTAACCTGTATGAATTAGAGACTTTTTTGCATAGACCGCCGGTAATTGTGCTTATACCAACATTCAAATGCTGTTACTCTAGTGTATGCACTGAGGAAACCAAATTAAAGTGAGTAGCTGCAGTGTGTATACTAATATCAATATTTGCAGACTGGGGGAGCTCTGCATACACACTGGATCTCTTCTTTTCAAGGTTGAAGTACTGGTTTCGACGGGCCTGGCATGTTCCACCACGTCCCAGCTGTGCGAATGGAACAACGCATACAGTGAAAACTTATCTGAACTCTCCTCTTTTTACATTTTGCGTTATGTTCACTTGGTACGTGTTAACAACCTAGTGTTTATGCTAGTTCATTTATGTGAAGATATGATGTAGCTTTTATTGCTGGACTGATTCCATTTTGTTTTTAAAATTTTATACCTTTCTTTCTAGGCCACATACAGTGCGCTTGGCTACTTTATTTTGGTTCCTAAAATTGCCACTCAGTGCATCTTGTTGTTGCTCACTCTTGAATTATTGTATTGAAGGTGGAGCCAACAAGGCTACGGGACCTTGAGCTCGTGAAGCACAAGCATGGCAAAGCGTCGCAGCCAGTGAAGAGAAAGTGCTCGGGGCCGCCCACGCCCAGAACGAATTTCCCCGATGCCCTCGACGCACTGCATGCGCATGTGCCCAATGCGGCAATCTTCACAGCATTTAGTAGGTATGCGGACGATAGAGACAACTCCACAGACCCCGCCTGTGCAGAAGGCCCCTTAGAGAGCCTGTATTAACTGCACGACAGAGATTTGGAAGCTCACAGTCAAGAAGAGAAAGACGGAAGGGTAGCTTCTCTCATGGAAAAGCCGTTCGCAGACGCCAATATTGTACACCATCAGCAACGTGCCAGACCCCAACGTGAGTGCCTTGAATGGTACAGGCAGAGGTTTGGACGCACCACAGGGTCCGTGTTCGCAAAAGTACCGGAGTGTAAAAGTGCAGCAAGCGCTGCACGTCTCGCTACAAACATAGCTCAGCCGCCACTGGTGCAGTACCAGGCTCGAGGCAGGAAGCCTGCACCAATAAAACACGGCCAGGAGAATGAGCCGATTGCGCGGCAGGCATACAACTGAATAGCAGACTCAGCAGCATAAGAATTTTTTTTGCTCGGTACTTGGCCTTTGCATCAGCAAAAAGGGGCAGTTTATTGCTGTGAGCCCCGATGGCCTTGTTGAATGTAGCTGCTGTGGCCGAGGGATGCTTGAAATAAAGTGCCCATATCAACACAGGAATGCTCATGTGAGCGATATTTCTGACAGGCCGTTTTGCTTGGACGAAATCTTAAGGATACCATTTAGTATATGTACCAGGTCCAGGAAGAAATGGAATGTGCGGATGTTGACTACTGTGACTTTGTTTGTTGGACGCTGAATGGTTTTACTGTCACTCGATTTAGGTGAGATCTTGGTTTTTTGGACCGGCACATGCCAGTGTTGAGGGCATTTGCTCCAGATTCACTGTTGCCACAGCTCATTTCCAGGGAGAACAGCATTTAGGTTAGTCCGATCAGCCATTTTGTTTTACTTATTATGTAATTACTTTAAACAGCAGATGCAGTGTTAATGGAATCCTCAGAAAAGCCACTTACTTTTCTGTTTGAGAAGCTCACGGTTTGGTACTCACAATATATCTACAAATAATGGTGTTTTTTCAATAGTTGTAGATGAGATTGAAAGTTATCCCAAAATTTCTCTCAGAGCCTTTCGAAGCAAGTGGTTAATATAAATGTGGTTGTTTTTTTTTAATTATGCTGGCCAAACATTTGAGCTAAGGGGGCTCCACTGTTAGTGCGCACATTTTTTTAATTGGATTAAAATGTGCTTTCTTGTAGAAAATGCCTTTAAAGAGGCCATGAAGACAAAATCCAACTTCGTTCCTTTTGAAAGACCTAATCTTTCGTAACTCACTCAGCTCCATACCAGACATAAAATACGTTGTTTAAGCGGAAACACTGCAAGAAATGTTGAAAAACGTGCGAACTTTGCTCTCTAGTAACAATGTGGGCGAGTATTACAAACACAGTTGTCAGTGGGATTGCTGCAAATTAGCAGTGAAGTTATATAGTCGAGGATTGGGCGACTTGGTAATTATGCATCTCGAAAAACAAGCTGAGCGCAAAGTAACGGGGACAAGAACACATGAAGACGGCACAGTCATCCCTCTATCGCCCTGCTTAATCGAGAAGTCGCATATTTAGATGCACATTGATCGCTATTTCGGTGCCTCTTGTGGGCATGCGTGTTGGGGGTGGGTGGGGGTACTTAATCCATGTTTGATGTGGTTATCTTTGCTGATTTCACCAACGTCCTCAAGTTCCTTTTGTGGTTTTGTTTTACGGGGTTTTTTTTTTTGTAATGTCGGCTGAGTGCGCCGAGAACTGTGACGCATTGGAGGCGTGGCGATGGGGCGCTTGGGCATTTAAAGCTTTGTATTGTGCAATAATAAACTAGTTGTGAGTCTGCGCTTCTGTAGACTTCATGTGTTCTTGTCCCCATTAATTTGCGCGCAGTTTGTTTTTCGTGATATAGTCGAAAACAGCTAGGGGCCCAGCACAATCGCCCAGTGATGTCGTTTGGCAGTCACTTGGATTAGCAGCGATTAATCGCACAAGTACATTTGTGACGTCGCAGAGAAATTACGAGAAAGTGGCCGGGAATCGCCACTGCTTCTTATGTTCATCTTCGTGTCTCCATTGTTTGTTTGAAGTTTGTGATAAAAGTGGCATCATTGTTATTGGGACAAAGCAGTTTTTTTAAGTGAACTTGCACTTCGTCTCTATGGTCCCTTTATTGTTGCGCTCACTACCCTCATCGGCTTGCTTGTGTTTACTGCATGAAGAAAGAATCTGCCATTTTCATCCAGCTGTTCCAGCCATGTGATGACTTAGTCCAATTCCTGCGAACAAATTTTGTCGTTTTATGTCCGTCAAGTTACTGGTCTTCTTCTAGTCCTAGTCCCGCATCACAGTAGCTTCTTTGCTACCCTGATGGTGTCTTCTATTCGTCAGTCCTCTCCATTACATGTCCGACCCAAGTCACCTTGTCGTACTTTCGTGCAATCTTAGGTCTGTGCTTTTATATGAATGACCGACTGGGTTTCTGTAGGAGCAATTCGTGTGCCGTGATGTTCTTCCGTAAAACTTGTTTAATTCAGTGTAGTTTCCTCAATTTGATTAACAGTTATAGTGCACTGTCAATTGTGCTTTTTTTTTTCGTTTTTTGTAATCGATTGCTGGAGCTGTTTTAAGGTAGCTGCTCAAATTTTCCTTTCTTTGTTGCATTGTTTAATGTCTTCAGAAGGTATTGTAGTGGTTTGATGTGCAGTGTCGTTAGTTTTTAGTTATTGTGCATGTTTCCTTATTTACATATATTTATGTTTCCTGTACTGTTGTGAGAAGGCGTCCATAGCAATTGTTGTGAAGAATAAATACCTCATGCTGCATGGTCATAGCATAATAAACCAAAAATATTGGCTCCAACTCACACTGTGAAGGTGGTTAGAAGCAAAGCTTTAAATGACACACACAGCCATTACCCATGCGACGTCACTTGAATTCACAGACGGGGCTCTGCAAAGAGCGAAACCAGGAGGCGGTATCCCGAACGCAGCAGCAGCGTCGGCCACGGCCGGACTAGAGCGGCAGGCACCGCCGCTGTAGCCCGGCCGTGAGTCGGGAGAGACAAAACGGAGAGGAGCGCGTATTTCGAAGGGTGAGAAACCGGAACCTACCCATCCTGATGTGCTAGCTTGGAGCTACACCACCACGTGACACAACCGCAGACATCGAAACAATTCAGCATGTGAGCTTAGTGATTCCCATTTATACTGATTTAACTAGTTAGTTTAGCAAGTTTGAAAATTGTGAGAAAGCTGAGGGAACTTTTATAATCGCTATTTATCTAAACCAGTTGCTACTTTCGCCTCTTTTAATACCTTTTCAAACACGACCTAATTGTTAATCACCAATTTTGAAAACCGTCCTATTCGTGGCAAGCAGTGCGCAGTAGGTAGCGTTTCTCTAGCAGCCAGATGTCTCTATGTGGTTTGTACATTTTGTTTTTCCGCCCTGCCGTACGACCACTTAGTTCTGTCAGGTGCGGGTTACCCTGGAGGTGGTGTCGAACAAGTTAATCAAGCCGTGCGAAGGCAGCGCGAAGTGGACGCGAAGCTGCACCAAAACAGCCCCAAAACAACCGTCGCTAAAGAAAACGACAAAGCCGTACCGCCGCCGCCTTCGGGCAGGCACTGCCGCGGGGGAACGCCGGGTAAATTCGCCGCGCCATCTCTAGTGTGCCCCGTCAGTGAAACCCTCCGCTCCACCCTCCTCCCCCAACCGCCGCGTTGGGAGATCGTTGTCGCGCACGCCATGAAGGAACCATTGGCTGATAAAGTTAGAAAGGTTTGCTTTAAAAAACATGCTACTCGGTGCAGATAGCATGAGGAGGTGCTACTAGTGCACTCCGTGCCTGGTAAAGTTTACGCCGG
>CM023458.1:4428010-4648453 GCA_013339765.2 Haemaphysalis longicornis
ATTTTTGTGTGTACATTCTTCGTACCACTGTCCCTAATCCACCCTAAATGTTCGCTGTGACAAAAACTTTCAATAGTATTAACATGTGCCCAGACACCACGAAAGCCTTGAGATCAAGCAGTATCCGTGAAGCCAAGTTGTGTCGTTATGATTTTTCCAAGTCAAAGAAAACTAAAGACAGTGCTGTTTGTGGATGAAAGCAGTTTTGACATACTACTCAAAGGCTACGAGCTGGTCAAATGTGCTCCGACTTGATCGAAATTACGCCTGCAGATGCCGTTATATTCCAGAAAATGCATTAGCCTCTTATTTACATTTTTTGGAAAAGCTTTACCAGGCAACGTCTCAGAGCTATTGGTCGGTAACTGTTAGGTAGTGAGGCATCTTTCCCCTCTTTTAATATGGTACTACAATAGCTTCTCTCCAAGCTCTCGGAAAGTATCCTGCTGCCCAAATTTTATTGAATAGGTGCAGGAGTGTTGGAAAGTTTCTGTGCGCAGATGTTGAATCATTGCATATGATATCCTATCTGCCCCTGGCGCTGAAGCCTTACATGTTCCTAGGGCAACCACCAAAAGCTCTGTTAGAGAAAATTTAGAGTTGTATGGTTCGTCAGATGTTTTGTTATCCCTAATAGGTTTTTTGTCTATGTATGATTTGTGCCGTAAGAAAGTATTCGTGTCGTAATTAAAACTTGAAACATAAATAAATTGGTTTGCAAGCGCTTTGCCTGGTCCTCTAGGGTGTATATATTGTATGTATATGTGTGTATGCCCGCACTGTTAACCAAAGGTAGGCTGTGTGTTTTCCGTTCATTAAGCTTTTAATTCTATTCCATACTTTGCCTGTATCTGTGTATGTATATTGATAGAAGTCACAAAAGAGTACCAGCTCTCCTTTTTGGATTGCTGGCGAATGCGCCTTCCTTGTGCTTTCGCACGTTTGAAGGAAATGAAGTTTTGGCAAGTGGGATACCTGCGAAGGACACCCCATGTCTTATTTTGAGCCTGCCGTGCATGCCGACACTCTTCATTCCACCATGACCTCCTAGTGTTACGTGTGGAACCAGATGTTTGCAAAAATGAGCACTCGGCAGCATGAAAAAATATGGGCCGTAATCAGTTCACAGGGTTTGTCAATGCCCAATGGCTGAAAGATGTGTATGAAAGCTGAGATAATTGTTTAAATTTTAACAATATGCACCAGATTCCTTAAACCTTTAATGACAGATGGAACTGTTAAGGCTTTTGTCAATGCTTTTCAGGGTGACTGGGAAGTGGACGCTCCCATAAGGATTATCGCCCACTCCTCATTCAACAGATGGAAAAAAGCCAGAAGAGCCGATTGCCCAAGTCTATGTGTGAGTATGTATTGTGTGTAGTGTTGTAGTGTGTAGGAGGTTTTTTATTATTGTAGGGCAAGCTCCGGAAGAGAATAAGAACTTTCCTAGCAAGCGGCTCCGGGCATTTGTCCGTTCAGACCCCCAGAGTTCCCCCAGTTAACTGTGAGCATTAAGGTCGCCCACTAATAAGAAGGGTTCCGGGAGCTCATCTATCAGAAACTCGAATTCTGAGCTCATAGAGGGTAATCAGGAGGAATGTATAGAGAGCAAACTGTTATTAACCTATTAAAATAGGATTTCTCGGACTGCCACAGCTTCGAGGGCAGTGAGCAACTGAAGGTTGGCAGGGGACAGACTTTTGCAAGACAATCGCTACACCACCAGAGGAGTGAGTGCAGCTGTCCCTGTCTCTCCCGAATACCGAGTATCGTTTGAGAAAGTTTGTTTGTATGTATGTTTTAAGTGTTTTAAGTGTGTTTCTTGTTGACAGGATATTTGGATGGTACTTATGAAGGATTTCGTAGATGTCATCGAGGTTTCTAATTTGTCCCCTACAGTTCCATTAGAGAATGCTTTGAACTGCCATAGAAGATTAGAACAAAGAGATGTTGAGTGTAGGTTTTGCTTGGATGGAGATCCCTATGTCACTGAGCCCGAATGGGCCAGTGACTCGGGGAGCTTGTGGTTGTTTTTCTTTGGCCAAGATTGCGGCGCTGTCCTTTTGATGACTGCGATGCAGGCCGAGATTCCGTGACATCTATGTCCTCATCTAAGTTTTGGGGCGTTGACGCGACCAAGGTTTTAGGGCGCCGACCCCGCAATGTGTCTAATCGGATGGCAAAAGGTCCAGCCACCCCCTTTTTCGATGTGCTGGACAGGCTGTAGAAGAGGGGCCTCCTGTACCAATATCCATCGCCTCCGGAGTTTCGGCGGTCAGAGTCTGTGGAGGAGCGACAGCAATGTCAATCCCAATGCAATTCTTGTCAGGTGCCATGCCAGCACTGCTAGCGATGCAAAAGTTGTTTGGCCGGCCAAGGGCAGCACCTCGAAGGGTGGGTGCGCCACCAAGTCAGTTTCACTGAGCTGAGTGGCCGCAGAAACCAGACGCCGCCCCACCCCCCGGCGGTCCGCGCTGGCGTAGCTCCCTGAAGGAAGCAGAGCATACCGTTTGCGGGCTTCTGGAAATGAGATATTTTGCATCACTTTTGGGTTATGATTTTTTTTTCTTTTTAAACTTCTCGCAAGAGCGCAAGTATGCTCCATGGGGACCTCCGCAGTTGCTGCACTTAAGTTGTGTGCTTTTGCAGTTGTCTGCAGAGGAGTCCTGCTCAGAGCACTTCGCACATGTTTGTTTTCCTCGGCACGAATTGCTGCCGTGCCCATACCTCTGACAGATGAAACAACGTCGCGGGTTCGGTATGTATGCTCTGGTTATACAGTGCAGAAAGCCTGCGTTTACGTACTCTAGCAAAGTGCAGCGATCAAAGGTCAATATTGTGTGCTTCGTCTTAATTTCGTTTCCGTCCTGTGTCATGGTGACGCGTGGCACAGCGGTTACCCCCTGCTCCCGCAAACCTTCACGCAGGTCAGAGTCTGTTTCGTTCATCAGTTCCGATTCGGAGATGACACCCTGGCAGCTATTAAGGGTACGGTGGGGAGTCATTGTGATTTCAAAGTCGCCTAGCTTGGTTTGCTTCAAAAGGGTGTTAGACTACTCTCGACTCGGGACTTCGATCATCAGGTCGCCAGAAGTGAGTTTTTTCGCTTCTTATTTTTGCCTATCAAACTTTCAATGAACTTTGCAACTAAAACACAGATTTGCTGGTGACGGGGGTTGCCTTATCAGCTGACTGCATCATTAGAAAGCGTGGGAAGTTGTCAGGGTTGTTGAAAACGAGGTTAGAAATTGGTTTGAAAAGTTCTTCGGTGCGGCTTGTTTTGGGGGGCCGATCAGTTTTTTTGGGTAGAATGGAGAAGGAAGCCATAAAATGGAGCTAATTCGGTGGCAATGCCAGTCACCAACCACGGAGCCCAACAAGGGAACGTGGCTTTGCAGCCCACGCTAACTGTACGTTGGCACTGTGACCCTATGATCGGAATCTAGGGTGAAGCCTTCGCACAAGGGTTAACCCTCGCTGCCTTGAGAACAAACGAAGAAATGAGCAAGGAAAAAAAAGATGAAGGAAAGGGTTAGAGAAGAAAATAGGAAAGGGAAAAGAATGAATAAGAGGACAGGAAAGGGCGACTGGCTGATTCCCTCCAGGTCGGGTCAGACTGGGGCACCGTCTACGGGAAGCGGGGGCCAACTGTGCCAAGGGGCCACGAAGGTCCAAAACAACCCTGGCTTTGGCTCAGCCACATGGATGCCCTTTTACCCGGACACGGCTAAGCCACGCACAGCCTAGGGCGTGGGTGGTTCACCCGCAGTCCAACCCCCCCCCCCGAATTCAACATGACCAAGTTATAGCATCACGGAGAAGAACTAAACCCATTTGATTTACTTCGTTTTATGACACACGATACGGTGGTCCTATAAAATACATGTGGTTGTAATGGCTCTATGACCTGACTAGCTGAAACTTTTCATGAGATGTCACGGCCATATGACAACAGGATTTTTAAATGTTGCGTAAAACAGCAACAATATCAGCGTACGAGAAAGAAGTAACCATGACATCTCAACACCTCTAGAAGTGTCATTTGTAGTGGCGTTTTGAAGGTGCTTACATATCCTGTATGTTCAATGCAGCACGTGTGCGAACAAACGAAAAATCATGTCTATTATACGCTGCCCACTACATGCGACTGATGTGCTTCATTGCCACCTCTCGGCGTTCGAAAGAATTGATTAGCGGTGATGTTGGTAATAGCTCCTGCCGCATTCAGGAGCCGTTATTTATGTTTATTTAAATAAGTCATCAATGTCAGCTGCCGTTTTGAAAACACTTCATTGTTCGAATTGAAGAAAAGGCTATACGGCGGAAGTATTTGTATTGTGTGTTGGGTTATGACCAAAGCCAGTACTCAAGCCCGTCGATGAGCAGGAGCGTTGTCAAAGATTAAGATAGCTTTGTCGTCGAGGTCTTGTTCACGAGCTTGCGGCGACAATTAAAAAAATTCATTGAGCATGACCAAGCATGATTGAGCATGACTTCGTCGGCGATACTCCAGTGGATGATGTCGTAGGCAAAGATAAAAAGCCGGATGTTTCTGTTTGCCTCTTTGGAGCCCGTCACAAGTTTTAAAGTAGAGCACCCCTTTTTGCTCTGACAAACCTCTGTGCGTACCATCGATTGAACCGCCGTGCCTTTTGGCGTTCCTTCGGTCGGTTGCTGCAATGGACTTAGCCATCTTGACGTCGATAACCACGCGTCGAAGCCACAAGTTTTAGGTCGCCAGCGTACCGATACACCTCAACATTGCGGGCCTTGTCAACATTTGAAACGCAGTTGTACATATTGTTCCCTTCACGTGATGCTTTCGTCGGTCGTCTACAAAAACATTGTGTTTGCTAATGCATTTTGTTCAGATATCTTATCCGTAAACCTTACCAGACATTCAGTCAAGCGCGCTGACCAGGACAGTCATTTTTTTCCAATACATCAGTACCGTGGACTGAGCTGAGTGTGCTTTGCCTGCAAAAACGCCGTAGCCAATTCCCGGAAGAAGTATCGTCTGCTTACGCAAAGAGGGCGATCTCATCTTGCCCGGAAGATGTGACTGTTCCTACGATCCATCCGGTGCCTTCCTGGTAAAAATATTCCCGCAGAGCTTTCTGGCCCTCAGATTGTATACAGATACGCATCGTGAGCAAGATGCGCTCCAAAGCTGCCCGAAATGGTCCAAACCTGCCCGAATCTCGGATATCATAACGGCTTAGTCAACGTCTGCGTTTTCTTTACCGGTGTACGGTTTTGGCGCTTTCTTTTGGGTAGATCCAATGTACCTATCTTTAATTTCTTTGAGCAAGTCCTGCTCCGTTCCCTGGTAAGCGTGAACAATCTTACTCAGGTTGTGTTTCTGGGTAGTTCTACTGCTTTCGGGATCAATTAGGTATCTGAGAATATGCCAAGTTTTAGCGAGACCCATCTGCAGCTACATGCCGTCGCACATGCTGGTGCCAGTTCTGGCGGGTGAGCTGATTAGTGTAGTCTTCAATTCCTTTGTTTAAAACTGCTATTCTTCTGCGCAGGCTACGGTTATGACAGGGAGTAAAACAAACACTGCACAAACACTGCAAGCAGTGGCATCATGCACCAACTAGCCCGTCTCTGTTCACTTGTGCAGTCCATTCTTAGCTTCCCACATGTGCAGGAGCCTGCTGTCAGCCACTGTTAGTGCGGCTTCCACGGGGATGGTTTTAGTAGTTTTTTTCTACGCTTTTGTGTATATTTGTAGTCCAAGACTCGATGTCCTCAATTTTGCTGCTCAAGTTCCCTGCTCTTCTTATATCACAAAAATAATCCCATTCTGTTATTTTGATCTTGTTACCTTTTGGTTTTAGAAGGAGCGGCCTTCACAGCAGTGGAACTATCGCTCCTTAAAGCCGTTCTGCCTCGTGATGGAGGGGCACGTAAGGCGAGTGTAGATTGCCCCTCTCAGCCATCGTTTCGGTGTCCTGAAAGCTGACGTGACGCCGTCGCAGCGCACAAGCAACAGCCGTACGACACGTGGGCTCTCGTCAGCAGGGTAGGAAAAGTGCACGCCGCACACTGCACGTGTATGGCTGGATAAGTAAACAACAAATTTTCGCCGCATGTCATTCCAGCGACTTGCTCTCGGTGAAGTGACTTAGCAGTGGCGTTCAATATATGTTCGAAGACATTTATCTTCGGATAATATCAAGGAGAAAAGTAAAATTTATAAGAAATAACAGGACCATTCGGCCTCACACGTTAATCTGAGCAGGCGGCGTAGTTTGCCATGTTGTTCTATGGCCCCCTGTGATTTCGCTGCAGCCGGCCGAACGGGCAGTACTGCTCAACGCTCGAGCTTAAAAAAGTAGCCTCTCATGCGGGGTGAACTCCGGTAGCTGCGGGGTGTAGCGGTACCGTCTCAGCTTTGTAGCACATCCGTAGAAAGTTCGAATCCAGCGCTGGTGTTGGAGGTTTTTTTTTTATTTTGCCTTTCAATTTGTTTCTCTTGTTTTTCAGTTTATGTGAGGTTAGTGTGCGCGAAGTTGTGGAAGCCGCCCCTTGAAATCTACTGGACAGCAGCTTAGTGGGTTGCAGTCGGAGGTGATCTGTAAGCAGTGTAATGAAATATGAATGGTGCAAGGTATGTTTAGGACTCATGTGTAACCAGTATGAATTAGGGAATTTTTTTGCATGGACCGCCGGAAATCATGTTTAGACCAACCTTGAAATGCTGTTACTCTAGTTTAGGCACAGAGGCAACCAAATTAAAGGGAGTAGCTGCAGTGTGCATACTAATGTCAATATTTGCAGGCTGGGGGAGCTCTGCATACACGTTGGAGCTCTTCTTTCGAGGTTGACGTGCTGGTTTCGACGGGCCTGGCAGGTTCCACCACGTCCCAGCTGTGCGAATGGAGCAAGGCATACAGGGAAAACATATGTGAACTCTCCTCTTTTTACATTTTGCGTTATGTTCACTTGGTACGTGTTAACAACCTAGTGTTTATGCTAGTTCATTTATGTGAAGATATGATGTAGCTTTTCATGCTGGACTGATTCCACTTTTTTTAAATTCATTACCTTTCTTTCTAGGCCCCATACAGTGCATTGGCTACTTTATTTCGGTTCCTAAAATCACTTTTCAGTGCATCTTGTTGTTGCTCACTCTTGAATTATTGTATTGAAGGTGGAGCCAACAAGGCCACGGGACCTTATGTTCGTGAAGCACAAGCATGGCAAAGTGTCGTAGCCGGTGAAGCGAAAGCGCTCGGAGCGCCCACGCGAAGAACGAAGTTCCCCGATGCCCTCGACGCACTGCATGCGCATGTGCCCAACGCGGCAATCTTCACAGCATTTAGTAGGCATGCGGACGATAGACAACGCCACAGACCCCGACTGTGCAGAAGGCCCCTTAGAGAGCCGGTATGAATTGTACGACAGAGAATGGGAAGCTCACAGTCGGGAAGAAAAAGACGGAACGGTAGCTTCTCTCATGAAAAAGCCGTTGACACGCGCCATTATTGTAGACCATCAGCAACGTGCCAGGCCCCAACGTGAGTGCCTTGAACGATACAGGCAGAGCTGTGGATGTTGAGGAAAGAAGACGACGAAGAGCATAGGACCATCACCATCAGTGGTTAGGGAAGAAGAGGTGGAATAAAGGCGTTCTGAGCTGTGCCATGGTCGGGGCCCAGTTCCTCAACATTTGGTGCCGTGAAACCGGGGAAAGACCCAGTGGACTGCCTGACGGCGCAGCGCGTCTCCGAGCCTCGCAAGGCCTGGGAACTCCTGGTTGGGATACTTCGTGATTCCCTCATCTCGGAGGCCTTGCCCTTGGGAGGCGCCGCCATGGCCGGCTGCTTCGACGCTCCACACCACCCACACTGAACCCGGAGACAACCCATGAGCAGACCTGACCTGATGCGGAGCAGTCTTCGAGGACGCTAGGCCTGGGGTCCCCTGGAAGCTACCCAATTCTGCGAGCCTCGTCATCGAACCCTGTCTGCCACCCGTGCTCGTCCTAAGACACCCAGTCGCCTGCGTTCGCGCCGTCTGCCATGGAGGAGCTCGCCGCCACCGTGACACTGTGAGGGAAGCCGTCACAAGGGGCGTAGCTGCCATTCAATTGCTACTTCAGGATCCCCTCTCATCGACCGGCCAGATCCGCTCGCACCTGCACGCCGTCGACAGCAGGTACGAAGAGTTGAAGTCCCTCGATAAACGCATATATGAGAGAACATTGATTTGGACGACCTTGAGGCCGATTTATTCGATAGCTACGAGTACGACGAAAAGGTCGTCACGATCCGTACACTGGTGTACTTCGCCAGACCCTCCGCTGTTCCTCCGCCAATTGCTGCTCGGAGCAACCGAGCGCCCAGCGATTACTCCGCCGTCATCCGGCACGCAAGACCGCGGCGCCCTCCGGTGACAGCAGGATGACCGCGGATGCTGACAAGGTGGCGAACGTTCCCGCTGCGTGTGAGCCGTGCGTTTCTGACCGTCGGAACATCCTCACAGCTGCCGACGAGTCTGATCCTCCAGAGAAACCAGCGGAGAGCACGACCGATTCTATTGAGGCACAACTGGGTGTACCCGGCCGCCCGCCCACGGTGACTGCGTCATCGTCCAGGACGGCCCCGGAACTGACCTCTCCAAGGACCCCATGACCACGATGTACGGTGATGCGGACCCGTCCAGCGTGATGTTCTCGACGCTTCGGACATCGCTGCCGCTCGTGGGGGTTCCTTGCTGAGAGAGCACGTGGTCGTTAAGTGTCGCGAGCGGGCGCCGTTCCAACTTGTACGACGGTGGCCGTGTTGCTCCCGCCGGCTTCTCCGTTGCCGTCTCCGCTGGGGTCAGCGATACATGGTATCCCCGACTCG
Organism: Haemaphysalis longicornis; assembly: GCA_013339765.2. Taxonomy (NCBI): domain Eukaryota; kingdom Metazoa; phylum Arthropoda; class Arachnida; order Ixodida; family Ixodidae; genus Haemaphysalis; species Haemaphysalis longicornis. Next base: position 4,436,872 of record CM023458.1, read on the forward strand.
GATTAGCGCACCGTCCTTTCATTTTGGATCGCACGAACCGTCAGGTGACCCTGGTTGCGGAGGGCTCGTGGACGGCAACCGGGCAGCTTCAACTACCGCGCTTGGCGGCCCCCTGGGAAGCTCCTGGATTCCACCCCATCAGCTGTCACGATCATCGTTCCTGAGGCATTGGTTCGTGATCATGATGTGCGCACACGACGAGTGGTCACATGTGAGCAGCTACCATCCCTGCCGCCCGCCACTGGCTACGTGCGTGCCTGCCGCGGGCACAAGACTGAGTTCGTCAGTCTGAGGCTACAGCCCGAGCAGTGGGAGTTCCCCTACGATCCTGGCGGCTACGGCGAACCGGGAGAACAGGACGGCTACCGACGCACCGGGTGTCAACCTAATGCCAGCAATGACCTGCTTGCTCATCAGCGCTTCCTCGCCATCACCCACTCCACAATTTTCACTGAGGATGGCGAAGAGGAGCCCGCAGCCGCAAAGGAAGCTTGCAGGAGCAAGCTAGACCAAATGTCCAAAGTACTATGCACTCTTACCGACGAAAACGGCCTCTGAATCACGAGGAATCTCAATCAACCTGGTGTTGCAAAGAACCTCGACCCAAGACCGCCCGCTATCTAACTCCTACCCCGGAACCGAGGTGTTGTGATTTTTCTTTCCAGCGCTAAACAAAACCGGTACAAGGAAGCTACATCACTCCTCAAAGCACCGGTGGAAAAGGAAGCACTCCGACCTGAGACCGACCGGCTCAACGAATCACAACCAGGATGCTGAACTGGCTGTTATAAATATTTGTGATATTCCTGCGTGGGACCTGTGCATGTGTGTGGTCACCAATCATTGTCGCGGGCGGGAGTGTGTTGAGGAAAGAAGAAGACGAGCTTGGGACTTATCACCATCATCTGTGTTAGAGGAGGAAAGTGGAATATAAGGCGTTCTGAGCGGTGCCATGGCCCGGGGCCCAGTTCCTCAACATGGACACACCACAGGGTCCGTGTTCTCAAAAGTAGCGAAGTGGCTACTTTTTCGTCTGGCTACAAACATAGCTCAACCACCACTGGCGCAGTACAAGGCTCGAGGCAGGAATCCTGCACCAATAAGACATGGCCTACAGAATGGAGCTGATTGCGCGGCGGCATACACTGAATACCAGCATGAGAATTTTTATTGCTCGGAACTCGGCCTGTGATCAGAAAAAAGTGGCAGTTTATGCCTGTGAGCCCCGATGGCCTTGTTGACTGTAGCTGCTGTCGCCGAGGGGTGCTTGAAATAAAGTGCCCATATCAACACAGGAATGCTCTAGTGAGCGACATTTCTGACAGGACGTTTTGCTTGGATGAAAACGTAAATCTGAAGGATACCCATGAGTATATGTACCAGGTCCAGGCAAAAATAGAATGCGCGGATCTTGACTACTGTGACTTTGTTGGAAGCCGAAGGGTTTTTCTGGCCCTCGATTTAAGCGAGATAGTGTTTTTTTTTGGACCGGCACATGCCAGTGTTGAAGAATTGTTCGAGATTCACTGTTGCCACAGCTCATTTCCAGGGAGAACAGCATTTAGGTTGTGCCGATCAGCCATTTTGTTTTACTTATTATGTAATTACTTTAAACAGCAGCTGCAGTGTTAATGAAATCCTCAGGAAAGCCACTTACTTTTCTGTTTGAGAAGCTCACAGTTTGGTACTCACAATATATCTACAAATAATGCTATTTTTTGGAATAGTTGTAGATGAGATTTGAAGTTATGCCAAAACTGCCCTCAGAGCCTTTCGAAGCGAGTGAGTCAAAATAAATGGACGACATTAGTGGTGGCTTTATTTTTTTTATGCAGGCCAAACATTTGAGCTAAAGAGGCTCTACTTTAAGTTGTGCACATTTTTTGTACTTGCATTAAATTGTGCTGTTATGCACAAAATGCTTGAAGACACCTCCTCCATTCCAGACACAAAATACGTTATTTCAGAGGAAAAACGGAAGAAATGTTGAAAAACGGGCCAGCTTTGCTGTGTAGTAACACTATGGGCGAGTATTAAAAATAGAGTTGTCAGTGGGATTGCTGTACATTAGCAGTGTATGATATAGTCGAAAACAGCTCGGGGCCCAGTACAATCGCCCAGTCATGTCGCTTGGGAGTCACTTGGATCAGCAGCGATTAATCGCACAATAAATCTGTGACGTCGCAGAGAAATCACGAGAAAGTGGACGGGAATCGCCACTGCTTCTAAGTTTCTCCTTCGTGTCTGCATTGTTTGTTTAAAGTTTGTTATAAAAGTGGCATCATTGTTATTCGACAAAGCAGTATTTTTATTGAAGTGAACTTGCATTTCGTCTCTATGGCCCCTTAATTGTTGCGCTCACGACCATCATCGGCCTGCTTGTGTTTACTGCATGAAGAAAGAATCTGCCATTTTCATCCAGCTGTTCCAGCCATGTGATGACCTAGTTCAATCCCTGCATACAAATTTTGTGGTTTTATGTACGTCAAGTTACGGTCTTCTAGTCTTAGACCCGCATCTCAGTAGCCACTCTGTTACCCTGATGGTCCTTCTAGTCGTCAGTCCTCTTCATTACATGCCCGACCCAAGTTTCTTGTCGTACTTTCGTGCCATCTGGGGTCAGTGCTTTTAGATGAATGGCAGACTGGGCTTCTGTAAGACCAATTTGTGTGCCGTGATGTTCTCCGTAAAACTTGGTTAATTCAATGTAGTTTACTCAATTTGATTCTAACCCTGATAGTTTCGCTGGTAATTCTGCTTTTTTTGTTTTTCGTAATCGATTGCTGGAACTGTTAAAGTAGCTGCTCAAATTTTCTTTTCAGCGTTGCACATTTGAAGTCTTCATATGGTATTGTATTGGTTTGACGTGCAGTGTCGTTTGTTTTAAGTTATTGTGCCCATGTTTTCTTTTTTACATATATTTGTGTTTCCTGTGCTGTTGTGAGAAGGCGTACATAGCAATTGTTGTGAAGAATAAATACCTCATGCTGCATGGTCATAGCACGATGAACCACAAAATATTGGCTCCAATTCACAGTGTGAAGGTGGTTGGAAAGCAAAGCTTTAAATGACACCCACAGCAATTACCATGCGACGTCACTTGAACTCACACACGTGGCTCTGCAAAGAGCGAAACCAGACATTCGGCCAGCCGTTTATCGGAAATTCACGGGGGTGGCGTCAGCAGCAGCGATGGCCATGGCCGGGCTAGAGCGGCAGGCGTCCGCCGCTGTAGGCCGGCCGTGAGTCGGGAAAAGCAAAACGGAGAGGAGCGCGCATTTCGAAGGCTGAGACACCGGAACCAAGCAATCCTCATGTGCAAGCTTTGGGGCTGCACCACCGCGCGACACAAGCGCAGACACCGAAACAATTCGGCTTGTGAGATTAGTCATTTCCATTTATACCGGTTTATCTAGTTAGTTTAGTAAGTTTGAGAATTGTGAGAAAGCTGAGGGAACTTTTATAATCGGTATTTATCAAAACCAGTGGCCACTTTCGCTTTTTGTAATACCTCTTAAAATTCCTCTGTCGTGTGCCAGACACTATATCGGCAGACCGGCAGATGCTTAAAAGTTCGCATCCTCCTAAGAGAACAAGAACAAGGTCAGGAGCGTTGCCACCGACGGCAGCTGGCTGCCCACTGTAAAATATGTGTCTCGGGAAGCCTGTGTCATCCTCTGTACGACCAAACAACCGTCTTGTATTTTCACCGCTAGGGCCTGACAAGAGAAATTGTGGAAGCGGCAGAGATAGCAAGGTCGGGGGATCAATGCGTCAGCAGGCCGTCTCTAGCTTTATCAAAACTTGAATTGAATGTCTTGTCATAGGCGGCACATCACTGTTTTCCTTGTTTCGCCCACCGTTTTTGATGTTTCCCTTTCCTTTCCCTCTCTTCATGCTGGCCAGACGTGTTTATAAGCGCTGGTTCTGCAATAACCTTTTTGTTGAAAGTTAGCGCTTGTCCCGTCCACTCCTCATCTTGTGTTTTTATTGGCGCTTGTTTTCCGTCTCTTAAAACACGACCGACTTGTAATCACCAATTTAAAAAACAGAGTCCTATTCATGGCAAGCAACGCGCAAGAGGTAGCCTTTCTCTAGCGGCCAGATGTCTGTATGTGGTTTGTACATTTTGTTTTTTCCCACCCTCCCATACCACCACTTAGTTCTTTCGGGTGCAGGTTACCCTGGGGGTGCTGTCAAACAAGTTAATCAATCCGTGCGAAGGCAGCGTGAAGTGGACGCGAAGCTGCACCAAAACAGGCCCAAAGCAACCATCGCTGAAGCAAAGACAAAGCCGTACCGCCGCCGCATGTGAGCAGGCACTTCCGCGGGGGAACGCTGGTAAATTCGCCGCGCCATCTCTAGTGTGCCCCGTCAGTGAAACCCTGCAATCCCCCCCCCCCCCCCGCCCCGCGTTGGGAGTTTGTTGTCGCGCACGCCATGAAGGAACCGTTGGCTGGAAAAGCTAGAAAAATTTCCTTTAAAAAACATGCTGCTCCATGCAGATAGCATCAGGAGCTGCTACCAGTACACTCCGCGCCCGGTAAAGTTTACGCCCTCACCGCATTGTAGGTACATGTATAGCCATATTGCATAAGCAAGAAATTGTATGGGATTTCATTTTTTTTCAAAGTCGACGCGCATGTTTTGTTAACAGATTTGCGAAGGGTAGGGTCCCCAATTACTTATAATGTAACAAGACCTTCAAACGTAGTTGTGCGGGGAGTACTCTTTATATCCCATGCTGTAACGAATACAATAAAAAATCTGATTACTTTCAAACTTAATTTTATTTCAAGTTCAGGGTTTTCCACTGTTCTTACACTTCAGTAAATGTGCTCAAAGACATTCAAAGATGACTCCCCGAGTGTTGTGACAGCATTACACCAACGGCAAAACAAGTAGAAATGTGGCGTTGAACAGTATCCTTCAACAGATGATGCGACCCTATGCTTCAAAATAGATCACAGTATCGTGCTGGGCGCCTGGATACAGCAGCACTTTCTGGAAACAACTCTCTAACCGGAGCATCGCTGCGGCATTGATGTTCCTCAGCTGCATACTTATTCGAAGGGAACTGAAAATTCTGGCCGGAGCAACGATGTGACAAGCAAACTCCTCATTACAAAACCTGAAATATGCAGGAAGTACACTGAAAAAACAGAACAATAAGTATTCCTGTGCAGACTGTGGGTGGGCCATACACATTACTCATTAACTCCATTTGAAATGTGCATCATCACGACAGTGCTACAGGTGCAAACATCGCTCTCAGTCATCCAGGTTTTAGTTATATCTCAGTACCGTCACAATACAAGAAAGAAGCACTATTGGGTACTTCGTTCTTGCTTAATACCACATGATCCTTCATTGTTTTTAAGCCATCAACCCTTAGTATAAGTATACAACATTTAGCTCAACTTGGAGACACTGGCATTGAATGATCTCGGTGCCTTTCAGAGAGGGCGGAAGCAGTAAGAGTACCTACATCCTCACCCTACCGCCCCCATGATTATTTGTCAAACTCCCAGTGAGCAGATGATTCTGACACAACCGACTGGCAAAAGCGACACTGCATATTCCATGGGGTAAACAGACATCATGAACAAGCACGAAAGCATGTACACTGCGACACCGATACACAAATGAGCAGTGCAACACTCCTGCATGCAGACAATTCCGACACGACCAACTGGCAAAGTGACACTAAAACTTTAATGGGTAAACAGGTGCTTTGGACAAGTGTGGAAGCATGTACACTGCGACACCGATACACAAATCAACGGTGTAAAACTCCTGACAGGGGGGGGGGGGGCGTCAGCATAAAGGAGGCAGTGTATGTTGTGTCAACGATAAACCTACCATTGCACGCTTACCTTCTGGTGGCGTGTCAGTGTCGGTGGTGCAGGCTGCATCCGCAGACATTGCATCACTGCTACAAGAGTCAAAGTTTTCTTGAAATGGGAAAATAGTTTAGTGCCATTTTTACAGGATTTTTCTCAAGGGAAACAAGAGGAGAAGCTCTACTTTAAAAAGCGAATAAAAGGACAGACGTAAACGCACAGATGAAAAGGACTGAGAAACGTTATGAATACTGAAGTTTTCTTGGCGTACTTAGTGGAGCAGAAAAACCTGGCTGTCCTTATGCTGACATAATGTAAACAAATTCAACCAGTAATTGGACTGTCCCTTTTACATGCTCAAATCTAGTCCAGCCAATAACCACTCGAATGGCGGGTGTCATGGGCAATTTCAAGATCAGGTGAATGGTGGACCACGTCGCGAAGACTGGGACCCAGATGCACTATCAGCGTTATAAGAAAGATTGAGATGACCGCAGCCACTGATATATATTTTTGTATTTGGACAGGGAGGACAAAGCAGATTGTGCTGAGCTGCTGCGGCGCGTTGTTATTGTGGCGACGTGGAGTAGATAGCATTTACCCGACGTTTGAGCTTTTTATCGGCGTAGCCCAATCTTGCAACCGCCCCTGTGATGAAATTCTCTGATTTTAATCAGGTAGCGCTGAAAACGACTGGAGCAGTTGTCGCTTCATTCTCACACTTCCTATAGCCATCTAGCAGAAACTAGTCATTTTTGTTGTTGTTCGATGATTTTCTCAGAGAAAGAATGTATTCAGTTGGCATGACTTGTTGGACATCTTGAAGCTTCCTTTTCCGCGAAAGTGCGGCTGTTTCTCTATTGCTCGTCTCTTTTCGACAGTAGTTCCCCACTTCTCAGGCGCCAAATTGGAATATCATTTTAATTTTTGCCTCGGGCTCTACCCGAACCCCAAACCGAACCGGTGTTGCGAAGTGCTTTAAATACACGTATTCAGCTTTATCACCAACCATTACGAAACAACACGTTTCTTCAAAGCGGCGTCTGTGCACAAAGCGTGCCACACGCCGCGGTGCATAAATTGCATGAAAACAAGTTCATCACGCAAAACGCTTCCACACCACCGAAACGCTTTGGAGAAGCTCTGTTAAGAGAATATCAACCACCCCTGGGAAAAGTTGATCCGCAATAAGTTTTCAACTGCTCTTTTAAATAATTTGTTTCAGTTCACGAAAATACAAGCAAGCGCATCTACCAAAGCAAATATAGCCGGCGGGCGCTCATGCCAGTGACAACATTCTGAATAACTGTCGGTCACTCTGACACGGATCTGCGCCAACACTGCGAGACGACTTTGAACCATTACATGCCAAAACAACTGTCCTAGCTATGCGCACAGCAAGTTGTCCTAACTCGAGCTTGGGAAGTTCGGCCACGTACGTCAGTCTCACTTTTCCACTTCTTGCAGCTTTCCTTGCAGCAAAGTATTTCCTAGAGGCAACCCATATCCGTTACGCGCAGAGACGGCAAGTGGCATTTGAAACTTATGGTAACGCGCAACACGTGAACGCATAGCTAGAGCATATCTGAAACCGCTTCTTATGGTTATAGGTAATATCATCATCATCATAACCAGATATCATCTACGCCCACTGCAGGGCAAAGGCCTCTCCATCATTCTCCAATTAATTACTCGGTCCTGTGCCAACTGTGACCAATTTATCCCCGCAAACTTCTTGATCTCATCTGCCCATCTAACTTTCTGCCGCCCCTGCAACGCTTGCCTTCTCTAGGGATCCACTCTGTTACCCTTAATGACAGCAGGTTATCTTGCCTTCGCATTACATGCCCTGCCCACGTCCATTTCCCTCTTCTCTCTTTCTACTAATATGTCTTTAACACCAGTTCGCTCCCTGACCCACTCTTCTCTCTCTTGTCCATTAATGTTTAATATCATTTTCTGTCCATTGCCCGCTGAGTCGTTCTCAATTTAAGTCATGAACCCTCTCAGTGAGTGAGTTTCTGCCCAAGTAGGCCTGAGTAGACCCGTAAGATGCAGCTGTCATATACTTTCTTCTTCAGCGACAATGGTAGGCTGCTATTCATTATGAGAATGTCTGCCATATGCACCCCACCCCATTCTGATCCTTCTAATTATCTCTGCCTCATGGTTGAGATCTGGGGTCACAACTTGGCCTAAGTAGATATATTCGCTTGCCACTTCCACTGACTCACCACCTATCTCAAACTGCTGTGCTGTCCCGAGGTTATTGATCATTACTTTAGTTTTGCATAGCATATTAATTTTCAGGCCCACGGTTCTACTCTGTTCGCCTAGTGCGGAAAGCATGCTTTGAAAAGGGGACGAATTGCAAAGCATGCTTTCCGCAAAGCAAAGCAAGTATAGGTAGAATATAGAAAGTTAAAGCATAGTAACCAGGGTCTCTATCATCATTTCTCTTGCACTCACCTTTCTCCACTCCATCTGGCTCCTATAACCACGCAAAGCGCCGCCACGAACAGCACAGGAACATTCCAGACAACTTAGCTTCGATACGTCAACATCAAACATGCCCATTTCTGGCCACTGCACGTCACCTTATCATTCAACCCAACACTCTTTGCTTTTGAACGGCCACTCTGCAGACAAAGCAGCCCCATGCATCGCAGGGCTTATATGCACCTCACTTCAGTTAGTGTACACATTTAGCGGGCCACTAGCCTCCCTAACCATTTCACATCGATTTTGGAACCTAGTTTGAGGTTTCGAAACAAGCGTTAAAAAGCTACACAGATGCCCCTAATTGAAGTTGTCCAAAAGCACAATAAAACGGTAAAACTGGTATGATTTTGTTTTATTTGGCGGATTCGTGGAGTCACGGCACATTTTCTTTTTTAGTCTATGTGGCTTAAAATCTCGCCGTTCCATGCGGTTTTGTCCCCAAGGAACCGGCATTTTAAGACAGTAATGCTGTCACTGTACACCTTATACAGGCCACCGTTTACAGTGTTGAGGCCTTACGACGGAAACCATAGAACATCATTTGTACTTTGGTTGTCGCGTATGTAGGCGCTCATGTTTTATTAAAAAATGGCAGAGTAACTGTTATCAGGTACAGAAAAGTTGCCTTACAAGAAACTGGAGCTCTATTTTTAGAATATACCGGAAGTCCATGATTTCATGGGCAGATATGTTACCTAAAGCCATCTTGTAAACTTCGCTCTGTGGTGGCGATTGCTCTCGCACCTGCAAAAATGCGTGACACCGAGAACCAACAAAATGTAATGGCACAGATTTTATTTTATTCGAAAGATTATTTATTGTATTATGAAGTAGTATGGTAGTAGAAGTTTTATTTCAGCTTCTTGTAGGCGTGGATAACAAGTATCATCCGCTTAGTGTCCTCCTTTCCCATTTCGTTCACAAAGAGGTTGTCAGTGAACTCTCTCGTAAACTGGGCCAGTTCGACTTTTTCTTGGTCATTCAGCAAGGCGTACACGGGGTTGAATGACAAAAAGGATTCTGAAAAAAAAATAGAGAACGTGCAAGGTAATGTTCACAACAATTGGTGACCACGCATCACGACCGAGAACCTTTCACTTCCTGGAGTAGCCGGTATGTCCTAGAATGGCTAAACGTTATACCAAACACAACGCTTCCGACCAGCGAAAAAAATAGTAAGAAACACAGCAAGCTCACACTAACGGGTAAAACTTTGAAGGAAGCGAAGCTGTACGCAACTTTTTAGTGCCATCACGAAGGTTTAATCCCACGATCGATGCCGATTTGCTTCTTCGCTGCCGCAACGACCTTCACTCCATCGTTCGTGCTCTAAGTGCGAGCTTCATTTATTTTCTTGTTGTAAGGAATGATTCCTTGGACATCACCTTGAAAGGGCGTTTACTATGACGTGTCTTTCTCGTTCTGAGCGAGTGTTGCCACAATTACGGCGTTCACTTCAGTCTTTCTGGTTCAGAGCAAGTGTTGCCATGATCGCGGCGGACGCTGAGTTCTCTTACCTATTTCGGACAATCTTGGTCAATCTCCCTAAATGGGTATGCTTAGCTTGACAAACATGCGCAGGGGTCACTGGGCGGTTGTCGCGAGGCACACACGAACGAACGCTAGACATTTTGTTGGTTTTGTCAACTGCCGGGTGGTCGCCCCGAGGCCCGCCCTCGCGTGCGCGTGCTCTACAATTTTTTTGTATTCTTACTCAGGGCCGAAAAAATTACGACCTCCTAAACAGCTTCGCAGTTAAAACTTGCCTTCAAGGCCACCAGCGATTAAGTTTAATGTGCCTAAATGATTTCGCCTATGTTTAGAGTTTCACTTGAGAAATTAAATATTTTTGATGACCTCATCATTGCAACCTTCTCTGAAATCATTCTACAACAGTTTTCTGCACTTGGTAAATTTTGGTCACCGAAAAAAGGATATGCCCCCTAGACAACGTTTCTCGCAATTTTAAGGTAGCATCAATGGCGTTTGCTCTTAAAACTTCAAAAGAGTAATTTTTTCCTACATATTTGTTTATTTCACAGAATATGACCATCAGATTATGCCTCTATTATGAGTTGGTTTACACGTATAATCGCCGTGCTTCACATTGCGCTATGATGTTGCAAATGCAACTGGTAACAAAATCGGCATTTAAAATTCATTTAAAAAGGTGCTGTAAATCATTCAGAGACCAGGAGTAATGTCTATATCAAAGATGACCGGATTTTCAAACTTCTTTTCGTTTTAGTCCTGACATTTCTTGCCTACAATAAATTCACATCTTGCTTCTTAGAAATCTCGTCAGCAAATATTCTTGTACCGACATCCCAACGAAGGTTCCCGAAGTTAATTTGCGTTAAGGTTAACGTCAGTGTGATCATTTTCAAGCGGCTAGGTTGCGACATGACAGAGAGAGAGGAATAACTTCATTGGGGAATGTTGGTGATCCTAGGCGTCGGGCAAAAGCCCTTGGCCTCTAGCAGCGTCCTCAGCCGGCTGGATGGCCCAGATTTGATCCAGTGGGTAGGAGTTAAGCAACACGGTTTCCCTTTGCTCCGCCTGACTTATTCTGTGCGCCGGTGTAGCCGCCTGCGGGCAAGCCCATAGCATATGTGCTAGCTCTGCCCTTTCTTTGCATTTGCGGCATTTGTATGAACGTTGCCTTGTGTAGCAGTAGCTATACGTAACTGGGTTCAGATATGTATTCGCCTGAAGCAGTTGCCATACGACAGATTGCCTCGTATTGAGTGACGAGTGAACGGGAGGAAACGCGTTCCATACGGTAGTGATTGCTATGTCCATATAGGACACGAGCCGATCCCTGCTGTTAGTCTCGATGTCAGCTTATCGGTGAATCCTCGAGCAGCATCGTGCGCACTCGTTTTTGTCCAGGCTGGAGTGGGCAGTGCCCATAATCGCTACATTTTGCCGGACCGCGCATGACTACGGAAGCCAGATTTAAGGATTGCAGACGCTTCTGGGGAGATTCGCCCTTTAGAAAAATTTATAATAGCAGATTTGAAATCACTAATTACGCATTTGATTTTTGTGGAGGCCTTCATTGCCAGTGCAATGGCCGCCTCTTCTCACACTTCCGGTTCGTTCACGCGAATCGCACGGGAAGCTATGGAATTTCCGTGCCGTTCGATTACCATGGATTTCATGACATTGCGGTCTTCGTAATCGGCTACGTCCACGTATGCCCCGTTCTCTGAATTTTCGTGCTTCTTGTGTAGCGCTTTGGCCCGCGCGGGTCATCGCTCTTTATAGGGCACGGGATGCGTGTTTTTTGGAATAGATGGAATGAGTATGCCTTCGCTTATGTCTGGAGGTAGTGGTACTTTGGTTGGGGCAGTACTGGGATAGGTGATGCCAACAGAGTCAAGGATGTGCCTTCCAATCGTCCTCATTGCACTAAGTGTTGAGCTTCGATGAGTTCGCTTAGCGTATTGCGTAGCCCAAGTGCCTCAAAGCGTTCGGTCGATGCGCTAAGGGGTATCCCGATATCTAGTTTGTAAGTTCGCCTCAATTTTAAGCGTCAATTTTAAGTTCTTCGTCCGTTTTAATGTCTCAGAACGAAGTAACATACGTTATCATGCTTAGAACAAAGTCGAACTAATTTTACGAGATTGTGCTCCTTCATGCCGTGACTGCGGCTTGCAATACGCGAGATGAGTCGAGTGGTTTGATAAACCTTCTTTCTGAGAGCGAGGACGGTTCCAGGAATTGTGTCCGTTTTCCTGTATTAGAAGGCCAAGTACCCGTATGCTTGTCGCTGTGGGGGCGCGTTGTGTTCCACCCCCAGCGAAGAGTTGGACTTCCGAAGGGGTCTTATCTGTGCACCGACTTTGACTGGCTGGTCGATATAGTAAAAGCTCCGATTTTTACGGAGAGCAGTTGAGACCGCGAGGAATGACGCAATCTTCCACTGCTTCGATTGCCGGTTGCAGCGTGCCCTGAATGTGACCGTCACTGCCTCCCTTTACCCAGAGCGTAACATTCTCTGCGCAAAGGCTATGTTGATGGCTTTCAATTCAGTTTAAAATTTTTCGAAGACCAATCATGGAAACGTTGAAAAGAAAATGGGAGATGGCACAGCCTTGCGGTGTCCCCCTGTTCCCCAGCTTTATCGCACCCGATTCGATTCCCCCTACAGCGAGGGTAGCTGTGCGGTCTGAAAGGAAGTTCCCAATGTAGTCGTAGATTCTTTTGCCGACACCGAGTTCACTCAGGTTCGTGAGGATAGTCAAGTGTCTGATGTTGTCAAAGGACTTTGTGAGGTCAAGACCCAAAAGGACTTTAGTGTCAAGTGGGGAGCAGTGCACCCCGTCTATGACGTCGTATTTGAGGCGCAGCATCACATCTTGTGCAGAGATTTTTGGTCGAAAGCCGATCATCGTGTGCACGAAGAGACCGTTGTCCCCTATGTAGCTGTTGAGCCTGTTGAGTATTACGTGCTGTCTTAACTTTCCTACACAAGACGTGAGCCAAAATCGGTCTGAGGTTTTCGGGCTGCACTTTCTTGCCTAATTTCGGGATCATAATCACCTTTGCCGTTTTCACATGTCGGGTATTTGGCCCCTTTCCTAGCACACGTTCCTATACAGGGTGAGGGCTTTAACTGAGTCATCGTCCAGATTTCGGAGGAATTTATTCGTGATGCCATCTGGACCTGGCGCCGAGCGAGTTCGTAGGGTCGAGATGGTACCTTGGACTTCACTTACCATGATGGTTCGATCAAGGAGGTCGTTTGCCCATCCGGCGTAGCAGGGGTGGACCTCACGTGCGGAATCTCCGGAACATCTATCTTTAATTGTCTTGATTAGCTCGGTATCGAAACCCTTAAAGTTGTGTTGAAGCACGTTGAGGATGTTTCTCTGTGTGTTTTTAGTATTGTCGGGGTCGATGGGACAGCGTCGAATATTCCAGGTCTTTGACAGTCCAATTTGATGTTCCATTCGATCACACGTGCTTTGCCTATTTTGCGTGTTAGTTCATTTGTGTAATCTTCGATGTCGCGATTGAGAGTACCGAGCCGCTGCTGAGGGTGCGATTTAGCCTTTGTTTCCGAAGTCTGTGGTGCGAACTGTGCTGGGCCTCCCACATGTGAAAGTGCTTTGCATCGGCTTAATAGAGGCCTGCATCTGCTGGTATTTCTTCATTAGCCTGCTTAGCATTCCTGCAGAGGTGTTCTCTCTATTCCGAATGTCAGATGTCTTTTCGATGAAAGGGTTGCTTGCAAGATCAGATGAGGTATCTTGGGCGGCCCGTATTTTGCGGAAGGCATCCCAATCGATAAGGTGGATGTTTTTACCGTAGCAGTATTTAGTGACCTGAATTCGACCGCAATAACGACGACGTTGCGTTCACTGCTGAGGTTTTCTTGACTGTTAAGCCAAGGGGCATCTTTAGGCGTGTTTTGTATTGCCACTCACGCTGTTTCCGATGCGGGTGGGCTGTATCGGGTCAGTGATCAAGGCGACGCCCTCCTTCTGCTCATCGAGCCAGAAGTTTCGCCACTTAATCGTGTCCCGTTTATAGCTGTACTTGGTGTGGTGAGCGTTACAATCTCCGACGACTATTAGTGTGTTTCTCCTGGGCAGTTCGAGGGCTTTATGAAAACGTTTACCGAATTTGTGGGTGCTTTGAGAACAGCTGTATATGCTAAGTACAAATATGCTCTGTGTTCTATGTTTGCTGCCTGAAATTTTTTTTAACAAGAACGTGCGCCGCTGTCGACTGTGCCCACCCCGGCATCGCGACGAATGGCTTCGCCTCACGAGAGTAGCAACCGTGAGTTTTTCCTTTGAGTTAACACCTGCGGCGTCTTCTTCTAAGTCTCCGCAAGATTTGTAATTGATGATCTTTGCAAAGCACTGGTCCCTTGGAGACAAACAACGTCAGGCATTTCATTAGAATCCTTGGTCCTCATAACTAGTTCAAGGTGGGCGCGTTTCCTCCGAAATTCTCGACAGTTCCATTGCCAGACGACAAGCGTACTGGACTTCCGGGATTTCGGTTGTAAGCAATTAGTCATGTTCGTGACGACTTTTGGAGTTTTCCGCTGAGGCTGGGCGGAAGTAGGGCTTAGTCGATTTTATTGCGCCCGTTCCCCCATCGCTGACCATCCACGGGGTGGCGCGTTCTAAGGCTGTAACCCTAGCTTTAAGGGGGGAAATTTCGGAGCAGACATTTTCGGCCAGTTCCGCCAGTATGGCCTTCAATTTGGCGCTGAGCGTCTCGGTTATGGCCTTACTGAGGTATTCTCTAAATTGGCCGAGCATGTTCTCATCGACGTATGTTTTAGGGACTGCGAATGTGGGCTGATTAGAACTACCGGGGACCGATTCGTTGGCCTTGCATTTCGGCGGTGGACAGCCGGATGGTGTGTCGTCCATCGCGTCTGCACAGCTCTTCTGAAATAATTTCAGGAGACTGCTTCGCTGGTGTAACGACCTGGTTGGGCTGTCCTCAATAATTATCGGCCTGGGCTAGGTTATCGTTGAGTCCGCACTGCTTCCCTTGAGCTAGTTCAGCTTTGAGGGCTGTATTTTCCGAGATGACAAGCTCTGAAAGCTGCATAATTGTTGTTATCTCGGACTATTGATCTGAATGTTCAGAACCAGGAACGCCTTTCGTAGGGGCACTGCGCTTTCGGGAGGCTCTGCCATGAGAGTCCGTGTTTAGCCAGCTCACCTTGTGTATTTGGTTGCTTCCGCTCTGCTGTCTTCCGTTTCGAGACAGGGATCTCGACTTGCGTCTGTGATTCTGGCGGCCAGGTATACTGGGGTTTGGGTGTCGCAGGTGTTGACTGCGTGGCGAGTTGTTCCTGGTCCCTGGCCAGCGACTCACGTCCCGTCTGCTAGGTCGTTCATGCTGCGGGAACCGTGGGAATGACCCCGATCAACCACGTTGGCCGGTTGTCGTTTCGCGTGGCCCGTCTTTATGGAGTATGGACGACGTCGAGGCTCCGTTGTGCCCACTGATTTGTGGTCGTCGACGGTTGTTATTCTGTTGCTGTTGTTTTTCCCACTTACGATTCATGAGAACGTAGGGGGTTTAAAATCGCAGTCGGCACGTCTTCTCGCCAGCTGGATGATCCCCTCCTGAGAGGGCTCACTTGGGCGGTGATATGGTGTCGCAGATTTTGCAGATCTTTTTGTCGGGTGCTGGGCAGACGTCGGCGCGATGGCGGAGCCTGCCGCATCCGTCGCACAATTTGGGTCGCTTCTTGTGTATGAAGCAGCGATGTTCGACGGTAGTATACATAATACGGCACCGTTGTGCCTTCATGATGATAGTGGCAGAATTAGTGCGGCCCATCCTTGGGGCCTGCAGCATCGTTGGATTCTTCTTGTAGACATGGCCTTTTCTGATTTCTTCAGCAGTGTCTTACTCGGTACGCGAAAATAAACTATTCTCCTTCTCACTTATTACTTTTAACGCATTTTAATAACGTAAACATTGGCGATAGCGGAAGAGTTTTTTTCGGGTGTGATGTTCAATTTTACCCCATATTTGCCCTCAGGTAAGGTTTTTTTCTAAGCATATAATTCAAGTTATCATTATCACTAACACTAAAAGCTCGCGATGTCACTGATCAATTGAATATTGCATTCCGGATTCCTTCCCCTAGCATACTTCTCTTAAAATTCTAGAAGGTAACGCAAACCTGCCATCAGTTTCCAAGCGCCGTTATTTAGTACTTCCTGGTAACAGCCACCTACAAATCTAGGCTCAAATTATAATAACACCATTGAGGGAACAGCGACAAGCTCTAAATATTAAAATATTTTGCTAAGCAACGAAGCAGCGCCATCGTTTATTATCATCATCAGCAGCAGCAGCCTACTCAGGTCCACTGCAGGACGAAGGCAACTTAGCTTGACCTCCAACTACAGAAACCCATTGACCTCCAACCGCTCCAGCCATGCGCTGTTCGAGTCCACTGTTTCCCCCCGAATTTCTTTATTCCATCCCTCCAACGGATTAATCGCCTTACCCTTCTTCAAGACCCATCTCTTGGTATCTGCTGTGTTACCTTTATTATCCACCGGTTGGCGATTCGTCTCACTACATTGCCAGCCAAAGTCCATTTCTTTTTCCTTATTTGAACTATATTATCCTGTTTGTTCTCTGGTCTAAGTAGCTCCTTCCCTGTACCTGAATGTTACTGCCAACATTACTCGTTCCAAGGCCTGTTGAGCCAACCTAGGGATAGAGAACGTCTTGCTTGGCTAGGTGGTGAATAGTGGCCATGATTTGAAGCGCAACCAAGAAACATGGGCTGCGAATACAGAGTACACAGAACAAGGCCCAAAATAATTAGGCAAGAAGCGACTGTCATGTCTACTCTGTATTCACCGTCCGCGTTTTTTTTGTTGTGTTTCAAATCACAGTTAGGGACAGAGGTAGCTTACTATTCATTATTTGGGAGTGCTTGCCGAGTGCACCCCAACCCATATCTCTTCTGCGCCAATTTTCTCTGTCATAGTTCGGGTCAGCATTAGCCATCTGTCCGAGGTAGTTACATTCTTTTACTTCTTCAAGCATT
Organism: Haemaphysalis longicornis; assembly: GCA_013339765.2. Lineage (NCBI taxonomy): Eukaryota > Metazoa > Arthropoda > Arachnida > Ixodida > Ixodidae > Haemaphysalis > Haemaphysalis longicornis. Next base: position 4,453,771 of record CM023458.1, read on the forward strand.
TTGCTTCCTGAGCTGAAAGGACGTTCTTGGTGTGCTTATGCCTCATTACGTTACATTTATTGATTATTATTTTTATCTCCACATCCGTGCTTTCTAATTCTGGATCCCGATAAACTGTTTACGGGCGTTTTGAAGACTCATTCAGCATGACTATGTTGTCCGCAAACTTCAAATGGCTCAAGTATTCCCCGTTTATCCTTAATGCTATGTTTTCCCAGTCAAGCTCTCTATACACCCCGCAAGACATGCTGTAAATATGTTGGCGAGATGGTATCCCCCTATCTTACTCCCTTTCCGATCTTCTATGATAAGCAAAATATTAAATTACAAATCATCAATTAATAATAAAGAAGCCCATTTTAATATTTATAAATAGAATGCACAGCAGCTCTTTTAGATTTAACCATGACGAAGTTGAACCGGTCCTCCCCACCGCTGAGAAGTAACCTACGAGTTCGTTCTGTTTTCTGGGGATGTCCGCTGCATGCACGACACACCGTCTTCTTGACGTCTGACTCCAGTCTCACCTTTAGCACCCAAGAATGTCACGTCAAATCACATCTTGTAGGCTAAGAATTGTAAAAGCGTATTCCCTAACGGAAAGGCCGACTAGACGGAACAAAGGTGCTCATTTATTATTTTCTGTCAACTACTGAGCGTATTCATTTTCTTAGTCATTTCTTAGGCCTGATTTCAATTTATCTTCATTCTCTAACGGTGTTAACGCTCGCTGTTTTTTTTCTTGTTGAAACCATATATATCTTAACTGAAAAACTGAGTTGAAAGAACATCTTGTGTCGTGTATTACTGGTTGCCATATGCTCATATAATACCAAAGGTAGGGCTGATTTTCTTTAGAAACGAATGGCGTGGTGTAAAAAAAGCTTATATGCAAATTACGCGCAAAAATTGTACCTTAACATGTGCATCGCATAAAACCGAAAGTATATCGATTAGAACGACAGTTAAAGCTTTCAGAAATAGATAAAAAGTTCCTTCTTAAAAACGCACCTCTGAAAACTAAAAATATGCCATATATGTAACCTGTCAGGTAATTTGTTTACGCGCCCAAATTTGAACAATCTGACCCACCAACTATGGCTATGCACAAAAGATAAATCTTTCAAACCTCACCAAGGATGACCGCAAGTATTGTTTCAGCCGTGTGTTTTTATAGAAACACTTGGCTTGTGTACTCACCGATCATCTTTTCTTTCTCCCAAAGCTTTATAGCCGGAAAAGAGAAAACTTCAGTCGCGAGTGGAACCAGATTTGTCGATTTCACCAGATCGCTTGCATACTTCCTCAGGGCAACCACATCCGTTATAGTTCTCGTTGGAGGTATCAAATCTTGCACCACCTGTTTTTGGAAGATATATTTTCAGACAAAAACGGTACACCTTTATTATCTGACTATCTTTATTAGTATTCTTCCGTATTTTTGCACTTCGTAGTTTTAATACTCAACAATGGTTTCGGTAAAATATCTGTGTTTTAGATGTCGTTTAAGCCAAACCTCTGGGTTCTGTGCCATTTAGGTCGACTTTGCAGCAGCCTATTTTTCTCAAGTACAGGACAGCCTCCCAGTTTAAATACTTTAATTCGTTTTCCCATAAAGAGAAACTACGGTTAGACTATCTTTACACTATCACACCAAAAGATCAAGCCGAAATTTTAGTGCATCAAATATTTCCGAGGATTCCTCAGCATCATCTGTACGAGATAAAAACTTCATACCAAGCGAGCCATTGAATTTACCAATATAAGGAACCAACAGTAACGACAACGGCACCCCTCGCATCATAAGATACATTCCTATAACCAATATTCGGCACCCCCCTCCTCGACCTCAAGCTCTGGGTGTCGCTGTTCTCTTGTTATTGCTGTCCTCGGCCACTCCCGCTGGTTGAAAGAGCTGTTCTATATAGCCCAGATACTGCATTGGTGCGTGGAAGGAGGGCGCCACTCCCGCAATAAAATTGGTGCTCTTATAAAACTTTTCTGCCTTTGAAACTACCCACTTAGGTCGACATGGGCGATATATTCGATTGCATGATGCCAAGACCGCGAGAATCGACCATGTACAATAAAAAACTGTCAAGAAGCGCTGTGAAGCGCACGTGAGGTGTGGACAAACCATGTGCACAGTGCCATGTTTTAACGACGCAGCCCTTTGTCGCCCGTTCGTGGGCTGAGAAGCGTCGTCGTCGCAGTGACCGAGCGAACGATGGCTGGACCGAGGAGTGAAAGAAAAAGCGGACGATCGAAAAAAGCAAAGGAGGAGAGTGCGGCGAGATTGGGAGGGGAGGGCGGTTCGCCGTGGCGGCGCGAGCCAGCGCTCTCCGAAAGTGTGCGGTGGGGGAGGGGAGGGGGCAGTATGCTGTGCCCGCACGCTCGACGGCGCGACACGTGGCGAAAACGTGACGGGGCGTGCCCGTTCACGGTCTCTTCCGAGACGCACTTCGCGCCGCCGATGCTGAGACTAACCATAGCTGCCGCCGAGAGAACCCACGAGTGAGTGCTGCCTCAGCGCACTGCTGCTGCGCCTAAATATCGCATTAGGGAGTATCGTAATCACCAGCCAATTCTTTAATGCTTCAGGTGGAAACCGGTATCGTGCAACTTTTCCTTGTGTTTTATAACGCACGCGCTAATGAGCTGTAGGGGAAGAGTGCTTATTTACTGCCTTTAATCAATTCCTTGCACGTTTGGTTTGCAGGTAAAGAACCTTTAACGTTGTGTTGCAAATCCTGTTGGTGTGGAGTACTTGTCCTCTAGCTTGCTTTTCCGCGCGCATCTGCGGGTTCTATTTTCATCACGGCCATTGTCTCTTTGTAAGAAGCAGAATTTTTATTCGCTTTTATTGAGTCTTTTTTGTGGACGATATCTGGGTATGCGCTATCTTCAACTTAGCCAATGCATTCAATAGGCCATTGCACAGCCCCAAGACGACAAAATAAAGCGCCCCAGGCATCAATCGCAAATGACACGGACAACTTACGCGAGCGTACTTGGCCCAGCGCGGTGAGTTCATCATTCCAACAAAGAGATCGAAAAAGTGCAGGTTACGTTCAAACATCAGAAGACATTCTCCACCGGGGAGCAGGAGCTTCTCGACGTTGGCCATGGCCTGGCGCTGGTCTCTGACCCACTGCAGCATCAGAAACGAGTAGACCCTCTGGAACTGGCCTTCCGCACGCTCGAACCTGTCCACGTCGCCTAGGATGTCCAGCTGCTTGTGGTGAATTTTTGGGTGCGGGTACTTCTCAGCTGCAAGCTTTAGCATAGCCTCTCGCTTGTCTGCGGCTACCAGTCTTCGACATGGCAGACAACGCGGCAGCAGGTATCTGCAAGGCGGAAACAGTGACTGGCTTTCAGAACCATACGGTTTTTTCTCGACGTTTATAGAAACATATTCCTATGTTCCTTGTGTGTTTATAAAACAAACTAAAGCAAGACTGGTTGTGTACTCTGCGTAATCTGGTACAAAAATGGAGGTTGGGCACAGAACTTTATACGCCACACCAACGAGGTACCCACATGAAAGTGGGCTTTATTGTTTAAGCACAGTCAGGACATTTCTGTGTCGGAAAACACTAGAATATTAAAATACCCAAGGTGTTGAACTGCAAGAATAAATAAAATATCATTGTACACCTCCTTTCTACGACTCAATATGGCTTTTAGGTGCAGCTTTCTGGTGCATAACCGTTCTTTCAGAAGTGGTTACTTCAGAATTATTCAGTGTTTTCCCATGTATATTCGTGCAGCTAATGTTCAGGCCAAAACCATGCATTGTACGCTGTTTCAAGATTATCTACTTGTTATGAGAGGTCCCACTGACATGATAATTATCCCATCGAAATGCGTGTCAGTAACTTTTGACAAAGAATTACGCAGCAGCAATTCAGAGTTTTCTAATGTATTTTTAATATACATATCCATTTCGGCACGTCGCTGTAGGCGTAATTTCGTTTTCTTACGATCGTTTTAGTAGTTTTCTGGCGCCCTTGGAATTGTGAGTGCGAAAGCTGTGTATGCATAGACAAAGATCGTGGCTGTTTGCCCCTTCACTCTTATTGATTTTTGAGGCATACTAACCAATATTCAGGTCACTGATTGTATCTTCGCACGTACATTTAAATGCTCGTCTTTCCAATTTGAGCTATACGCGGGAGCGTGGAAAAGAGGTTGTGTTCAATTTCTAAATCTCTCGGCAAGGAAAGGCGCCTAATATGCAGCACTGAATTCAAGCTTCAATTTTGGTGAGCAATATGAACGTAATTTTTAGGTAGAAGGGGTTCGAAATTACGCAAAACAATTGATAGTAACCGGCCATACACTGGTAAGCCATCATTATGAAGGGTATAATAATGAAATCGAGGATTGGACGCAAACCCGTCTGGTCGAGAAAACACATAACAATAAAAACTGGCACCGACCAAGAATGTTTAAAATGCAAAAAAGACATTTCGGCTCCCGTACGGGTGCCTTGTTCACTATCTTCGGCACCCGTACGGGTGCTGAAACGTCTTTTTTGGATTTTAAACATTCTTGGTGGGTGCCAGTGTTTATTGTCAGGGTATAATAATACTGAGTTATTTTTTTTTTCATTCTCATTTCCCGCTGAGGTGTACATAATTAGGCATTCCCGTTCTCTGTGTATACATGAGCTCCTTTCGTAGGGGTTCGAGTGAAGAAAACGGCGGAAGCCGGTCTTTTTTAAGAACTATCCTGGACGAAATTGAAAGACGTTGATGCGATTAAACGAGTATATGCGCATGAGAAGTTTTATATTAGCACGTTTTATGGATAACAATCAAGCACAGAAAATGGCAAATAGCGGTACCTTCCGGAGGTGACAGGTGGGTGAGTGTACCAACGAGTGAGACACAATTAGTTGGTTTTCTGTGGAGTTGTGCCCAACTACGAATTTCCGCCTGTTCTCAAGACATGCCCTCCTACCGGAGGCGTGTTGCTTAGAAAAAGGCGTATGTTTTAGAGAATCCCGGAACAAATTGTACGACGATTTTTGCGTCAAATGCCTGTATATGCATGGGAACTCGGTGTAGTGAATAACTTCGTGGGTGTAATGCATAAGTACCAGTCACTGTTTGATGGCAAACAACATGGCCTCTCAAAAGGGGGCCGTCGTTAGCAGGAACGCTGCGCGCTGTACCGACAAGCGGCACGCGAGTGATGCGGGCGCGGGTTAATTGCATTTAATTCAGCTATAGGAATGGTGTAATTTTAAAAATGACCCTCAATCGGTTATCCTATCGGTAGGCCGAAATTTTGTGAGTTATTTTTGAACTGTTGTACGGACAGTATTTTTATTTAGAAATCAATCGGTATATAAATGAGTTGAATAGTTATTGGAAACAAGTAAAAACGTAATTTGCCACAAATCATAATCCTCGCAGGTAAGTGACTGTTAGGGAAAAACCCTGTGGAATAACGTTTACACATTGGCATGAAATACCTAAATCAACAGATATATCAGGCGCTTGACACCTGAGCGTGCCTGAAATAAAATGTTATATTAGTAGAAAAAATATTTTAGAAATTTTCTGCTAACCCCCGCGCTTACAGAAAGGCTGATATGCACTTTTGAGACTCGGGCTTTGCTTACTTTCCGAGACGCCAAGAACTGAGAAATAAAAAGGAAAAGGAAATCTCCTGACTGCCACGCAATTGCTGATTGTGACCCTTAGCAACAATTTAAATTTTTCGTTCGCACTACTCGCCAGTTTTTTTCTCCACGAAAAACACGTACTTCTGCGTGAAGCTACCAGGTCCGCAGCCAACGTCGATGTACTGTTGTTGCTCCTCGTTCTCGCAGCGCCAGAAAGCGTCGCGAAACCCGTCCAAGATGGCCACGCTTTCGGCAACGTAGCTGTCCACCCTTTCATCGTACAGCTCAGCTCGCTCTACCTCAGGTCCACATTCTGGTCCTTCTGTTCCATTTCTTTCACGGACAGACATCCTGGTGAAGAGAGCGACTGTAAATAAATACTGCAAAAATCTTCCCCACTGAACATGTTCGACAAAGTTGAAAAAATAATAATGATAATTTTAGGAGCTGAAAACAAACTTTGTAGGGGCATTTGTTAATCGATTAAAATACAACAGATCGGCAGAAATAGTTTCAGGTCTGTAAGAAATTTATATCAAGCCACTTCGTTTCTCGCAAAACCATACCTTGAACAAATTACAAAAAACTTATTCCTTGTACAAAACAGACAGTTGTAACAACTAGAAGTGTTGAAATGCCCTGGAAATCGGAAGGTAATTGTTACCCCCATAATATATCCTCAGAGCTTTGTGAATGCCCAGAACCGTGCAAACCTCGGGTTCTTGTTGCTGTCTGGGCTTCAGTAATGAACAGTTGTAAAAGCGCTCTCCCTAATATGGTTTCAGCCTTATGTGTTATATGCGCTGGTTGGCAATTGTTGCGGCAATGTACATTTCCACAATAAGCTTTACACTTTTGAAAGCAACAATGGTCGCTGAAACCGTTGGTTTCGCTTCCTGCAACGTGAAGTTTTAACGTAAACTACAACTTTCAATTCAGAACGTTCTTTTTTTTCTTCCCTAAGCGATAAATCAATGACTGCGTAGACTATTCATACAGTGAAAACGTAAAGTGTAAGAGTGTGGAGGAGAACATTTTCCTGATCGAAGGTAATTTGAACAATGCGTGGCACTTTCCCTGAACTATGAAGTACGTTCAGAGTGATCCGTGAGGCTTTATCAATATGCTGCGCCTCAACTTTTGTTTTAAGCACACTTTCCGCACGATGAGGTTCTAAAGCTACCACTCGGCAAATTTAAAGTCAAAATGTAGTGAGCAGCCATCACATCACAGCTGAGTCATCTTGCTGGTGAGGATTCACAACAATTCTGTGCTCTGTTCTGTTGCATATATACATTGAAGTAAATAGCATTGTTGACAGCAACTACATGCGGCATTTTACTGGCTGCTTTGTTCGTAGAAAGCAAGCGATTCCAAGAATCGCGGCGCCGCTGAGGCTGCAATGTCTCCCTCTTCTCCGGCGGCACATCTGGACTCGCAAAATGTCAGATCACGCTGTGATAGACGAATAAAGCGTCTCCGTCTCGATGCATAGTTTAATGCCTTTCGCTTGTGATGAAGAGCCCCAGATTTCAAAAGCAAATTTATACTGACCATTGCTTTTTCCTATGGCCTCACCCCACCCTACACGCACAAGTCTTCCGTCGCCAGAGATACCACTAGACGCTCGACTAGATTGTCAAATTCCTGTCTGTAATATGACCTACTGATTTATGTGCCTCTTTTGAAAACTAAACGCTGCTGAAACTCATCGTGTGGACGCCGAAGGAAAGTGCTGACAGAGAAACAACAGCATCTTTTAAAAGGTGCCGCGAATAAGGGTTTTTCTTGAACAATTAGTTGCTGCAAAGGCCACTTCAAAAGAATTCATTAGAAAATCAAACCTTATTCGTCGTTGCAAATCACCTGTCCACGTCAGTCACACGATCTCTGAATGACCACTCCTTCACCAGGCCTACGGGTTTGCTGCATGCACAGAAGAACAAGTGCCCAGGTTCCCTGTAGTCTGGATAGGAAACAGGCCACGGCTAACGCGCTCTTGCGCGTATATAGCGGCCCGGCCTCGAATGCCACATGTGCGTGGCTGATGAACTCTATTGCATCCAAAAAAGAAGAGAAACCGACAAGCCCATAAATTTTCTTCCAGCTCAAAAAACAGCACGAATGCCTCATATCCCGCCGTATTCTGCCATGCAGGATGATGACTTGTTCATTCTGGCCTGGTTTGAAAGCACATTTGAAAAAAAAAATATTTACTCCGTCCTGATTCATTTCGGCCTTTTTTTTTCCACGTGCCCACGTCAGTCTTAATAAAAATGTTTACAAACATAAAGTTATTCATCCTATCACGTGGTATGCATGTATTCGAACGCACTTCTTTTAGTTTTGCAGTGTGGAGCGAAAGAACCTTCGTTTGTGTAGTTTACAAAATACCCAATATCTTGCCCGTGTGAGCCAGTTTGTAGAGACCAACCAGACACTCCAGAGACTTGTTCACTGTGAGGTATAAATACTACGCAAATGGTTTACTAAGAAACATATTATTGTCCAGGTTGTAAGACTGTGTGAGTGTGGGATCGAAAAGAAAAAAAAGTACTTCTTTTTTTCTATAACGTTTCTAAGATACAATTTATAGTCAGACAAAAATTACTAGTCAGAATGAACACCATTTATTGGATCGAAGTGACGGGCCACACTGCCACAAGTCTTTTCCCCTGAAAAAGAGCTGCGTTTCAAAAACACTGCCTTTGAAGTTTGCTGCCGCTATTCCAAATAATACCACCACCGATTCCAAAAATCGGTATTGGGTTACAGCAGCGTAGAGTGTTAGAAGCGTTTCGTTTGGACAAAACTTTTTTAAAAAAATGGGTTGCACTTGACCTTCTATGTCACCTTCAAACTCCCAGTATTGTTGCGAGGATATACGCGTAGTTGCTCCGGGAATGCAACTCCACTTTTATGTGCACCCACACCCCGCACCTTCCTTGAATACAAAGTTTCTGGCTCGCCTGACAGAAAGGTTAAAAATCAACTAAGATTCAAATCAACTACCCGACTTATAAGTTCAATAAAACTCACGTTTCAACTTCGTAGTTAATTTATTTTTCGCCATTATTATACAAAATCCTTAATGCGCAAAAATCAGCTTGGCTGTATGTGCTTCAGGGAGAAAATTTGGGTGCTTTGAACGCTTTGAGTCTGTAGTAGCTAGTGATGGGGGCTCTGCAGGCAGGAAAAAATGACTGGCTTCAGGCTTGTAGGTTCAAAATCAAACTTTATCACCATGAAAAGAACGACCCCGATCAAAAGAAGAAGAGTGAAGCCTAACTGTTGTTAGGCTTCAAAGCGGATGTTAAAGAGGAGTAAAAATAGCCCACAAAAGAGATCGGGTCGCATACGCAGGATGCTTGGCGGCAACGGAGGTTTACGTCCGCTACCATCCGCTACTGACGTAAGCAGCTCATTTCCCGGAAATATAATTAGTGACATCGGTCATAGCGATAGCTCTCGACGTGTTAGTGAACTGTCTCTCGCGAATGAGCATGACAAACTCCAAGGACGAAACACTAGGTTATCATAGGAATTAGAGGTAATGAAGAAAACAAGGTTATTTAAAATCGCCGGGTTGCCTGTAACAAGACCAATAAGCAAATTGGCATGTGCCTTCGGATTTATATTCGGATTTAATATGTAAGAACTTGCAGCTTCAAGATTATTTCTGTTTAAATCAAAATAAAAAGAGGTATAACACATCCAACAATGTCGACCAAATGTCAGGAGCGAATGCCCCATATTTCGCCCTCTTTTTTTTTTCGGGGTGGGGGGGGGGGGGTATTTGTTCCGTACTGGCAGCACGGGCAGCCATACGTTTTCATTGTTGGCAAGGCCTAAGAAAAGACCACACAGCACTTCGGATCACACCGTGTTACTCAAACCTACACGAGAAGAAGAGCTCGACTGACACACAAAGCTTTCCCCCATTAAAAAATTTGTGTACGAGAAATTGTATTGCGTAATTGTATTGCCATTTCGACATCCATCAAGGGCAGTAGCTCCTGTGCTTACGTGGGCCTACCCACGAAGATACTTCTCGTTGCGCTCAATTCTCCTAGTACTTACGGTGTGACGTCGAAACATATTAAACACTACCCAATAAACACGCAAAAGGTACAATGTACAAAAAGTACAAAAGGTACAAAAGCTACGATGGTCCGTTATAAGTTAAAAGCCGGCGTGAACTACCAGATATCTTCGTTATTAAAAATTTCTGGTAAAACTACACAGGTATCTCTCCGATGTGGTAACACATTTATAAGATTGGCAATGTATGAGACAACACGACCCAGCGTTAAATGATTTGTCATGTGCTCATCTTCTGATATAATTTTGGATTATTCACCGTACTTCTTTCGTAGAATATTCCTGAAATTTATGCCGCACTGCCTTGTCCAAGTTAGCGATAAATATCCGAGGTATGACTTACAAGAACGAGCGGTAAGATTAGAGAAAGAGAATAACAGCCTCACCAGGTGGCGCATCCTCTATGCAAAAGCTATGAGCGTCTAAAGCACGACCACGTCTGAGCCCGGAGAGCTTGATACGGACCAAGTCTAGTTCTCACAGAGCAACACCTGAAACATCTAAACGTGATGTTCTCGGAGCAAAGAATGCCATGTAAGGTGGTTTAGTATACTCCCCGGATTTCTCTATTACAGTTGAACCTCGCTATAACAAGCGGTGATATGGTGAATTATCCGCTATAGCGAACTAATGCGATCTTTGGTTGGTCACGCTTTGTTTCGATGGCACTTATTCTTTTATAACGAGACTTAACTGTGAGCCACGCGCGATATCGGGTATAACGAGAAATATTTGACCAGGAGGCTGAGCAGATACTTCAAAAAACCCTCTGGCTACCGAAACTGCAGAAGTGTAAAGTCCTGTTTGTTCGCAGACACTGTGAAAAACTCAATCCTGCTCAGTGCTGTGAGTATCCACCAGACGAAGATCACATTCATCATCAAATAAATGAGGACGCAGGCCTGTTTTGTCAAGCGAAGCTTGTTTTGCTGTAATTTCACGCACTCATGTTCCGGCTCATTCAGCTAGGAATGAGGTAAGGGTTACCTTATATATAGTGGGTTGAAAGCCTAAAAAATGCATTTTTTGTCAAGGACGTTTGCGCGAGCCAGATTGTTGATTTGTTACAGCCGATTTTTACCACTACTGTTATAACAAATATCGGATATAACGAGCTAACTTGCTGTACATATACTACTTCGTTATAACGAGGTTCCACTGTATTTGATTGATGATATCAAAATGGTGTATTTGACAGAATACTTTGCTAAACCCGGCCTGTTCGCGGTGTTATTGAAAACCGAGGCTGTCGCTAGCGAAATAATAAATATAGTCAGTAAATTAATATTGTTCTAGTAAATGTATGACGAATAAAAAAAGCAGGCAGGCACAAATAGAAAGACAAACGGAAGAAGAAAATGACACGAAATGAACAAACGGGAACAACGACGCTGCTTGAAGCACTAACATTGGTTCTCCTGTATTCTTAAATCGGCAGACTCATCGAAAGTGCCTTTAAAGCAATCAAACGTTTGCTGAAGAAAACGGGTGATGCCTACTATGCACTATTGGCATGCAGGATTAGTCCGCTGAGAAACAACTACTTTCCACGAAATGACCGGCACTTGGAGAGAGGCGGAGTGTCGCATCGCAGGCGACTCGAAGAAAAAAGAAAAAGAAATGACGCTTTAGAGCAGACAGCAAGCGCGCTCGCTTCGATGCGGCGACCGTTGGTTCCCACGCCCTGTGAGCAGATTACGGTAGCATGGCCATTGCTTAGCGTAGCATCTTCTGTACAAGTTGATGGCTTGCGGTACTACACAGCGGTTACCTTGTCATTGCCAGGATTACGACAGAAAAAAAAGGACGTCTACCCTACAGTTTTATGAAAAATATTTTTTCCGATGACTGAAGACTTTAGCGCCCAGTCAGCCGGGTGACCTGATACGAATGTGGGTGCAATCATTACGTCTCGTCACTACAGGAAACTTGGCCATGCGACAAAAGTCCGCACAGACATCTCGGAGTTCTTCCACCGTCACAGGAAACATCGCGAAATTTGGAAATTCGTGCTCGGCTATAACCTCTGTCACACGCCTGACAACACGGCAGACTGTCGGCTGCGACACGTTGACGAGGTCTCCCGTCACATCTTGAAATGTCTCAGCACCATAAAATTACAGCATGACCAGCAGTTGCAACGCAGCGGCAACTGTGTGGCCACGATTGGTGGTGTTTTACCCGACGGCTAGGCACCTTAGGAGCTCCCGCACGGTCGCTTTGGTAAAGCGGTACCGTGACAGGAAATATCCCTCGTTGACATGCTCGAGGGGATTCACCCAGGCCCCTTATGCGCTGACATGGCACCATCATCCGGGACCGGAAATCCTCTAAACCTTCATGGAATGGCTCGTCAATGCGGAGTACAACCCTCATTACTCCGGCACGTCTCTACCTCTGCGGTTATCGCTCAGACCCATCCTGTCCAAACTAACGCTCTACGTAAGCAAATGTTCAGCCCGGTCCAGCTGCCTAAATGTCCCCTCGTTATTCTAAACTTCCTCCTCCCAACTGACAGGTGTGGATGGCATTAATGGCACCTATTGAGCAGCTGGCCATGGTTCTTCTGACGGAAGTGTACGAATAAGCCTTCGTCTGAGCGTAAATAAACCCCAGTATTATGGATTACTCCCACACTGTGCGCTCCAGTGTAGGAGATCCTAGAAAGCAATTTTCGCTTGTAAACGCATTGCGGCATGCTCCACTTAGCTGTGTGAAGGGAGCACATGGAGTGGAGGACATACTCCGAATACGGCCAAAAGACTTTCTCGCTCTCTCTGTATGCTCCACGAACTCGGCAAAAGAGTCAGTGAGCAGAGCCAGCTCTAACCGAGCGGAGCTTAGGCAGCCATCTTGGAAGTAGTACTAAAGAGCCATTTCAAGGTAGCACGGACAATACCTTGGAGTGGCTCCTCCAAAGCGACGAGTGGCTCCTCGTTTGGAGTAGACCCTCGAGTGGAGGTTAGGTTATTAAAAAAACTAGCTTACGAAGGTCTGTTCGAATGGAGGCTCGAGAAAAGGAGGTATTCAGTATAGGGGACTACTGTGAAAAAAAAGGAAGGTTGAAATAGTACCTGCGCCTTCCACTTTGTAACCACAGTTTTTCTCTTCTCTTTCATTGACAACCAATCCCGGCTTTTCGGGTAAACATCACTAAGTACACTATAAATTCGCTGAAACACTCGAACCGGAGCCATAATAAAGGAATGCGCTACTATGACAAATTTGCAGATGTAGCAGAAATTGTTGCACATTTGCCCTTTCTTCACTGAACGACTGAAAGTCGTACATCCACTGGGGATGACTTTGTAAGAATTACTTCCGCCCAACTCAATGGTGTATGCGCTAGTCAAGCTTCATTTTCTTGAAACATTTTTGTGTTTCAATAGCTTGCAAAAGTACAAATATTTATAGAGAAAAGGAGGTACAAAAAATACAGCTGCCCTTAGAAGCACCGTTCCTCCGATGTTGAAACCGCCAATTCTGTATTAAGATGCACGCTCTGAATCGTGTCAATAAAAAAATGCAGCATGTGTCTCCAGGAAAGCGCGAATGTTATCGCAGAGCGCATGCCGAATTGTTGTTTCGCAAGATTTAACCGGGCTGAGCTATACCAGATGACACAAAAAATCTTTGAATTTGATAAACACCTACTCAGACCTTTACGTGGCTACAGTTGAGGGGTTTTGACTTATCTCCGAAGTTTACTCAGGCTCCGACGCTGAAACCAGGCTGCCCTCTCATCTCTCCTGTTCCGGTGTAACGAGCCCAACTTTATTCGTCCGCCTATATGATGTCACCCAGCGCTGTCCACAAATTGAATTTATCACAAACATGCTGTTAACCCTTCTTATGAATGACACGATTTTATGCCACACAAATATTTGTTGTCGCCGATGGGAAGTAGAGAATACAAATTCAGTAATTTAGTAGGGGAGCGTATTTCACAGCTGACAGGCTCGTTCAGTGACATCTGCAGCTTCGCGAACCTTCCTGCAATGAGTAGCGACAAAACAAGCCAGAGGCAATTTTATTATGTTTCTAGAATTACTTTTGTCGTTATAGTGGAGCAAACTGTTACCTCAAGAAAATTAAAAAGGTGACAAACAACAAATATTACGCACTTTTGTTGACCTTTTCGTACAAAAGAACATGCCGTTTGTATCCACACTGTTTTACGGCGATACAAAGTTGGCCTCTATGGAGACGTTCCTATCTAAATGCGTACATCTGGATTGCACGCGATAGAATGCGTGTCAGGAGATTTATTGTCCTTGGCCGTGGATAAGCTTTTTTATTTAGGACGATAGTCATTCTTGGGATAACTAAACGCGGAAGTGTTTGCCTGTCTGTCTGTACTCTATATATATGTGGGTCCGCCGGTTGGTCACTCAATTTAACCGGCCAGCCAAAATTGACCCAATTTTTCAGCAAGGGGTGTAGGCAACACCGTTCCCAATATAACTAAACCATTCGCATGAGTCATACAAGTGATTTTTTCCCAGCGCAGAAACAACGTCCGACGTGTTTGAGGCAAGATGTCAAGTACAGAATCGCAAGGAACAACGCTCTTTTACTAGAGAATACAAATTGGCTTTGTCTTTATGGCGGGAAATTCAAAAAAGCTAAAAAAAATTGGGGCAAATTTGAAATCTACCACGAGATAGCGCCGCGAGCAGTAACATCAGTAGGAAGGTAAAATAAATTGAGAAGATTGCCGTTATAGCCATCGAAGAGCAGGAAGGAAGGAGAACAGCCAGGGAGGTTGGAGGGGAAAAGAAAAAAAGCTTTCTTAAGTTTCAGGGGCAGCAGGAGGCCATTATTGCCTTCCGACGACATCGACAGGCATGCAAGCCTAAACGGTGCAAATTTGGAGCGAAAAATGTTCCACACTTTTGTTGCTCGCTCGTGTGAAGATAAGACAGCAAATTCAGCAGCTTTTTTTGTCATCCAACTATAATGGGTTGTAGTGATAGTAAGCACCATACTTAGAAACAACCTGGGCAGCGTGTTTGGTTTGACTGATCGAAAGTATAACAAACCGGACGGAAAGTAATAGCAGTGCGGCCTCATTCGGCGTAGCAAGTTCGTTTTTGTCTGGACAAGGTTAGTGCTTTTTAGATGACGCTTCTGGTGCTATTGCAGTAATGCGATAAAGTTGCCGCCGTACAATCCACGAGATATAGGCTTCAATAGCTAAAACAGATCTAAAAAACGCAGTGAGCTGTGAATCCTTTTGGTGGCTTTGCGATTTGCCTGTAAAAAAGGAAATGTCACTTTTTTATTCGCCAGGAAGAGGTTCAAAACACGTGTAGTTTCTCAATACCGTTTATGAGAATCATCTGAGTTTCAAACAGGACTGAATTCCCTAATAAAAATTTTGAACTAACAAAGAAAGCAAAATACTATTAAGCATCCAGGCGGTTTTCTGAAACAGGCATTGCAGGAAAGAAAAGAGGAAAGAAGAACGTGAGCTCCGAATTGTGTGATCGGGGCACGTTTGAGTCACGACCAATGAATGTGCTCGGCAGAACAATTTTTGTAGTTTTTATTGAAGAAAACTGAATCATTCAAAGCTTCTTATTTTCGTTTGCGCGTAATTTTATAGATAATCCTTGATTTCTGTTCAATGATGGACAAAATTTTAATTTCTGTTCCACGTTTATTCGTACCATCCACTTCCATTTGTGGCTCCCAACAATGATCCGACCTTCGCCTTGATAAAATTCTCTATTTGTTCATGCAGCTTGGCAGAGCTTTCGCGTTACATTCAGATGAGCCTGGCATTACAGCTGTGGGATGAGGGCGCACTTCGTGCATACAGCTGCAGATAAGCTAGTGGTTTTGGATAGGGAAGCCACATGTCCGAGCGCCCGCTGTTTCGATGCACCTGGGAAGCGCGCTAGTTCAGCACATGCATTCGATAGTGTTGGCTCGTGCGTTTAACAAGAGCAGTAATAGCGGCCATCGGGCGTTTTTGCGGAGTGCTCCCAAAAGCAGACCCAGCTCTACCCATCACTGACAGTTGTTTCTGACCCGGCAATTGAGCCTTTGAGGTAGATAACTTGAAAGCATTTTAAACGGAAATAACTGTTCCATGACATCTCCAGAAGTCTAGTCTAATCTAAACGGAGAACTTGTTTTTGTTTTTAAAATCCTTTACATAAATTATTTCTAAAAACTTGCTCATAAACACGTCGACAATTTGACTTTGCCATTTCTTTTGAATTAGAAGACGCATTTTTCTGAGTGCTTTTTCACTTACGGGTGTTGAAGTAAAAATTGTCATTCAACGTCTAAAACATTATTCGCAGTGGTTCCTACAATTCAGGAGTTCTAATTCTGTAATATGTTTCTTTGAAAGATCACGTATAATATTATGATGCAGAGGAAGGCGTGTTCACCTTGTTATTTCTTGAGCAGAAGCGGAATTTGAGTCGTTGGAATTAGTGAGTTAAGGTTTACATAAAATTAGCAGTCTGTTTCAGCACACAGTATTGAGACAAGGTTGTTTAACTGACCACGTGCCTTTACAATGAATGTGTACAAGCTCGCAGCCAAGCACAGCATTTTTGAATGTGCTGCTCGGTGTTGTAGGAGCTTTCCGAACGGATGCCACTCGTAGTTCATGCGTTTTTCAGTGAAATGTGTAAAACCAGTGTTTACATGTGTCACGCACATTTGTGATAAAGTATATAGGCATCAGAATAGTTGCTTTGAAGTATTGCTGATACAACTGCGGGGAACTTTGCTGAACAACTGTGAGTACCGCTCTTTTCAAGGCTTCTCTTTATGGTGTGCATTTTGTGGTTGAACTGGCGGTGGTGGTCTATTACTGAACCTTACCGACTAGCAAGGCAACTCTACCCACCTGTCACTGATCAGGCCACGAAATAACAGGAAGTCATCCTGAGATAACTACACATTAATACCTACCCACCCCCAACACTACTACAGGCCATCCGTCCTACTCTTTATCATCCCCTATGTGCTCACTGTTAAGCCCCAGGCACGCTGTACCATATTTTCTGGGAATGTCAACTGAATCCGGATGTTCCCCCATCTCCGACCCCTCAGCCGAGCAGCGGGATGGAGTACGCTGGCCACCTCCTCTCCTGAAATGCAGCTGTTGCTAGCGGAAAGGGCGACGACAGCCGACCGTACAACGGAGTCTTGGACTGAAAACCCCGACCACAAAAATGCTCACTTCCACTGTAAATAAAGCTTCTCTCTCTCTCGCCTCTCTTCTCCTCTCTCTCTCTCTCTCTCTCTCTCTCTCTCTCTCCTCTCTCTCTCTCTCTCTCTCTCTCTCTCTCTCTCTCTCTCTCTCGGCCACAAGCCATAAGCGGGTCGAAGCCTAGCGATGCAAAAACCTTATATAAAGGCAAATGAAGATGTTTCTCTTTATCTCCATCTCTGCACCACAGCGATTAGACTAAGGGCATTCTTTCTAGTCGCACGGACACGAACTGATCATGGCTGTTGCAAGTCCGCTGCGGGTACACACGCGCGAATGGGGTGATGGTTGTTCATTTCCCGTTCTGTAATTAAATGATTTATTCAACCTACCCATGGAGCGAGTGTACAATCATTCGTTATGGAATCATTTTAGTTACAATTTAGTTAATAAACATATATCATAAAGTCCAGATCTTGCGGGCTGCAAACACTAGATTTCTGTTATACCCCTGAATTACACATTGATGTATCTTACACTAGTTTTACCGTCCTCAGCCGTTGCAACACGATACGGTTTCCAGTGCACTACACATAACAATAACAGAAACCGAACTTACTTTTCATGTTTTTGCGTTTTTACAAACGCGTAATTTCTCTTGTTATTCTCAGCAAAAAGCAAGGAACAAATTAACGTTATATGATCCAAATTGAAACACCAATGCCATTTCGATGCTAACTTTTAGACTCACGACACTATTATTTATTTTGCAAAAACATTTCACAGACTGGCTCACGAACTATTTCTTCCCTGCAGCTTCATACAGGTAATGCAGGTAATATTACCTGCAGCCTCATGTAAAGGTTCACATCTTAACTAATTTGAGCAAATACAAAGCAAATGTCCAGTGTTCCCAGTAGTGAACACGAGTCATCTTATTTCCTTACAGTAACGTGGTCTGTATCTTATGTCTCTCTGTCGCCCTCCTTTTACGCCTAGCGTAGATTCAAGAGCTTCTAATTGATGGTTTAAACCCTAATGGCTAGTGCGCGCATTTATGCGTCTTATACGATGAAGTCACAACTAAAACCAGCCTGCCCAGGCATGAACGGCGTTGTATTCAGAAGACTTTCAATGAATTTCACTTGCCATGCGTCTCATGTTGCAGGACACCGAAACCGCTACTTTCGCCGTTTTCTTCCTTCGCACCCGGATTATTATTACTGACAGCCTTGATCGTGATAAAAACTACCATCACAAGACAATCTTCATAGGAAGATGATGTAACCAGTCTTAATATTTCTATTCCCTAACAACATGCCGTTTCCACCGCACAGTCTCCTCCAAGGTACTACTTGCATTTAGTGTCTTTAATAAAAATTAATAAATTTGAAATGAATTTTAATTAAGCCCAATAAAAAAATCCCACCATCTCCCCGAAGGGAGCTATGTGGTAATGCAAAGCAGAATTGTTGGTGTCCATTCAGCTCATCGGACAGTGCAGCATGTCTCAACCGAAGCAGCAATAGTTAGAAGAACCTACACATTCAAAAAATCATTTAAACTAGCGTAGGCTATGTTAAAAAGAACTGACGCGAAGTTCACTCAACCTTTCAGTTATAAATGTGTCCCAGTTGTGCGAATTGTTATACCCTATTAAAAAAGCGTTTTCAAGGGTCGATTTCTCGGCGAAAGATATTTCACCTAGGATGGTACGATGAAAATTACCAAGATAGTTGGATAGCAGTTGGCAAACGTTCCGACTTTTGTTCTCTAACATGAAGCAACTATGGCGATTTACAGTCCGGGAGGCACTTCCCCGCATGATGATCATTGTTCAAATATATCAGACGCAAGCGGAATCCGAGCAACAGCTTCCTTGTATCTAATACAAGCTTTAAGGTAAAAGGGCTTTACGAGATTTAAAATGGTTGATCAATATTCACGCATTGGTTAGTTCTGCAAGCTTGCGGGATGGAAGCAAATTTTTATGTAAACATTACAGATCCAATAAAGAGAAACAACCGCAAAGACTGCAGACAGGATGTCTCTGAGCAAAATCAATCGTTCACTATCATTAAGTTTTCCTTTTAGGTTAAATAGACTTCTGCAGATGTCGTGAAGCAGTTATTTTCGTTTATTAGTGCTTTTTCAATTTATCTACCTGAGAGACTAAATTTCCGGCCAGAAATAACTTTCAGTCATGGGTACAGCTGGGTCGTACTTATACGAGGACTCCGCCAAAAACCCGTTGGCCGCCATAACTGCTCTTGTTAAACGCACGACCCATTCTACCGGATGCATGTGCTGAACTAGCGCGCTTTCCATGTGCATCGAAACAGCTGACGCTCGGCTATGTGGCTTTCCTATCCTAAACCGCTTGCTTATCTGCAGCACTATGCACACAGTGCGCCCTCATCCCGCAGCTGTAATGCCAGGCTCATCGATATGTAACGCAAAAGCTCTGCCAAGCTCAATGCAGAAGTGGAGGATTTTATCAAGGTGAAGGTCGGAACATTGGGGGGAGCCACAAATGGAAGTGGATGTTTCGACAAATATGGAACAGAAATTAAACTTTTGTACATATTTGAATAGGAATCCAAGGACTATCTATAAGATTACCTACGAACAAAACTGAGAAGCTCTGAATGATTCAGTTTTTTTCAAAAAAAATAACAAAAATTGTTCTGCTGTGCACATTCACTGGTCGTGTCGTGACTCCAACTTGCCAAAAGCCCATGATTCGGAGCTCATGTTCTTCTTTCCTTTTTTTCTTTTTTACAATGCCATATCATAAAACCGCGTCGATGCTTTATAGTATTTTGCTTTATGTGTTATTTCGAAATTATTATGAACACTTCATGTGTTATTTCGAAATTATTATAAACAATTCAGTTCTCTGTGAAACACAGACGATTCTCATAAACGCTATTGAGAGACGACACGTCTTTTCAACCCCTTTCTGAAGAAGAGAAAAGTAAAATTTCCTGTTTTACAAGCAAATCGTAAGTCCACCAAGAGGATTCACAGCTTCGGCGTTTTAGTTAGATCTTGTTTTAGCGCTTGAAGCACATATGCCGTGAATTTACCGACCCGTAACTTTACGGCATTACCGCAATAGCACCAGAAGCAACATCAGAAAGAGGCCGACTTTGTCCAGACATAAACGAACTTGCTGCGCCTAATGAGGCCGCACTGCTATTACTTTCGGTTTGTTACACCCCAATTTGTCAAACTGAAAGCGCAGCACATGTTCTTTTCAAGTATAATGTACTACAACGAAGGATAGTTAGATGACAAAAAGAAAAAGTTGCTGAATTCACAGCCTTTTCTTCACATGAGGCAGCGAGAAAAAATGCGCAAAACTTTTGGCTCAAAATTTGCAAGGTTTCAGCGTAGCTTCTTCCCCTACTGCCCCCCTGGCTGCTCTCCTTCCCTCCCGCTCCTGGATGCCTATAGCAACGGCAGTCTTCGCAATTTATTTCACCTTCTTCCAGTGTTGCTGCTCGCTCACTATCTCGTGGAATATTTCGAACTTGCCCTTGTTTTTATTGGGCTTTTCGTATTTCCCGCCATAAATACAAAGCCAATGTGTATTCTCGGTTAAAAAAAGCCTTGTTTCTTGTGATTGTATACTGACATCTTCCCTCAAACACGCCCGAGATTGGTTTTGTGCTGGAGAAAATCAACTTGTATGACCCATGCGAATGGTTTTATTATATTTGGAATGGTCTTGCCTACGCACGTTGCTGAAAATTGGATCAATTTTTGGCTGGCCGATTGAATTGAGTGACCAACAAGCTGACATACACACATATCGAATACGAACAGACATCCAAACATTTCCGCGTGGGTGTAGCCCTACAATGGCTATCGTCGTAAATAAAAAGAAACTATCCTGGGAAAAGGCAATGAATCCGCTGACCCGCCTTGTATCGCGTTCAACTCAGACGTACGCGTTTAGGTAGAAACTTCTTCATACAAGCCAAATTTGTATCACCGTAAAACAAGTGGGGCTACAAAGGGCATGTTTTTGTTTTGAAAAGATAATCGAAATTCCGGAATATCGGTTGTTTTGTTACCTGTTCAAATTTCTTGCGGGATAATTTGGCCCACTCGTATGGCTGAAGTATTTCTGGAACCATATTTCAACTGCCTGCGGCTTGTCTGTGTACTCATTGCTCGAAGGTTAGCCCAGCTGCAGATGTCACCATCCGAGCCTGTCAAATGCAAAATGCGCTTACCTAATATATTCAATCAATTTTTATTTTTGCTATCAATTGGTGTCAAAAAATTACTCTGTGCCCTAAAAATGGAGTAATTCATTCGAAGGGTTACCGCCATGTTTGTGGTAAATTCAGTTTGTGGATGGCGCCTGGTGACAACATACAGGCGGACGATTAAAGTGGCACTGGTTACACAGTAATAGAAGAGATGACTGTGCTGCCTCGTTCAACGTTGGAGCCTGAGTAACCGTCGGAGATAAGTCAAAACCTCTCAACTGTAACCACGCAGCGGTTTGAGTTGACGGTTATCACAATAAATGTTTTTTTTTTATGATCCAGTATAGCTCAGCCCGGGGAAGTCTTATAAAACAACCGTTGACCGTGCTCTCTGCGGTAAAATCGCGCTTTGCTGATGACCATACCGCATTTTTATTTGGTTTACATGGTTCAAAGCGTACATCTTAATATATGATTAGAGGTGTAAACATCGGGGAAAGTATGCCTCTTAGGGCAATCGTGGTTTTGGTAAGTCCTGCTTCTCTATAAATTACTGCACTTTCTTATACTATTGAAACGCAAAAATTGATCAAGAAAATGAAGCTTGGCTGGCGCATACATCAATGGGTTGGGCGGAAATAATGCCTACAAACTGATCTCCACTGCGTGCCCCCCTGGCAGCGATTAAGTGAAGATAAGGCCCAATATACAACAGTTTCTCCTACATCTGCAAATTTGTCACAATAGCGCATTCTTTTTTTATGGCTCCGGTTCGGGAGTTCCAGGGGAGTTATAGTCTACTTAGTGATATTTACTTAAAAAGCCGGAATAGGTTTCCAATAAAGCAGAAGAGGAAAAAACTGTGATTACAAAGTGGAAGGCACAGGTAATATTTCAACCACCCTTACTATCAACGTTAACCCCCATATTCAGAATCCCCGCTTTACTTGAGCCTCTATTCGGGCAGACCTTTGAAAGAGACTTTTGTTTTCATAACCACTCGAGGGTCTACTCCAACGGAGAAGTCAGTCGGCGATTTCGAGGAGCCACTCGAAATGCTACCTTGAAAGAGCCCTTTAGTACTAATTCCAGATGGCTGCCTAAGCTCCCCACTTTTAGAGCCGGCTCTGCTCACGCACCTTTTTTGCAGAGTTCATGCAGCATACAGAGAGAGTGCGAAAGTCTCTTCGCCGTATTCGGAGTATGCCCTCCACTCCACGTGCTGCCTTCACACAGCTGAGCCGAGAATGCCGGAATGCATTTACGTGTGAAAATTTGTTTTCTAGGATCTCCTCCACTAGAAGCTCGAGTTCACAAGAAATTCAGAAAACTACGGTTTATTTGCGCTCAGACGGAGGCTTGCTCGTACTCTTCCGTCAGAAGAACCATGGCCAGCTGGTCAATAGGGGCCATTAATGCCATCCATACCTGCCAGTTGGGAGGAGGAGCGTTAGAGTAACGATAGGGCATTTAGGCAGCTGGACCGTGCTCAACATTTGCGTACGTTGAGCGGTAATTTTTATGGGATAGGTCAGGTCGATAACCCAAGAGGTAAAAACGTGCCGGAGTAAAACGGGTTGTACTCCGCATTGACGAGGCATTTCATGAAGGTTTAGAGTATTTCCGCTCCCCGATGAAAGTGTCATGACGGGCCTGGCTGAATCCCCTCGAGCATGTCAAAGAGGGACATTTCCTATCGCGGTACCGTTTTACCAAAGCGACTGTGCTGAAGCTCCTGAGGTGCCTACCCTTGTTGTGAAACACGAGCAAACGTGGCTGCACAGTTGCAGCTGCGCCACAGCTGCTGCTCACGCAGCGATATCATGGAGTCGGGACATTTCAAGTTGTGACGTGACCTCGTCAATGTGTCGAATCCGAAAGTCAATCGTGTTTTCAGGCGTGTGAAGGCACTCATAGCCGCGCACGAATTTCGAAATGTCGTGATGTTTCCTGCGACGGCGGATGAGTTCCGAAATGCCTGTGCGGAGTTCAGTCGCATGGCCAATTTTCCTGGATTGACAAGACGTATCGATTCCACCCACATTTGCATGAGGTCACCCGGCTGACCGGACGCTGAAGGTCTTCTGTTATCGGAAAGAATACTTTTCTACTCTTGCTTCCTACACAAACATCCTCGCCCGTACTTTTTAGAAATCGATTGAAGTAGAACAAAACCAAAGAAGGGTTAAATGGTGTTTCTCCGTAGATCCCATCTTGTATTATTTTCACGTTGGCCGTTATCCAAAGATGTCGTGGAACGAACAGTTCTCTTTTCAATAGGGTTCAAAAATAGAGTTCCTGCTTGTCGTCCACCACAACAGAATTTTCTAATCGACAATAAGATTCAGTCAGGGATGCAGCTTGGTCGTACTTCAGAACAGTTCCCAAAATAATCACGAAGGCTGCTTTAACTAATCCCGTTAAAACACGAGGCAACGCTGCCGGATGGATGTGCTGAACTGGTGCGCTCTCGAGGTGCGCCGAAACAGCTGTTGCTCACTGTTGTGCCTTCGCCTATTCTAAACCGCCAGCCTATCTCTAGCTCCCACGCACGCAATGGTCCCTCTTCCGACTGTTGTAACGCCCGGCTCTCGTCAACGCAACGCAAAATGAGTGCCAAGGCTCATGAACTTCGTAAGGGATATTCCAAGTTAAGGACAACAAATTACGATTAGCCACAAATCAAAGTGGGTGTGTTAAATAAATATGACGCTTAAACAGACATTGGCACACTAATAAACAAGAAAACAGTCAAAATAAATAAATTAGTGGTACAAACTCAAAACAAAAGTGGGAGCGCGTGGAACCGTACTTTTGCTTCAAACAAAAATAAACAAAATGTTTTTCCACACACCTGAACAACTCGCCGCACCTGCTGGTCGCTCCCATACCATTCGTAGCGCATCGTCTGTCTTCCTGTTTCTTTCCCCACAAGGCCTACTCGAAAACTCCGTCGATGCTACAGTGTTTTGCTTGTGGTAGTAGTCCCGAAAAATAAAAAGCTATTAGTTTCTAATTACTGATGCACCACAAAGTAAGGCAGCTTTACATGTTTCAGCCACTTTCCAAATGACATATTCACATTTTTTTTGTTTTCTAAGCTGTAGTAAGGCCCTCTAAGCAAGTTTTTTTTTCGGTAAGCTTTGAGTAATCTTTAGGCTCTTGAATTTTGTAGCCTGTTCAGCTTCCAACTATAAGCATAACTAATTACCATATTATTGTGATTCCTGTTTTTGTTTTCAGCTCTTTTATTGCAGTCTCCAAAGCAAGTAGGTTCAGAAAGTTAAGCTTGATTTTGAATACAGTTTTCACTACCAGTGGCGCAACATCTTATCAACCCAACCAAAATGCAGACTCTACTTGCATGCCGGTCATGGAAGAACGCGGCAAGGTACAGCTGTTCCCCTGGTCTCCGTAGGGCTGCCGCAGTCACATCCTTTAGCATTGGTTACGGTTCATGTGTTTCAGCTAACAGATATATCGCTACTTTTGCTTGCTGGTATTGACATAGAAAACTGAAGAAATGTTGGCTATGAAGAGTGTGATAAAAAACACTAGTTATAAATTGAACGTCAAGAAAGTATTTGCAACATCGTAAATTTAAGCATAGAAGATTGCAGCCGGTCAACGACCATGGATTTTACACTATGCCTCACGTGAAGAGCGATCGCTCGGCTTGAACAGCCAGTCCTCCAGCACCTCGTAAATCCTGCTCACCTTAGTGACATTGTGCAGAATGTATGCCAGGCTGAAGCAACCTATGAGCTAGTGCATGATTGTACGAAGAATCACTCCGGGGTACAGAAGCAGTCAACACCCCGTCATATCCGTAACGTGCCTTGCCAACGCCACCCTTCAGACCAACACCGCAGAAACGTATTTGCAACAACCTGTTAACAGACCGCATCCACCTGCATCTCGACAAACGCAGTGCAGTAGGTAAACTTCTGTGAGCGGTGCGCCACTAATACCCCTCCATCGTGGCTCACTTGTCTTCCTATTTCAGGCGTTTAATTCGCACCTTTTTATGCTTACGTCCGGTAGGGAGGATACCCACATTATGCAAATTCTTTCACAGCAGCCTTAGATTGGCATAAAAATGTGGAATGAATGTGTTCTATAGCAAAGACCACACTGCGTGACGCGTGCGAAAAAATACTGCGTCCAGGACTTCCCCTGAGGTGCAGATCGTTAAACAAAACTATTGGTAGTCTTCACCTGAACTGTGTTAAAATATACCATATCACCTTTATTGCTGAATAATGTGCATCATTCTTCTAAAAAGACATTTTACATAAAAATCAGAGTTTTACAACCACTACGTCCGGAGCCTTGGTCATTAGCGTTAGAACAAGCGACTGTACATAGGGGCCACAGAAGCAGAGGGCGGGCTTTTTCTAGCAGTTGCTCCAGAGAACCACGGGAGCGTTCAAACCAAAGAAGTATATGGCGATAGGTTACACAGGAAGCCGCTGGCCTCCACCCACAAGGGAACGGAATGTTGCAAACCCGACGTAACGCACATGCAGTCTGCATGCTGGATCGTTTCGCAGCATTACCTACATAAAAGGCTTTTCGAGCGTAACATAACTTACCCTAACCTAACCTAAACCCCGTTTAAATAAATCTAATCGTTACCTAACCTAATCTAACGTAATCTAAACATGGTTCTTTTAGTTTTAATTTCACTGAAAACGGTTCCAAACTCCCAAACACTCTGCAAAAACACTTTCTCGTGTCGTTTCGCCCACCCAGCTATGCATATGCCAGCACATCATCTCATCCATTGGCTGTGCACGTGCCAGCACATACAATTTTTCCACATCCTTCTATCTCTAAATGTAGTGATAGTGAATAGCGTAGTGACGGTATTATGCAACGTCCCTTTTTGATGTTGCAATGATCACATCCACTGAGTAGTCAAATCTGTGGCGCTGTCTAAAGAACACGACTCCGCTAGCACGCTCGAGCTTCCCAACTTGACGAGCCCTGCTGAGGCGACCAGGTTTCTGGTCCGCGTTAACGCAGTAGGACTTCGGCTCCTAAGCTTGCCCTAGGAACGCGCCGAATCGCTCCAAGTCCATAATCCAGACAGCAGTCTTGGGGTCGAAGACTAGCAAGTCATGTACCCACTCCTGTTGTCAAGGTAGTACCGTGGGGTTTTTAAGCTTTTGTTATTTTTATTACACTTAAGACCCTTCCGGTATATACAAAGGCGGAAAAACAAAATCATCAGGTCCAGTTTGAAGCATTACAAAGGATATACCATTTTTAAAACAGAGTTTAAACAGAAAGATAGAACGGTAACTGAAATTTCCGCGTATACAATACACTACATTTGCAAAATAACAAGACTTACTAATAAAACACCAAATAACTGTACATTAACTAAAATATCCGCGCAAATAAAAGGCCAAACACAACTTTTAGCCTCGTACGCCTCCAGCTGGTCTCTGAAAAGGAGTAATGGGTTCCCCTATAAAGGGTTCCCCTATAAAGCTGCGGCCTCAGCACTTCATCTTCAGTGGGCACGGTGGGCCTTGCGCAAGCATGGCTCTGACCAAGCTATTCTTCTTTTTCGTGCAGGGCTTCTTGCTCTCCGTTCCTCAAACCGCAGCACACAGCAGCCAGCCTTGCAGCGCCATCCCACCACCCTTGCACCAACTTCAGCTACAGCAGGAACCTCCCCCTCCCTTCTTTCTTCTGGAATCACCTATCTCATCTGGCCCCGTGACGTCAACGGACTGTTCCCCTATAAAGCAGCGGCCTCAGCACTTCATCTTCAGTGGGCACGGTGGGCCTTGCGCAAGCATGGCTCTGACCAAGCCATTCTTCTTTTTCGTGCAGGTTAGTTCAATTCATAGCTCTGTTATAAGTGACTGCCGTTGTCTTGTAGTCCTGCCGTGCCCACGGAAATGCTGGTTTATTGCGTATGAATGTTTTCTTATGCTCCGGTTATTGCTCTGCGGTGATGTTGAGCTGAATCCCGGCCCTACCAACCAGGAGCTGTTGTCTAAAATTCTGGATGGACAAAATCTTCTGCGTAGTGAACTAGCCGACCTTACGCGCAAAACGGAAGGAATGATTGCTGAACTCAAGACTCGTTTCACTGCGATAGAAGAGCACATGACAGAACTCAAACTAAAACCGCTAGACTAAATGACCTTGAAAACACAATCAAGATGTACAAAGACTCAATGAGCTTCCAGACTCGCAAACTTGCTGACCTGGAAGACCGAAGCAGACGATCTAATCTGGTAGTTTTTGGTGTCCCTGAACCTCCGAACGAAACAGAATCCGATTTAAAAAGAAAAGTTATTACTGAAATTTTTTTAAAGAAGTTAGGCGTAGTCTGTGAATCTGTTGGTCGGATTCACAGACTCGGTAAACACATTGGTAATAGGCCTGTCATCTTGTTCTTTCAAAACTTCAACGAAAAAATGAACGTTTTAAAAAATGCTTCCAACTTAAAAGGTACCAAAATATTTGTTCAAAATGACTACTCTCAGCACACACTCCAGAAAAGAAAGCTGCTATGGGAAAGCGCTAAATCCGATAAGCTGGAGGGAAAGAAAGTAGGTCTGTTTCATGATAAGTTAAAAATAGGCGATGATTGCTACATATGGAACGAAACAACAAATGAGCGACAAAAGCTTCCACCTTTGAAAGTTCACTCTAGACCCGTCAATCATGAAGTTTCCGCCACGTCTCCTGTAACAGAACCTGCGCGCGCATCCCGCAGCGCTGCTTCGAGTGTATCCAGTGATCACAGTTCATCTTGACCGGCTCGTTCCAAATGTATCAGATTGCTTAATATCAACACGCGCAGCGTCGTAAATAAGACTGAGCAGCTTGAATCCCTCCTATTATCTCATGACCCGCACATTGTAGTTTTAACGGAAACCTGGCTTCACGACGGCATTCACGATGATGATTTAATACCTCCGACATACAATATTTTCCGTAGAGATCGGCTAACCCGTGGTGGCGGTGTCGCAGTCATTGTTAAATCCTGCGTTGAGGCTACTGCTCTTCCTCAAGCTGAGGATAGTGAAAGTCTTTTCCTGAGGATAAAACTTTTTGGGAATGTTTTCATATTATGTGCCGTTTACAGACCTCCGGAATCAGCGCCTGGCTTCTTGTTGAATTTACAGTCACATATGGCCCAATATAATCACCAGAAATTAATTATTGCCGGGGATTTTAACCTCCCAAGCATTGATTGGGATCGCTTGAGGTCAGGCGCTGACGCCCTTACTTCTAACAACGCAAATGTAATTTTTGATATACTGCTGCAGCACAATCTCATTCAAGTTGTATGTCAACCGACGCGTTTTGCCGCCAATTCATGTTCCCTACTTGATCTTGTTTTTCTCCCGCGTTCCATCAATCAATACGAAGTTTCGGTTGAGCCTGGTTTATCTGACCATAGCATCGTCTCTGTAACCTTCTTTCTGTGCTGTAAGCATATGACTAAGCCATGCAGTATTAAGAAACTTAAAGATTTTGCACGCGCTAATGATGTGGCAGTTCTTGATTACCTCAGTGCACAACTTGTTAAATTTGATCATGATGATGTCTCTGTACTTTGAAACTCCTTCAAAAGCATGTGTTATTTTTGCCTAGATCATTTCATACCCACGAAAACCAAGAAAACTAACAAATCCACCCCCTGGATCAATCGAAAAATAATTCACTTAAAGCGCAAAGCCAAGCGCTTGCGATCTAAGCGTTGTGCCCCTTCTCAACTTCATCAAGTCCGCTCTGCGCTTGCGCAAGAGATCCGTCTGGCCAAGAGTTTTTATTTCAATACTACCTGGCCAATTTCATAACAGAGGACCCCCAGAAATTTTGGAGCTTTATCAGCGAACGTAAAAGAAGATTTATAAGATTTCGCACAACGGCGCATTGTTAGATAACCCCTCGGATTATCGCTTGTCAGTTTAACCAATACTTTCACAGCGTCTTTTCTAGCCCTGGTGTACATCCTCCAATTATTTCCAGTTCCCCAGATATTAACGTGGTGTCTTACGATGGCGTTCTTACATGCTCCTCAATTTAAAACTAAAATCTTCTCCAGGACCCGATGGTTTACCCAACGCTTTCTTGCGTCGCTATGCTGAACCCTTAGCCAATTTTCTCGTTATTGTTTTTCAGGCGTCCATTAGATCTGCTATTATACCTCAGGATGTTAAAGTGGCGCGGGTTGTTCCTATCTTTAAAAAGGTGACCCTCTTTCTTTCGCTAACTATCGTCCAATTTCTATTCTGTCGTCCTCATGGAAACTTCTAGAGCATATAGTAGCAACTCTTATCTTAAATTTTCTTGACGAACACCAGATTCTATCTCCACTGCAACATGGTTTTAGGAAGGGCTTTTCAACCACAACTCAATTATGTTCAATTGTTCATTCTTTTGCTTCAAGTCTTGATGATGGTGGGCAGGTAGATGTAATTTTTTTAGACTTCACCAAAGCGTTTGATTTAGTACCGCATCATAAATTAATTCACAAACTGCATCTCATCGGGCTTCCTTCTTTTCTTGTAGCATGGGTTTCGGATTATTTATCTAATCGAAGTCAATATGTACACATTGATGGTTCTGTTTCTAGTACTCTTCCAGTCACCTCCGGAGTCCCACAGGGTAGCGTTCTTGGCCCCTTACTTTTCCTAATTTACTGTAATGATATTGTCTCAGTAATCAAAGAACCCGTTCATATTCGACTTTTCGCCGACGATTGCGTTATCTTTAATAATATTCTTTCAATTAGTGACCAGGAAGCTCTAAACTCCTCTCTTGCTGCAATCCTCTCCTGGGGCCTTGAATGGGGCGTGGTACTAAACCCGGATAAAACCGTCTTCCTCCGCATAACCAATAAACGGATTCCTCACCAATTTTCGTACTCTTTTGCAGGAAATCCCTTAAACCAAGTTCAGGAATACAAGTATTTGGGCATAACTTTAACAACTAATTTAAGCTGGAACTCGCATGTTACTAACGTCTCTTCCTCTTCCTTTCGTAAATTATGTTTACTTCGGCATAAGCTTCGAGACGCTCCAACTAATGTTAAACTACTTGCATACACAACGCTAATTAGACCTAAACTAGAATATGCTTGCGCTGTTTGGGACCCTCATACATTTAAGAATATTGACTTATTAGAAAAGATCCAAAGGAGAGCTATTCGTTTTGTTTATTTAAAATTTTGTCGCACAGATTCTGTTTCCGAGCTCATGCGTGACAACGGAATTCCGACCTTGCAGTCCAGAAGACAGTTTTTCCGCCTTAAATTATTCTATTCACTTTATCACCGCAAACTTGCTTTAGACTGTAGTTCTTTCTTGAAACCCCTTGCCACTCGCCGTACTCGTCATTCCCATTCTCTGTCCTTAACCCTAATGTTCGCCTTCACCAATCTGTTTAAATTTTCCTTTTTTCCCCGCACAATTAATGATTGGAACAATACACCCGAAAATTGTCTAAAATATCTTTGTTCGTTTGAGGCAAATGTTTAGTTGTGCATTTCTAGTTACCTCTAGCGTTCACTGTTTTATACTTCAGTTCTTGTTTCTGCTCTTTGCTGTTTACTGTTTGTATTTGGTTGATACTGTTACCACATTATGCCCCTCCTGCTTGGGCCTACATGGCCTGCAGTATGCTCTTAAAGTAAATAAAAAAAATAAATAATGGGCCTCGACTCCACACACAATGTAGCAAATTAGTGCGGTGGCTAATACCCACCAGGAGATCAGCGTTTGCTGGTGTTGATAGCTGTAAGAGTTTTTAAGGCTCCACGAGTTTTGAACTAAAGACACCCCTCTTCGATTCCAGTAGTAAAACGTTTATTATTTTGTTTTATCAGAGGCAGAGGTAGCCGCCCTTTCGTGGGCTAGTCCTGCATGCCAAAAGCTATTTGTACGCATTACCCGTCTCGTCGAGAAACCTTTTGCTTACTTTTACGGCACCTTCTGTGATCCGCAGCTTTCAGGCAGCCGAGGACTCGATGAAACGGTCTTAAGGCCGTGTTTTTTTTTTCTTTCTGTCTTTATTCTTGTATTTTTATTTTGTTTTTTTCCTGCCTTCCTTTATTTCTGTTATTTTCCTTTTCTGCTTTATCTTCTTCTTCTTCTACTTCTACTTCCTCATCATCTTCTTGTTAATACATTCAGTACGGTTTCACACATCACGAGATGGAACTCTAATCACAGAGGGGGATGTGACACCACGTTTGGCATCACGCGCTGCACGGAGGTCTCCAGCAGTTTTCAAGTAGTCGAACTTTACCTTATGTGGCATAGTTGGGAAGGCATCCGCGTAGCATTCGAAAGGACCTGAATTGGTCGCTTGGCCCGGCCGCCATTTCTAAACTAATTCAAGAATTTAGGCTAATTGACTTTGCCCGTTTTGCCGGAGGCCGACCATGGCGATGAGGGATATGCTACAAAGTCGTCGCCTTGCGGTACCTTACTGGCTACCGCAGCGCAACTGCGGAACCGAAAAAGCTTCAGGGCACGCGAGTAAGCAAGCACGGGCATGCGCGCAACGCCGGTGTTGACAGGATGCGGCGTGCCTCCAGAATGCCCAGCGGCAGTTTTCGCCACGTGCTCTCATGATCAGGCAACTCGTGCCCCCATCTGTACACTTGGGGAATGGCCTAGGTAATCGGAGTTTGAGGCGTTCAGACGATCTGTATGCGCATCAATCTAGTTTTACAGTTTTTCTCTTACTCGATATTGTAGCGATGAACTCAAGCAAGTAGAATAAAAGTGCTTATTTACAGGGTGAAATTGTGGTCGGGTGTAGTACCGGGTGTAGTACGGCTTGATGCGTACCACATGCACAACTTCTGGGTCCTACCTCCGTCATGAAGAACGGGCTGTTGTGTCCTCGGGTACGACCTCGTAGTTAACGTCTGGCAGACGGCGAAGAACGCGATAAGGCCCAAAGTATCGCCGAAGGAGCGTCTCCGAAAGTCTTTCGCGGTGAATGGGCATCCCCAGCTACACCACGGTCGCCTGGTCAATAGCCGACGTTATGGCGTCCCTTGTATCATTCGGCGTCGATTCCTTGTTGCTGTCCTCTTTGTAAATCGCCCATCCGTTCCTCTGCCCTTTTCACTTAAATTGAAAGAGCGAGCCTCGGATCTCAGGGCTTTGTTTTTAGATGTGTACAGGTCATCCTTTTCAAACAGTTTACCGCCTTGGCAAGTTCTCCCTGTGTCGTGCGACCGTTCTTTTATAAGACTTGACAAAAATTGGGTACCACGAGCTGCAATACTGCAGCACTTTCTGTATTTGCTGTTTAAATACACATGTGCAGAATTCTACAGTGACGCTTCTAAAACCTCCACTATGGTGTCGTGCGCTGCTCATGGTCCAAATTTCAATGCAGGCAGAACCATGAGCGTGCACACAACAATTTTTTCAGCAGAAGCGTATGGAATTTTACTGATTGTACGACACATTCTTGAAAATCAAATTCCCAATTCCATAATCTATACAGATTTTCTTAGTGTTGTTCGCGCACTGTCATCGCACAAGCCCCCCAAAAACCACATAGTTAATCTTGCATTCAACACTATCATGTCCGTGTATGCACAAAAGCATGAGATGGTCCTCTGCTGGGTCCCAGGACACGCAGGGATCGCTGGGAACGAGTTGGCAGACGAGAGGGCCGCTGCTGCTGCACTGGAACACTGTAGACATTACAACAATACCCTACACAGACCTCAAGCCACACATAAGACAACACCTTGCCAGAACATGCCAAACACACTGGGATGAACAGACAGACAACAAACTACATGTAATAAAGCCACACATGGGACGGTACACAGCTGACACACACAACAGACACACGGAAGTCGCCTTGGGTAGGCTGCGGATAGGCCACACCCATGCAACGACACTCGTATCTGCTGACGGGATCTTCTAGACCCCAGTGCAGCAGGTGCGGAGAGGCCGTATTCGTAGTGCACATACTAATCACATGCAAGGCACTTCACACAACACGACACAAACACTTCGGAGAACTCTACAGGCAACATATTCCCCTACATCCACCGTTTTTTCTAGGTGACGATGGCATTGTTTCCATGAAACATGTGTTTGAGTATTTGTCAGACGTCAAGTTTTTAAACCTCATTTCCTATCACGCATAATGAAATCTGGCCCTATACACCAGCCATGCTCATTGTCGTTTTGTGATTTTACTTTGTTTTTGCTGACTTTACTTAGTGTTTAAGGTTTCACCCCTCATATATGACTATTGTTTTGGCGCTCTTTGCCCCAGTTGGCCTTGCGCCAGAAACATCCAACCATCAGCATCATTCCTTGTTGATGTCGAATGAGGACGCGTGCGAACTGGCGTGCTTCCAACGCCCATTGGTGGTGGTAGTGGTGGCCCGAAAA
This sequence comes from Haemaphysalis longicornis, assembly GCA_013339765.2. NCBI lineage: Eukaryota > Metazoa > Arthropoda > Arachnida > Ixodida > Ixodidae > Haemaphysalis > Haemaphysalis longicornis. The sequence continues at coordinate 4,487,317 of CM023458.1, forward strand.
ATGGCGCATACCAACGCTCATTGGGTGAAAGCCGCGGCATCGGTTCTGCTCACGTTGTTTTCATCGACAGGAAACATTGCACGTAAGGTTATCGTTACAGAGCGTCCATGAACAAGTTTAAACGGTGCGCATCGAGTTGTTTTTTGCAGGTCAGTATTGTAGGCAAACGTTGCGTGGGAAGAATTTCGTGCCAGTTTTTGTGCCCCAGATCGACGTACATAGATAGCGTGTCAGTTAGGGTTCCATTAAGACGTCGGGTGAGGGCGTTGGTTTAAGGGTGGTAGGCAGTAAATTTGCGGTGACTGCTATCAGTTTGAAGGCGTTTTGTGGAAAGGTGGATGCAAAAACAGTGCCCCTGTCTGGAATGATATTCGTCGAAACAGCAAGGCGTAGACCAATGTGTTCAACAAAGAATTTGGCGGCTACAGAAGCGGTGCCGTTGGGAAGGGCCTTGGTCTCGACATAACGCGTCAAATAATTAAAGGCTACAATGATCGACTTCTTTCCCTACGCCGATGTTCTAAAAGGCCCAAGGAGATCCATCCCAACCTGCCAGAACGGCGTGTCGGAAGGATCCACTGGGGGAAGGAATCCCGGTGGCCTGATGGGAGGTTTCTTGCGACGTTGGCATTCCCGGCAATTCCTCACCTAGTGTCGTACTGATCGAAGAAGGTGGGGCCAGTAGTACCTTTTATGAATCCCAGCGAACGTGCGACTAACTCCTATGTGCCTGACCGAGGGCTCGTCATGACAGGCTCACAAAATTTCGCTTCTCAGAGCAGATGGCATGACCAGAATAAATTCGTCTTCGCTGCCGTAGCTACATTTGTAAAGCACGCTGTTTCGCAGGGAATACGAAGCCAAACCTCGAAGAAAGAAGCGTGGGGGCGTATTTTTCGCCGCGAAGGTGTTCGATCAGTGGCCGTAGTTGCGCGTCCTGCTGCGGGAAAGCGCCATATCCGCAGTATGGACGACTCCGAGGAACGGGAAATCTTCTTCTGTTTCATGTTCGTCATTCAGAATTGGCGCCTGCGACAAACAATCGCCATCAATGTGCTTGTTTACAGGCTTATACAAAACCGTTACGTCATACTCCTGCACCTGTAGACTCCATCGAGCAAGTCTACCGGAGGGGACCTTGAGGTTGGCAAGCCAGCGCAACGAATGGTGGTAGCTTACGGCTCTAAAGGCCCTTCCTTACAAATATGGCCGAAATTTAGTTATACCCCATATCACGGCAAGGCATTCTTTTTCTGTCGCCGAATAGTTGCGTTCAGCTTTAGACAGTGTGTGACTGGCATAGGCTATAACTTCCTCGGCACCCTGCTGCCACTGAACCAAGGTAGCACCGATGCCGACCTTACTGGCGTCAGTTGTAATTTCTGTGTCACTTTTGCCAATAGGTGTGCCGAGATTAGGGCCATTTGCAGGCGGCTGCACAGTTCATCAAATGCCACTTGCTCGTCTTCTGCGCAAACGAAGGGTACGTCTTCTCTTGTAAGGCGCGTGAGTGGCTCCGCAATTCCGGAGAACCCTTCGACGAAGTCTCTGCAGTACGCCCAGGGGCCTAGGAAGCGTCGGAGAGCTTTTTTCTCGGTTGGTACTGAAAAAGAGCTCACGGCCGCGGTTGTTTCCGGATGGGGGCGTACTCCTCGAGCACTAACTATGCGTCCACGAATTGTAGCTCCTGGAACCCAAGGTGACATTTTTGAGGCTTAATAGTCAGCTCGGCCGAGTCGATCGCTTCCAGAACGCTTCGCAGTCGTGTTAGATATTCTTGGAAAGTTGAAAGCACGACATTGTCCAAGAAAAGAAGGCACGTAGACCACTTCAGTCCAGCGAGCACGGTATCCGTCATATGCTGGAACTTTTCGAGGGCAGAACAGAAGCACATGAGAGGACTTTAAATTCGTATAGGTCATTGGGTGTTAGTATTGCTGTTTTCGCACGGTCTCTTTCATCAACTTTGACTTGCCAATAACCACATTTTATGTCCAGGGACGAGAAGAATTTATTGTTACGCAAACGGTCCAACGTGTCATCTATTCGAGGAAGTGGCTAAACATCGCCTTTAGTGAAACTGTTCAGTTTGCGATAGTCCACGCAAGAGCGAAGCGTGTTGTGTTTTATATTTACCACTACAACAGGTGAGGCCCACAAACTCTTAGATGGTTAGATAACGTCATCGGTAAGCATCTCTTTGAGCTGTGTCTTTATGGCCTTCCTCTCCTTGGGTGACACGCGGTAGTGTTGTTGCCGCATTTGTGTGGTGGATTCATCAGGCACGATGCGATGCATCGCTATGGGAGTACGCCGCACTTTGGAAGACGTGGCGAAACAGTAGGCAAAGTCGTGTACTAGACATTTTAGGGCTTCTATCTGAGTGGTCGGGAGGTCGTCGTTTATTTCCACTGGTATGTCGGTGTCACCTGTCAGCAAATCAAGAGGCACCGTCCTGAGCGCGCTCACGCACGTAATGTCATCGGCTTCCTCAATGAATGCGATTGTAGTCCCTTTCATAAGATTCCGACGTTTGTTGAAAAAATTGGCGACCAAGACTGAATTGCGTCCATTATTCAAGTTGAAAAATCATCTGGCTATAGAAATGCGCTTATCCAGTAATAACTGAGCGTTGCCTTTTGCGATATACCTTCAAAACCCGCGAATGTTTCGTTTTTGACAATTACAAAGAGGCTAGAACGAGCAGGCAGCGTGACGTCGTCGTGAACATCGCGTAGCGCTCCGTCGCGCTCGTCTTCAATGTTACTTAAGATGGATCCCTTTGTCAAGAAGTTAATTTTTGATTTTTTAGGTAAATGACTGCCCCGTTTGTCTGGAGAAATTCTATGCCAATAATTATCTCCCTGGAGCCGTCAGGGAGTACAATAAAGTCGTTAAAGTAGCTGAAACGCAAATTTTTATCCGCGCAGTGCACCCACACACTGGGGTGATCAGATTGTTTGCAGCAGTGCGAACTTGCAGGCCAGTCCATAGTATGATCACTTTCTTTAGCGTACAAGACAGAGTTTCGCTGATGACTGACCTGCCAGCACCGCTTCTGGCCAATGCAGTCGTCGCACAGCCGTCGATACTTACCAGCACTTCGCAGGTAATCGGTTGGCTGAAACAAGTTTCAGGTGGTGGCTGCTCTTCGCCTCGTAACAGGGGTCGTTTCTGTGGAGGATCTTGGCAGATTGTGACGTCAGCGTCCTCACCACCGAAAGCCGCTGGCCTCAATTTCCCCGGCCTTCCGGGCTACCGGAAGGACAATTGGCAGGCTCTGAGGAGAACCGAGGGCTGGTGGACCTGTGTGGCATTGGAGACGGTGGCCTAGACTGGGGTGTTGCGGCGAAAAAACGTTACGGCGTCCGGCGATGTAGTCCGCGATCTCTGGGGGCGCTGTCCGCTTTGCGGCCGGGGTGCATTCGGCAGAAATCCACGCGATTAGCTTGGCGATAGGGGCAGGTCCGGTAGATATGCCCTGCTTCCCCGCAGTAGAAGCGGAGAGGTGTGTTGTCAGGGGTGCGCCACACCTCGCTCTTCCGGCGGCCCGTTTCAGTCGAGTGGGGTGTACGTGGCGTAAGCTCCAGCCGGGGTAGGTTTCAGTGGGACCGAGGCAACAATAAAAGGAGTGCCACAGATGGGCTGGGGCAAAGCTTCTGCATGTGAGGAGCGGGGTTCATCCTGCCGGAACACGTCAACTTGTTCTGGTACCCACACAGCCTGCCGTATCTCCTCCCAAATTAGTTCTGCTACGGACAGCCAAGCTGGTGACAAATGTGCCTGCTGCAGCCTTTGAAGCTTTTCCCAGACAATCTGTCTCACGAGCTAGTGGAGACCGAGGCTGTCCGTCTCGGATACGTTCGCGAGGACTGGTTCGTTACGACTGTAGTGTCGAGCCCTTTGGTGGAGCGCCCTTTCAATCGTGATAGCCTCGTGGAGGAATTTGGCAACCATTCTCCGGGGACTCCGCATCAGCCCGGCGAGGATGTCTTGCCCGGCGAACATGTCTTGCTTGACGCCGCACATGAGATGTCAAACCTTCGTGTTGTCGGTCATTAAGGAGTCAGCGCGCCTATAAATACGAGCCATGTGTTCGGCGTACATAGCGACGCTCTCGTTCTGATGCTGGTTTCAGGCTTGAAGGTCAGCCTCAGCCTTCTCTTTGTGATCACTGTTTGTGTAGGCCGCTAGTAACCGTTGGCGAAACTCCTCTCAAGACTACATCAAGGGTTCATGATTTTCATAACAGGTTCGGACGATTTCTTCCAGTGAAAAGCACACATTTCGCAGCTTACGTTCGTTGACCCAGCCGTTAAACATTGACACGCGCTCGAAGTGGTCAAGCCAATCTTCCACGTCTTCATAAGGCTCTCTGTAAACATTTTGGTAACGCTGCTGCTAAACCACGTACGGAAAAGGGCTGCCCGTCAGAGTCATGTTCACAGCGCCAGCATCCCGTCCTGTCAATGTGGACGTGCGGTCAGGTAAAAGACCGCACTCCGCTGGAAGTCCGAGTAGACGATGGCTCGTTCGCTCGTGGGATGGGTGAAACCTTGATTGAATCGCCGTCCCTCAGCTGTGCGTCCTTCACGAATGGCATATCAGGTACCCGGCTGCTCCACCACTTAAGGACTAATGAACTCAAGTAAGGAGAGTAAAACTGTTTACTTACAGGGCGAAGCTGTGCCCGCAATCACTGGCGCTGCCACAGCTCCTGCTGTTGTTGCGCCTTTACATATGACACAAACCAATCAGGGGATCGGCTAATCAACAACAGTGAAAATAAATACAATTCTGATTTAGTTACGATGTGCTTAGAAAAAATAATTTAGAGCGGTTGGAAAGAGTTTCGGTTCTATAATTGACCGAGAATAAAAACTTTAAAATCCAGGGGAGAGTAACAAATCGTAAGCATACATTCGATCTATTAAAATTTTAAATAAAGCCCAGGTGGGAGAGCACACATCCCGGCAGCAGAACCGCGTTCCGGAAGCTCCGAATGATAGTAGAGCCGGCACTGTAAGCGATACCCCTAGACTACAAAGCGGCACCTCCAGGAACTGACGTCTGAGACGTGAAAAACGCCGACATTTCAAGAGGTATTGTTCGATAGACTCGTCTTCCCTATGATAGCTGCACTGACCTGTTGGCGCCAGGTGAGACCTGTGTAAGTACCTATTTATCTTGTGTACCCCACAACGTAGCGCCGTAATAATAACCTTATAGGTTGCGCGAAGGGCACCATTCAGATTTCCATTAGAATTTTACGTGACTGAGATCTCTTCAAGACAATAAACTGACTCTTACTGATCTTGAAGTTTCAACCACCTACGGTACCTAGCAGCGGTTAATAAAGGTGTCGGTACACCGACGTCTACAACATGCCCACAGAGGGCGACCTTTGCTAGAAATTCTGTGTTCTCGTTGAATGTGGGGTCCGCATGTCCAGGAACCCAAAGAAGGTTTTTTTCAGTAAGATGAGGTGGCAGGAGTGACCGAAATGTCCGCAGAAGGGAGTGTCCTTAGGGGAAGAAAGGGCTAAATACACCGAAAAAGAATCTGACATTATGATCGGAGATATAATTGATGCATCCAGCTTTCGTAAAGCCAGGACAATTGCCAGGGATTCCGCGTAGAATATGGGGATAAATTCAACCAAACGAACCGTAAATGGGGCACACATTTGCTACGTACAAAGTATACTTGACCTTATCGGAGCTTGCCTCAAACTGTCTTAAAAAATTATGAACCCGGCCCGCTTTTATTGTCAAATTATGGACGTGATGGTTCCAGGACAGGTTAGCTGGAGAAAAAGATTCCGAGGTATTTAAACACTGTGGCTACCAGCAAACATGCTCCGCCCATGTAGTAGCCAACAAGTAGCGGGTTCCTTTTGTTATGAAACCTTATCAGATTACATTGGGTCAGATTGAGCGTCATCCCCCATGATTGGCACCAAGAGAAAACAGAGTTGAGATCATGTTGCAACAACTAAGCGTCTACTGAGTTGGTTATATCACGCAGAGGCAGCAGTCGTAAGCGCACAATCGAGTACGACTACAAGAGCAGTTGACATTATTGTATTGAATATTTAAAAATTAGCGGACCTACAACACATTCCTGAGGGACACCGGAAAACACAGAAATACTTGAAGAAGTCAGGCTTTCAAGCACAACCCTCTGTTTTCTCTAAAAAAAAAGCAATCCAGTCACTTCAGCAGTTCACTCGGCATGTTGCGAACAGATAGCTTGCGCAGTAACAAGGAATGTGGAATGGAATCAAAAGCTTTGCGAAAATCCAGAAATATACAATCAACGTGAGTGCCTGCGTTAATGTAAGTGGCGATGTCAAACCCAAATTCAATAAGCTGCGTGTCGCGCGAGAAGCGCGCTCTAAAAGTATGTTCCATCGCGGAGAAGAAATTATTGGTTTGTAGAGGAATCATTAAGTTTGTATAAATTATGTGTTCCAGTATTTTACAGCAAACGTTTGTCAGCAAGATAGCCCTATAGTTAGAGAACTTCGTTTCGTCACCCCTTTTAAATATCGGATTTACATTTACATTCTTCCAGTCAGTCCGCAGAACACCCAGTCTGAGTGATGTTTAGAACATGAGGGTTAGAATGGGGGCTAGCACTGGGTTTAAATGGGGGCTAGCTAGAATGGGGGAGGGTTAGCACTGGACACTTTCCAGTGCTTCAAAATAAAGTTTGATATGCCGTCTGTGGCAGAAGCTGAATGCACACCTAATTTTTCTAAGAGAGACACGAGAGACACGAGAGAGACACGAATTTGCGTATACCCGTTCAAATTTCGCGGCGTAGTATTGCGGTAAGCTTGCCTATTAAACATGGGTTAAGTGCACGTTAAAGCTTTCGCCTTGGCCCTTTGTATTTTCTGCGTAGTTTAATGCCATCCATAAGTCAGGAATACTAGTTTTATATTTATTCTTGCTTTTGACATATTTCCACATCAATTTAGGGTTGCTTTTTAGTGTTTCGTTCATAGAGCCTAGGTACGTTTCACGCGCTTTCCGCATTTCTTTCGTGGCTACATTGCTGAATATTTATTTCAGATAGCCATCGAGCTTTAACCAGCCCGATTCTTTTGCTGATCAAAGAAGTTTCCTGTTGAGCCACGGTTTATTAGTGTGGCGCTTCACTGAGATAATGCGTGAATGAACATTTGTGTCAGTAACCAGATCTTGTTTTAAACAAATTCCACTTTTTGTTCCTCTCCAGGGATAACTATGCAGCCGGGAATACCGGGAATGTGAGCAGAGACGATTCAAGGCCAGGTTCATTGCAAAACAATAAATCGAGCAAAGTTGCAAATCCAGCACCGGTTTGAGTGGGCGTTTTTACGAGTTGAGATAACGAATGCGCATTGATCAATCATTTCCTGAGAGGCTGAGTGCAAGAGAGATGTACTGCGCAGTATCGGCCTGGCGGACTGCCATGCTACATCGGCCAAAATAAAGTCTCCACGCAGAAAAACATAACTTGTCTGAAAACTTAATAACGTGTTACATAGCTGGAACAGAGGTTAAGAAGTTCGTAACCCAGGTGGTCTGTAAAAGAAGCCCACGGCAAGCGAGACACCATTATTCAGATCGGTCATTTCGGGACCCCATTAGCTGCAGGCCACGTTTAGCTTTACGCAAGTGAGGATAACTTCAGGCTATAGCCTATTTACAATATTTGACCCTATAAAACAATGTTTGATAGCATGACAAGAAACTAATACCCTAAAAAACACATCGGAATAGCATTCCTTGTTGTATTAAGGGTTGTCCTGAATATACATTACTGAAGTATTTGGAAAACATTGAAAACAAATATTTCCTCTCCTTTTAATAGCATTACTAGCGAAATCAGTACAAATTTAGAAAGTTTTGTTTTCTGTGCATTACCGCTGAATTTAAAACGCATTAAATGTGCATTTAAGCTGCACCCATGATGTATTTGAACGAAACACATGGAATACATTTTAAGGCATCAAAATCGCACATAGAATGTGGACAAAATAATGCAAAGTAAGAAGACGTTATTAGATGTATTAATTTATTCAAAATACAATAAAAGTACGACTTATTTTGTGGAGAACTCTCTGCCAAAAGAGACATTGTGCACTTGAAGCAAAGAAAATTCCACTTTGTGGTCACAGTTTCGCCGATAAGTATTGCATTTTAACAACGGCGCTGCAATTGCGTTATCCGAAGAAAAGTACGAAACAGGTGAAGTGATAACAACAACAACAGGTGAAATGATCGCGGTCGCGGACTTTGAGCACCAAACCGACAACACCTCCGAGGCCTCACTGCGTCTTCGACATTATTCCGCGCTAATAAAAGAAAAACAAGAAAAGTTAGGAGCGTGGCTACGCCGCTACAGTGACTCTTTTTGGTCGACCTCGAGCTACGACAGATGGCCCTTGTGAAGCACCGAGTTATCACCGAAGGTGGAGACCGACCTACGCCACAGTCACCGTACCGGGTGTTTTCACATGAGCGCGAAGCTATCTTCAAGCAAGTTTAGGACATGGTCGACAATGACATCATACAGGCCTGGAAAAGTCCCTCCGCTGTCCCTGGCGCGCTTGTGAAGAAAAAAATGCACCTTAAGATTCTGCGTTGTGTACCGAAGATAGAAAAAATCACAAAAAAAAGACCTACGCCCCCTCCCACAAATCGAAGACGCCCTTGATCACCTTTCCATCGTAAAGTACTTCTCCTCAATAGACCGGAACAGCTGGTACTGGCAAATAAAAGTGGACGAGAGGGACCGTGAGAAGAAAGCATTTTTAACGCCAGGCAGGCTGTACGAGTTCAAGGTGATGCCGTTTGTGCTGAGCATGGCCCCACCAACATTCCAAAGAGTCAGGGACACTGTCCTAGGTGGTCTGAAGTGGCACACCAGCCTTGTCTAACTCGACGACGTTGTCGTATTTCCTAGAAGCTTTCAGGAGTACCGCGCAAGATTGGAGTCGGTCCTTGGGGGAATCCGAACATCAGTACTGACGCGAAGCATGAAAACTTCCGCTTTGTGCACAAGGAACTGAAGTTTTCTTAGCAACGTCCTCAACGCCGAGGGAGTCCTCCCTGACCCGGCTAAAACTGAAGCCGTCGCCAATTTTCTGCCCCTAAAGGAAAGAAGGGCGTGCGAAGGTTCTTGGGACTGTGCCGATACTATCGGGCAGTCGTCAAAAATTATGCAAAAATCGCCAAACCCCTCACGCCTGACTAAGACTGCGTTACGTTTTGCTGGGAGGAAGAGCAGTAAAATGCTCTATGAGATTCTGAGAACTTCAAAATCACCTAAAGTGCCCGCGTGTGCTTGCACATTTTCACGAGTACGTCTTGACAGAAATGCACACCGACGCTAGTGACGTAATCTTAGGGGCTGTCCTGATCTAAAAGCAGTATGGCTGCGAGAAAGTAATCTCTTACGCAAGCTGCAGCCTGCCAAAGAAAAGGAAAGTATTGGGACTCTGAGAAAGAATTCCTGGCCATAATGCGGGCCATTTCTAAGTTCCGTCCGCATGTTTACGGCGGGCTCTTTAACGTAGTAACAGAACACGATGCACTGTGTTGGCTCGCAATCTTTACGAGACCCTATTGCCACCTTTGACGATGGAGCCTGCGCCTTCACAAATTCTACGACACTATCTTTTACAAATCGGGCAGAAAGCATTCGGACTCCGCCTGCCTGTCAGCCGTCCCTGTCGACCCACCGCCCCAGGACTGGGATGAAGACGCCGCGTTCCTCAGCATCATGACGGAAAGCGACCCAGCCGCCCCGCAGCCAGCCGACACCAAGTGGCGGGTGATCGTCGACTTCCTCAAAGACGCAACGTAGTGGCGTTAATGGCGTTTAGGGGCACCTTCAGTGCATTCTTCGTGAAAACTTCGGTGCTAGTGAAGAAGAACTTCGAACCTACAACCAAACCAAAGTAAAACAAAGTAGCTTCTCGTCATCTGCGCCGGCCTAGGCGACGAAATATTGGCAGCGTGACACGAGGACCTACCACAAGGGCCCATCGATACGGCAATCACTTTTAAAAAGATCATGGCGAGAGACTACGTCGCTTACTCCGACGTCGCTCACTACGCTACGAGCTGCCGTGACGGCCAGCGAAGGAAAAGGCTGTCGACAAGAACCGCCGGGCTACGACAACCGATCACCCTCCTATCTAAGCCTTTCTAAAAGATTGAAATGGACCTCATAGGCCCCATACCTATGTCACCAGACGCGAACAGGTGAACTGTCATGGCAACAGACTACATGACGCGCTACGCACAGACCACCGCTCTTCCGAAGTGACCTGCAAAAAAGTAAGTCGCAAAATGTTTCACAATTAAAGACGTACGGCGACATGGAGCCCCAAAAGTTCTAATTCCGGACCCCGGAAGGGCCCTCACTGCGAAGCTGATGCAAAGGGTCTTGCGCTACAGCAACACAGATCACTGAGGAACCACGGCGTACCACCCCCAAATGAACGGACTAACGGAACAAGACGATACGATCGCGGATATGCTCTCCATGTACGCCGGCGTTGAACTTAACACTTTCACGAAGCCCTGACTTGTGTTACGTTTGTGTACAACACAGCTATCAATGATACTGTGCAGATGATACCGTTCGAGCTTGTTTAGGGTAGGCAACCGACCACGCTGCTCGACGCCATGTTCCCTCGTGTAGAAGACGAGGACCTCCACGACGACGTCCAGAAATACCGGTACCTGCGACGTGCGAAAGAAGCCCGCCAGCTTCCTCGAGTTCGTACAACGGTCCAGCAGCAGGTCGATGTCGGGTGCTATAATGTTTGCCGTCGAGACGCCCAGTATCACCTTGGTGATCTTGTGTGAGTTTGGACCCAAAACCGCCGACGCGGCTTTGGCGAGAAGCTTCTGCGGCGGTATTTCGGACCCTACAAAATTCAGCATCGTGTTTACCAACGAGGTTGTTTGCGGCGCTGACTCCGGCACATCCCGACGATGCATGTGGCCTGAAGTCGTCTACGTGGTTAGCCTCAAGCCTTACTACGCGAGATGACAAACTTTTTATTCTTTGTACTGCCGTTTTATCTTTAGCAGCGGGTCGATGTTCTTTGAGGTTGGGTGACTGGGAGGTTGGACGTTGGGGTACTTTTTGTGTTTTGTTGCTAGAATCTGGCCGCGCCCCCCTGCCTCATCTAATTGGGAAGGGAAGCGCTCGTTTCCGTTTTTCTTTTGTACGCCCCGCAGGCCAGCTAATTTGATAGGGAGAGTACATCAGCAGGTCGTCAGAGAATAAAAGTTTTTCTTTGATCGTCGGTGCTCTAGATATGATTCGATGATTCTCGAACGATTAACCCCGACAGATAAGTGCTCGCAAGGTAAACACAGCGGCATTCGATTTTCCGACATCTACCTGTGCAAACAATCTTGCTGACTGCTTCGTCACCATTTCTCTAATGTTTGAGTTTTTATCAGAGCAGAAATTCCCTCCAATAAACTTTTGTTCCATGAAGAAATCTGCATAGCCATTGGATACGTGACAATAATAACATGAAGCTTTTTGGGTCTCACTGTTGGCGTATCTCACGTCAAAACCCGCGCAGGAAAGACAACTTTCTCTAACGCGCATGGTGCACGCGGGTGAAGTGAAAACAGAGACGCTCCCCGTCGTCGGAGTCGAGCCATGGCCCTCGCGTTATGAAGCCGACGTCTATCCAATTGCATCATTCCGACAAGGTCGAAGAAGTTTAAATTTGGAGAGTGGTGCATGGATGTTCAAAATTACAAAAGTCATGCACCCCTCCGCTAACAACGACGACGGTTTCGAGGGAAGCTTTCTTCGTTCAAATCAAATTGCGAATGATCAAAATCCAGCAGCTGCAAACCAAAAGTTCAAACTGCGTGTCATTCAAAAGGCAAAGCTCAACGAGTCAAAGCCCAAACCATCTGCTAGTCAAAGTAAAAACTCAGACAACCACCAAGGAATCCTTCACGGAAAAGCGGTGCGTTCACCAACAGTCGTCATTAAACGGAGAAGTGAATGATTTGTTTTGTTTAACAGTTTTCCTTACAATAGTTTCGGAAGACCACTGGGCTGCTGTGGAAGCTGCACTAATTTGTTTATTCATTCTTTATTTATTTAGTCATCCAGTTTGTTATTATTTTTAACTGTTTGTTTTTTTCGTTCGTTTGTTTGTATGTTTGTTTGCGTGCTTGTTTGTTAGTTTGTTTCTTTGTTTGCTTTTGTTTGTTTGTTTTCTGTTTTTCTGTTTGTTTGTTTTTTCTGTTTGTTTTTTGTTTGTTTGTTTCTTTGTTTGTTTGTTTGTTTGTTTGTTTGTTTGTTTGTTTGTTTGTTTGTTTGTTTGTTTGTTTGTTTGTTTGTTTGTTTGTTTGTTTGTTTGTTTGTTTGTTTGTTTGTTTGTTTGTTTGTTTGTTTGTTTGTTTGTTTGTTTGTTTGTTTGTTTGTTTGTTTGCGTGCGCGTGTGCGTGCGTGTTTGCTTGCTTGCTCGCTAGCTTGTTTAGCTTAAAATAAATTTGTCGTTAATTTGTTATCTTGTTACTGAAATATTTACCTAGCTCATTGTGTAAGCGGCAGTGTATTTCATCAAATATAACTGAAAGTAGCTGCAACAATGTTTTAAGTTTTTTCAGTCTCTTTCGGCATGGTAAAAAATTCTTCGGGGTAGCAGCTTCGCGGAATAGGCAGTTCCAATTTGTGCCTATTCGATTTGGGGGTAAAAAATCATGCACCGCTCCGTCTAACGAAGACGATAGTTTAACGCGAAACTTTCGCGGGATGAATCCTTTGGTTGCTCAATCCCACACGGGGGGTATGTGCTACTCTGGGGGTACGAACCACTTTTTTAGAATACAGCAACTCTCTGGGGTGCGCTCCATAGGCCTAACGCTTGGGTTTAGGCCTAACGTTTGGGTTTAGGTCTCCGTTGGCGTAACGTTTTGGGCGAATCGGTACCTGCTGCTTGGCGATCGCTTCGCCGGCTCCATGGCGGGAGGGAAAAGGGTTCGATTCCATCCACGAAAATAGTTTTTTTTTTTCTTTGACTTAACTCATTATCATATTGTTACGGTGCAAAGCGCTGAAGGAGGCGGCCACCGATCCTGCGGTCAGTACGAGTCCGGTTCGTCATCCACTTCCTCTTCTGCATACCCCGCTCGGGGATTGGTCGCGACTAGTTTAACGCTGTACAGTTTCGAGCGTGACATTTCCCCCTTCCCAGACGAAGCCTGTCGGGCGAGGCACGAGGAAGTCACAAGCGAGGGTGGAATGTCTTCAACCGGGCGACGTGGGCGAGTTCAGTTTTGCAGCTTCTCAGTCCAGGGGTCGTTACGCGAGAGATAACGTAGGTGACATCACTCAACCGATCGACGACAACGTATGGTCACATGTAATGATACAGTCCCCGTTTGCGTACAGGCGCCCACAACAATACCATGTCGCCTTTATAGTACAAAACCGCATGGTGCCGACTGTGGTAAAGGCGTTTTGAGCGGCGCTGGGAGGCCAGGGTTCGTAAACGAGTGAGGCGACGAGCTGCGCGAAACGGATGTGTCGTGACTTAAAGAAAGGGGCAATATTGTATCCAGGGTAAAGGAGGTGTACAGGCGTTGAGCAAATAGAACGGGCTGTAGCCAGTGGTCTCATGTTGGGCCGCGTTATACGCGTATGGGATGGACGGCAAAATCTCACCCCAGTTTTTGTGGCGAGTCAACATACGTCGCAATCATGTTGGTCAGAGTCCTGTTGGTACGCTCGCTCAAGCCGTTTGTCTGGGGATGGTAGGGTGTCGAGTGAAGAAAGTGAGTCGAACAAAGGCGCAGCAAGTCTTCCACAATATCAGCGACGAACTGACGTCCCCGGTCGCTGATAATCACGCGGGGAGCACCATGCCTAAAGATGACACACCGGAGCAGGAATGTCAAAACTATGTCTGCCTTCGAAGCTGCTACAGCCGCAGTTTCTGCGTAACGCGTCAGGTGGTCAACGCAGACAATGATGTAGCGATTACCGGTCGAAGAGCGTGGAAACGGACCGATTAAATCAATGCCGACTTGGTCAAAGGGGAAACAAGAAGGTGTTATAGGCTGGAGTAGCCCAGATGGAATGCTCGTAGGGTGCTTGTAGTGCTGACATCGGAGGCAACTCGACACATATTGTTGAACTTCATGGCGCATTTTCGGCCAAAAGAATCTTTCTTGGGTACGGTGTAAAGTTCTTATGTAACCCATGTGACCGGCAGTAACGTCGTCATGCATGGTGTGTAGAACTGAAGCGCGCAAAGGTTTTGGCACGACAAGAAGAAAACGTGCTCCCCAAGGCATGTAGTTAATCTTGTAGAGTAGCCCGTCATGAAATGAGTAGCGCAGGGGAGCCGTAGGATCAGCAGCAGCAGCGAAGAGGTGCTGAATGTTTGGGTCTTTCTGCTGTTCGGAACGGAAGGTAGCAACATCGGGGAAGTCTGTGTCTACAGCTGCCAGACAGTCATCGAAATGGTCTTCCTCTCGATCAGTGCACGCATTTGGCAGCCGGGAAAGACAATAAGTGCCTGTGTGCCCACGTCCACTCCTGTAGGCAATAACGAAGTCGTACTCTTGGAGCTTTAAGGCCCACCTTGCTAATCGGCCGTTAGGGTCAGGGAGGCCAGTCAACCAGCACAGCGCGTGGTGGTCGGTGATGACTGTAAAGGGACGGCCGTACACGTACGAACGAAATTTGCTGATCGCGAAGATGACAGCCAGGCATTCTTGCTCGGTGACTGTGTAATTGCGCTCAGCTTTGCTGAGGCTACGACTGGCGTAAGCGATGACATGCTCAGCACTGCTATCCAGCTGTATGAGCACTGCAGCAAGTCCAACACCACTAGCGTCCGCATATATTTCGGTGAGAGCGCCAGGGTCAAAGTGGCGAAGGATAGGGCCCGACGTGAGGAGATATTGAAGGTTGGAGAATGAAGCTTCACACTCCGCGGTCCAGGTAAAGGCAGTATCTTTGTGCAAGAGGCTTGTGAGGGGAGACGCCAAATCTGCGAAGCGGGGCACAAAACGACGGAAGTATGAACAAAGCCCCAAGAAGCTGCGGAGCTCTCGCAATGAGTGTGGTGGCTTAAATCTCTCAACAGCGGCGATCTTTTGAGGGTCCGGTCTCACGCCATCCTTATCAACAAGGTGTCCCAAAACCAGCGTTTGACGCTCACCAAAACGATATTTCTTGGAGTTCAACACTAATCCGGCGCCTTTTAGGCAGCTGAGGACTGTCTCGAGTCGTAATTTGTGCTCGTCAAAAGTTCGTCCGAAGAAGACTATGTCGTCGAGGTAGCACAGACATATGTCCCATTTCAGACCGCGCAGAAGTGTGTCCATGAACCATTCGAATGTCGCCGGCGCGTTGCAGAGGCCGAATGGCATCACTTAAAACTCAAAAAGACCATCCGGAGTGACGAAGGCTGTTTTTTCTCTGTGTTTTGGGTCCATGGGGATCTGCCAATAGCCAGATTTTAAATCTATTGACGAGAAATAAGATGCAGAGTGCAGGCAATCAATGACATCATCAATTCTTGGCAGCGAATAGACGTCTTTTTTGGTGATGGCTTTCAAACGTCGGTAGTCCACACAAAACCTCCAGGTGCCATCTTTTTTTGTACGAGGATCACAGGCGCTGCCCATGGGCTGGCCGACTCACGTATGACACCTTTTTGTAACATCTCCTTGACTTGCTCAGAGATTATCTTTCGCTCAGATGGTGCCACCCTGTAAGGTTTCTGTCGAACGGGGTGCGCCGATCCGGTATCTATAGTGTGACGAGTGCGAGAGGCTGGAAGTGCCGCCTGAGAAACATCCGCTGAGAAGTCGATGACAGAGGCATGTCGAGAAAAGATGTCGACCAACACGTTTCATTCATCCGAGGAGAGCGACTTATTGACCATGCCGTGAAGCTTCGAGTTCGGGAAAATGTCAGCAGGAGCAGCCTCATCAGCACACGAAGCGGCGACTGAAATGTGGTCGTTTGTCTCGTACTCGGCCAGCTTCATATCCTGCGGTAACACCACGCTCTGCGAAGAACAGTTCAGAGCGCACAAATAGCTACGTCCTCGTTCAACAGATACAACACAACGGGGCACCAAAAGGTCTTTCTTCGCACAGTTCGGGGTGAGTGGTTCTACTACAGCGTCAAATATACCGGTCTCACTTATAGCACTCACTGGTACGACCGCCAGAGACCACGCAGGTGTAACAGTGTCCTCAGAAACACGCAAAGTATCAATATTTTCATGGGTATTTGGCTCATCATCGAGTACAGGGAACCGTAAGCTGCTAACAGAAAGTTCGCCCGTCGCGCAATCGACAGTGGCTCCGCAATCGCGCAATACGTCGATGCCCAAAATTACGTCATGGGTTGACTTGGCAAGAATTGCAAATTTCGCTTTGTACGTCCGTCCTCTGATAGCTGTGCACACACCAAATGGCTGCAGCGGCTCCCCACCGACTCCACGAAACGAGGTTTCCTTGTCCCATTTGAACATCACTTTACGTCCCAGGCGATCTTTAAAAGCATTACTCATAATTGAAACCGTTGCACCAGTGTTAACTAAAGCCACTGTAGAAACACTATCCACGAGCACTTGCACTTTGTCATCATAAATACTGGCAGAGGTTGTTTATCTATTCAAAGCTGTCCGGCGACCTCCCCTCCATCGGTCACGCCGGCTAATTCCCCGGCGAAGGGGATGCTGCGCGGCGACGAATTCTGTCGGGTTGCATGAACGCAGTGGGCTGTGTGTGAGGTCTGTAGGCCCGTCGACCTTCACCGTAATATTCGTCATCTCGGCGTGAGTACACACCGCGTGGTGAGGACCAGGTATTCGTTTCAGCTGGTTTAAATGAGTAACGGTGGTTGTCAAAGTTATCAGAGCTCCGGGTAGGGTGAAAACGGTGATCGTCAAAGCTAGCAGTGTTCACGGACGGATGAAACTCTGTAGGGGCCCATGAACCTCGGGGAGCATCATCTCGAGGAGCGTAGTAGCCGATCGGTGCACGTCGCGCCAGGGCATCGTATGGTGGATGGCAGTCGCAAGTGGTGTCGATGTGATGCACCGATTCGTCATGTCGACGCAGTTCTTCCCGAACTATTCGCCGTATCGTCGATGACAAGTCCATGGCCTGGGTGTCGTCTACGCTGGCTATAGTGGTGACGTTTGGCAAGCGACCAAACTTTGGTGCTATACTACGGGTCTTCAGGGCTGCGAATGCCTGACAATGTCGTATGACGTCTTCTACTGTGTCCAGGCTCTCCTTACTCATGAGGAAAGCATACACGTCTTCAGCGATACTCTTAAGAATATGCTCAACCCGGTCCTCCTCGGACATTGCGGGATTCACAATCCGGCACAACTTCAGTACTTCTTCGATGTGGGTCGTGCAAGACTCCCCAGCCACTTGTACTCGCTGATGCAGCGTCTGCTCTGCTAGCTTTGCTTTTGCCATCGAACCCCAAAGCACTTCTTCATATCCTCTACTAGCCGGTCCCAAGTGGTTAGCTTCGCCTCGTGGTTTTCAAACCACGTCAGCGCGGTGCCCGTCAAGAATACCTCGATGTTTGCAGGCTTGGCGGTCGCATCCCAGTGGTTAAACTTGCTCACTCAGTCGTAGTGAACGAGCCATTCGTCGAAGTCGTCCCCTTCGTTCCCAGAGAACGTACGTGGCTCCCTGTACGGCTGCCAGTCGGCCATCGGCGTGGCGTGGACTCTTTTTGTAGCCCCAGTCAGAGGTACACGCTGCGGGGAGAGACCGGTGACTCGGCGGCTTCGGCGAAGTTTTAGTGGCTCCATCTTCCTTCCAAGGCTGCCCCGCACCTCCACCACAAACTGTTACGGTGCAAAGGGTTTATTTACAGCCGTAAATAGGAATAAGAGCGCTGAAGGAGGTGGCCACCGATCCTGCGGTCGGTACGAGTGCGGTTCGACGTCGGCTTCCTCTTCTGCTCCTCCTCCTGACGCATACCCCGCTTGGGGATTGGTCGCGACTAGTTTAACGCTGTACAGTTTTGAGCGTGACAATATCATCATCACCATATAAAACGGGCTTTCCTGCAGTACGTATAATCGTACAACGGCATCAGTGAGGACACTAAAAGCTTCTTTTTAAAACCTTGCCGCACTTATATTTTGTTCAATTCCACGGATCGCTAAAAGTTCGCTCATTCCTACTCCTGGAATGGCCGTGGAGTTCACTTCCGTTCCACTCATTCCGCAACGTCGAAACTGCCTCTTGGCGCTTTATTCAAGTACCAACGAAGGCGACATGAACTAACGTTATCAGACTCACAGAGAACTGCACAGATGTAAAGTGGCACTAGGAACTTGGAGATATTTCGTGCAGAACAACCAAATTTCTAAATTAACAAGGTGCTATTATTTTAGATGCATTTAGCAAATGTTGCATAATCAGCATGTTTTATTTGCTTGTTATTGCAACGTCATTGAGCAAGGTTTTCTTCCGTCTGATAGTACGGTTCTCTGCACAGCCTGCCGCATATTATCGTGCCATGTGCGACTTCTATCATAACACCAGCGTCATTAGACTACTGTAGCTAACTATACGGCACGCCGTGCGTATAATTATGTTGCTCATGTGTACAGGCTTTAAAAATTACTCATTTAATTATTTAGACAACATGTCGACAACTGAGGAGAAATGCTATTGTGTCAACATGAGCGACAATACGGCCGCGTCATGGAACAGTATTAACAGTTCAGAATTCACTGTCAGTTTGGACTAAATTGACCTAATCTCGCATTTTGATTGTCAATGCATTAACGTAACGCTCAGATGCTCGTGCAATGCTGTACAAAAAATGTCTTACGAAATTAAGCGTTTGCAGAGACGACTACAGCACTTGAATATTTTTTTCTAGTTTACGCTAACAAATGGAATGCTCTGATATGCTCATGGTACATTCGCCGCTGCCATTTTCGCGAGGACGCGTAGCGTCAGCTGTTATAAATCTCACTTAAGCATCATAACGTCCAGACGCGTCGCGGTCAGTTGTCACGTTAGTTTGCCGCATTCCCGTGTTCGCAGCCAACAGGAATTTAACGCCGGCATCTGTTGTGGCACTTGGTGGTTACGCTAGTCAAAGGAACGTGAGTTTTCTACAAATGAACCATGCAATGCTTGAGTGGTGCACACGAATTAAGCGGTCTTACCGCCTGCCAAGCTGTATAACGTCCAACTGCAGCGTTGCAGTGTAAAGTGGTTACTGAAATCAAGTCCTGCCGCAGTTCTGTCAGCGTTGTGGAGTAACAATACCTCACAACAATTTTACAATGTAACTATGTTATAATCGCTGTGAATTTTTTTGTGTTTTACTAATACGCTTTACTTTTTGTTTATTCCGAGGCTGACGGCTGACGTTTAAAAAAACGCTTATTTGCGCTTCCAAGTAGGATGAGATCTGCAGCCGCAGAGGTGGGAAACTCTGCAGCGGGTCAGAGATGTCCAACCTCCTCCTGTAAGCTCTAACGGATTTTCGACGGCGCAATACGGCGGGAATGGTGCGGACGAGCCGTGTTGGTGTACATTACGTGCTATGAACCTCTTCTGGTCTAAAGTTTCTCTTTTCTTGGCTCCTGTGGGGTCATCACTTTCATCTACGAGTTCCCATGAGACGCTGAAGAACTAAAGGCTGCAATAGGCCGCTGTTGTTCCAGTGATGCGGTTTCAAGGACCAGCTCGGCTGTACGTCCTGGCCGAAGATTGATACAGCTCATTGAAAAATTAAGACCCCTCTGATCCCATTTTATTCCCGGCTATAGGCGCCAAACCATTTTCTCATTCATTCCTCCAAGCGCTGTCTCCATTCCACTCAAATTCCATTCCGTGATCCCGAAGAATTCCTGAGTGGTAACTCACTGCGGGGCACCAAATTCTGCTTACGAGCTTTGAAGTAAAAAACCTGGCGATACTTATTACAACTTTTTTGCTGCAACTTAGCATTTGCCTTTTTTTTGTTTTTCTTTCATGTGATTAGGCGCAAATTACTTCGCCCCCTTCTTTCCGGCTACTTTCTGTATATGTATGTTTCCTCGCTGTTGGTTCTGCGTCTTTCGGGTTCAATGTAGTCAACAAGAACCCCTGCACAAGCTACAGCGTGCCTCTATTCACAGTTTAGCGAGTCTAATGTGCACCTTTTCCAGAAACCCACTTATCATGCCGTGCAGACGTACCAGCGCGCACACTATTCCACTGGTTTTACATTTCCAAATGTTAACTTTGTGAATTTTGAAGGCGGACAACTTAGCAGCCCAAAGCTCCGGATTCCTTGCCAATACCCCAAGTAGGCATGTGCCCCGAAGAAAGAAGCAACGACAACTTGGTTCTATCTCTGGCAACGTACGAAGATAGCGCATTTTTCGCAATTGCGCTGCTACTGTTGAGACACTCGTTGAATCTCATCGGACCAGAACTGTGTTATTTACTTTTTGCAGCGGCGATTTCTTGAGTGGACAACCACAACGGTTTTTTGCAGAATGGGCGCCTGGAGGCTTTTGCCAAAAAGCCCCGACTGTTTGATGCACTTTATAAAGCCCACCCAAAACCACGTACTATGAACGAAAAGTAAAACTGTCAAGCGCTAGTTCAATACTCGTTTATAGGGGCTACTTATTAGCACCTGTCGTGTTGACTTTGTGTTCTCCGTCTGTGTTCCTTGTGAGCATTATGCCCCAGGAACAATTTCCCACTTAAAACAAGCGTAAGGATCTAGCAGGTTGTGTTTCTCTTCATCTGGGCCCAACGTTATTTTATTGTTATTCGTTAAGCACTACGCGAGACACCCTCCTAGGAATCGTCAGCGCTGAAAACAAAGCCGCCGAAGACACATGTCCTTCATTTTTTTTCCAGATGTAGAAGTGAGTGCTCTTTTGTAACCTGTTCAGCCGTCTTTTGGGAATACAAAGCGCAAGTGTAAATTACTGGATCAAAAATGTGGCGAGTGTGGCGAGTGTACAATGACTGGTTAGGAGTCTTTTGTCACAGCGAGCACCAACACGTGTTACCTAATAGCGTCTGTCCTGTTCACTTTGTCTTCACCGTCGGCGTTTTACTGCGAAGCAGTATATGTCTAGCCCTCTTCCATCTCTTTTTTATCCCGTTGAAGCCACTTTACTGCACGCCAGTTCGGGGCTTCTCCTGGACACTGCCTTCCCCACTTACACAACATCTATTCTCCCCGCCCCTACAGATGCCTGTTTCCCAAGTTGCGCATTTGGCTGACAACATCGGCAGTGCTGTCATCAGAGGACTGCAGAAAATCAACAAAAACACGAATGAGCTTAAAAACGACCAAAAGCCGCTGCCACCGTTGCCGCCTTAAATTGCACTTTTTTGAGTAGCTGCGATTCTCTCTCTGTTGAACAGCAACTTGCCCGGTTAGAACGGACACCGGCGTGAGCTCATTATTAATCTTCAGTTTGAAAAGCTTTCCGAACGACATTTTCGCTGGCGTATTGCATACCTGAGTATGCGTCCATCATCGGTTGCCGGTTTATGAGTGGACTTGTTGGGGGTGGATGGAGGGGCGTTTGCACGCGTGGTGGGCTTCATGCCACTACCCATGACATGCCGCTTGTGCTGGTGGGAGATATAAACATGCAATACTCTGGGCTTAATGCACAATGTCAGCTGTCCTCCGTAATAGAGAGGTTTTGGCCTGGGTTGGTGTGTTAAACGGACAGTATGATGCGTACGACGGGAAGGAAAACAGACAGCCACAAACTTGTCCACTACAATAAAGCTCAATGCCTTCCAGGTTTTAACTCGCTATGGGATGGATGCATGTCCTGTGCTAGGAAAAAAATAGCAGGAATTGAAGAAGAATCGGCACGAGCAGAAGCGCGTATGGATGCAAAGACAACGGAAACCCGCTCTCACCTCCGTTGCCACCCAAAGTACCTGCTCGTCGAAAAGCTGCGAATCGTTCCCGGGTAAACAGCAACTTGCCCGCTTGGAACGCCGTCGTGAACCGGTATTACTTGTTCAGCTTAAAGGGCTTTCGCAGTGACATTTTTGACGTTGTCTTTCACTTCTATGCAGTTGCACATAACCGGTTGCCGGCTTATTTGTGCATGGTTTGGGGGTGGAGAGAGGGGGACGTGCACCCGTAGCTATTTTAAGGCAGAGCTTTTCTAATCTCGTCTAATAGTTTCACCTACCCGAAGGATTTGACCTTCATTTGACACCAGCCGCGCCACATCCTTGGCCGCGCCTCACGTGACCAAGGACGTATTTTCGCATTTTCTGGTGGCCACCTCCGCAGCCCCTGCTGCCGGATTGTCACATGCGCTCACCGCAGCTGAGTCGCCGCCTGACTAGGTGATTTACGGCGTGCCTGGGAGCTTGGCCATTAAAGACAGCAAAAAGGGGTCATCTTCTCTTAGCGTTGCGCTCAGGCTGTAATATTTGAGCCACTGTCAGAAACCGGCTTCTCACCAACCCTTGGATATCTGAGTCACAAACAGCGCACGAACGAGACGAAATGAAGATCACACAAACTCAGTTATGTGATTCAGTTGTGACTCAGTTATGTACCAACTGGCCCACCTACAATCTGCCTTGGATATCGCCGACCAGATGCTTTACTCGAGAGGGTCCGGAATGCCAAGGTCGCGAACTAGCTACAGAGACTAAGGAAGAGCGAGACGTTCAGCTCGAAAAACACCGGAAGAGAGACCACACCGTATGCAACTGGAGGCTTTAAAGGAATAGTATAATAATTACATCTAAATCAAAGGTTAAGCATTTGAAATCAAGATTTAACTACGCTCAGCCAAGCTTTCGCTTAGCATATCCAGGGTTAGCCGAGCTAAGCCGCGGTCAATTTTTTTCATGCCCGTACTGATGACAAGCCCATTGTGCTGGCGGGAGGTTTAAACGTGAGCGTCAAACGGCCCAATGGGACCTGTACGGTTTCCGCAGGGGACAGGGTTGGGCTTACACAAACAGTAAGATGCCTACGACGCGGGAGGGAAAAGAGACAGCTCCGTCTTTTCCCACTATAATAATGTCTGCTCAGGTCCTTCCAATGTTCGTTCAGCTGATTGGCTAGGAAATATGCTCAATCGCAAATTACAAACAAACGTATTTAGTTTCATGCACTCCATGGACTGCCTTCGTCCACCTTCGCAGGACATCCTTCTTGATAGAGCGAAAGTGAACTCATTTTTTTTCATTGCTCTTTATACCTCGAAAACGGTTCACCAACTATCCCACCAGACATCTATATTTCTTTTTGCAAATAGCTGGCTGAAAACCTATTTTTCAATTCGATGTTTTTCTATATTTCTCGTCTGCAATTCGGGGTAGCTCCTCGATAAATATCTCATTTGGAATTCTTTCTGGTGAAATGCCTTTAAGTAAACGAGGGTCACCTAAGGGCATTCGCCTGGATAAAATTTGAATTTACATTCTCTGTAAGCCACTTAAAGACTGTTCTCAAGACCCGACGAACACAGCAGGGCGACATTTCCACCAGGGATTCAAACTGTACGTCGCTAAGCAACCTTGGAAATAGCAACAGATGAAAGTAGTAATTGAGAATGTAACAAACCTTTAAAACCAACGGGCAGAGTTTCCATAATGTGTCCAGCCTCACAGCTGCTTGCATGTTACAGTAAGCAACTCCGTGATTTTTTGCGTTCTTTGGTGCCGTTATGGTATGCAATATCACCAACGACGCTTTTCTTGAAAATTTCAGACAGTTTTAGTACACCTCGATCGGCTCCCGGGAAACGTTTAGGGGCCCGGTATTTAAAAATTCGGGCGTGTGGTTAGCTCTCGTTGATTTTTTTGCGCTGAGCTGCAGAACATAGCGGCTTAATTTATAGCATGTCATCCCCCCGCTGCCGCTGTTGCCAAAAGGAGATAGCTTGCCGTATGATTCAGGCAGTTTTTAAGCCACCTAAGTGATACGAGAATGGCAGCAAACACGTGACTTAAATAGGTCTGTTTTGTTTGCGCATTGTGAATACGCGGCGGGTGAGTGGAGTGCGATTTTTTTACAGTTCACTCTGTATCTTACTTTATCAATCCGACTATATAGATAATATTTTTTTCCAAACACATTTTCGTTATCTACTGCAGTTCCTTTCATATAGTCTGAAGTAAAGAAGTCTCCTTTATTGCCCAAGCGGTAAGTCTTGTGGAAATAATTTTACAGTGAACATCCAAGCAAAGTATTTCTCTGCGGCGTTTTTCTGACACGTGAACCTTTTACAGTGCCACAGCAAATGTTTTCGTTGAGAGGAATTTGGATATGCATTTTGACATTTACTACGCTAGTCACTTCTATTTATGGAAACCTCTACGCCGCCTTTAAACAGTTTTACGACGGCTTCGCAGTGTATTTGACACTACAAAACTTGACTCTTTTTTATGACAAATTCCCCGCGCATGAATTGTTCAAATGAATATTTTTATTAGAAGGACAGCGACCAACGAAGCAACCAAGGAAGCAGGTATTCCAGCTAAGGGAAGCAAGCAAGTGGTTAACATAGTGATCCAGAGGAATTTCGCTGCATCCGCGAGAGAGCCGTGGCCGCGGGAAAAAACTTAGTAGGGGGTACAAAGTAGAGAAATTGCAAGCCCCTGCGCCAATATCTTGATACGGGAAGAGGCAGTGGGGAGTTTCCGCGAAGAAGAATCATCGTTCATGAAAAAATAAAAACAAGTTTACACGAGATCAAAGAACCAGTTGAACCCAATAGCCGACATTAGCGCGAAAGCAGTTGAAAAGCGGGTAGGCGAATCTACAGGTAGGCATAATGGAATAGATATTTGAAATATAAAATGCTATACGATGTTGTAATGGTGAGACTCAAAGCAGCTGAGGACAACAAACAAGAAAATGATAGCTGGTGATGCAAAGCAGAGACAGAAAAAGAGGAGAATAAATATTTATATTTATCGACCACAGGCTGCTGTGTGGGCCTCGCCCCGTGGAAGGCATCATGCGTCCGGGATGCATCGACTTCGGCTGGCCGTCCGTGCTCGAATAACCAGTTTGAGCTAAAAATATGCGCCTGGGATGGCCAGGGAAGCCCTCCATTGCTCGAAAGTGTGGTTGCGAAGTGGAGGCAAGTCTGGAGTAAGTTCGCAACATTCGTCAATCAATGAGCAACATTCGCAGTTCGCAACATTCGTCAGTCAATGAAAAGAAACTGTTCAGTCACCTTTGAAAACGGGGGTCCTTCTTAAGAGCCATGATAATATAAAAGACAACATTAGCAGAGTTTTCAAAATTTTAACATTAGCAATATCAGTGACAAATATGCCTAGAGCAATAGATAAAATATTCAATACTAGCGGTAGTACCCGGCGGGGCCCGGGGGGGGGGGCATTATGTTAAGGACAACAACGGGTATAACACAAGTTAGTTTATTTGTTAGTCGTCATATTAGGCTACTTTATTAAGAAGTGGTACACACCAGGGAGCGCATGCCTGCTGTGAGTACATCGGCTCCAACTGCAGGCGCGTCATGGTAATGTGATGAGACTGGCACTCGTGTTTTACTCCAACTCTCGATAAACAAATTGCATCAAGATGCTGCACTCGAGCGAGTGAGTCAGTGGGTGAAAAAAGTTTTATTGAGCCGGCGAAATTGGAGTGGTTCCCTATTTCAGAAAACCATGTCATGAGTGGGCAGCCATCGCTCTGGAGGAGGTATTGTCTGGGCATCCAGATCGCTCTTAGTCACCAGGTTCTCCCACAGCTCAAGGGTGAGAAAAGAGGATGGAAGAATGGGGAGCTTGGTTTGCTTGCACTCCTAATATGATATGAGGACAAGTGCCAGATTGTAAACACAACTTGAATTCGGCAGGACATTCTGCTGAGAACACACGATGCAGGCCGGCTGGGTGAGGGGTATTCTTCCTCGTAGGAAGTGCAATCTCAGTAGATATGAACGATGCTCATCGGTACAGTTTTATCATAATTCACATGGGCTCCCTACGGGAGACGCGGGGTGGCAGGAAGTCCCAACAGATGCCGACGGCTAACCTTTGCGCTTTTTACTGGTACATCTTCTCTTTTACAATTATGGTATATGACACCAACTCCTATGGGATACGCGTAGTTGCAGAAGGTGTCAACAGATGGCGACCGCTAAGCGAACGCAAGAAAAAAAAACTGAATTTTACGTCCAAATGGATGCAGATTAAAAATCTCGCTGGCCTTCTTGGGTGCAGGTTAGGACCAAGTCCTGAAATCGGTTTTTGGGCAATTAAATTGGCAGCATTTTCAAGAAAAAACGGAAGGGAGATATCAACTGGCTGTGTGGGTATTTAAGAATTTGTAAAAACACAGTGTTTTCCTGAACTCCTGCTTGCCTCTATTGGGTGAGTGTCATTAAAAAATGTTGTAGAGCAGTGTTTAGATACCTGAGGAAGTTGCCTATCTCAACAAAAACCACTTCGATATCTCAAATGGCGGGTGGTAAAAAAATTAATATATGAAAAAATATTTTACCACTTTTCACTCTCCCCATGGTGGAATTTTTAAAATTTTCAGATATAGTAAATCGAACACCGTAATAAGAATGTGCCCTTGAAATCTGTTGCCGTTTGAAAGAGCAGTTTGGCTAGACGTGTACATAACCTTTCAGGCCCTTTTGGCTCGTCAGCCGTGTCATTTGTAAAAAAACAATATGGCCCTTTTAGCGGCGTCGCAGGGCGAAATCGTTACAAGTGTTCTGTGCATTTGTATGAGTAACATATGCCAGCAAAAGTCAGTTGGATAACTGTATAGGTGAAGGATTTGAGAATCTTTAGGAACACCATTTTATTTCCGGAATGCGGAATCACCTCGGTATTGAAGGTGAGGGCGAAATCCAAAAACTACTTTTTAGATATTTTTAAGGGCTACATATACATGTATAATCAAAGAGCGATTTGATATGTAAACGGGTGACCGAGAAAATCTCGAATTCGCGGAACCAAAATTTCGCCCTTTTCCGCGGTTAGGAGTGCAATCTATGAAAAACCCACCTTAGTGAGCACCTACTCAATGACGTAAATGAACTCGCGAAATTTCAAGTCTCTAAATCTAACAGTTTAGGCTGGGCGTTGATGAGTCAGTCAGACAGTCAGTCAGTCGGGCACTTCTTTTTATAGGTATAGATTATGATAAGTCGTATAGAAGTTATGGTCAAAAATCACCGTCTTAGAAGAGAGGCAATATGTGTGCTCGAAGATGAGACAGATGGGATGCAAACAAGATGGCAGTAAAACTGCAGAGAAGGCTTTATGAATATTTGTGCGTTATTTAGGCTAGGCCTAGAAGCAGGACTGCAAGAATAAGGTTGATACGCAAGTTTTACAGTTTCGGCAAACAAGAGCTGAGAAAGACGCACCATTTGAGGAAAGCTACAAGAGAACTCAACCATGTATCAAATAAAGGGTGCCAGAGAAACCGAACTGTGGACACGAGGAACATATTTTTGGAATGTCTCGTGATTTCCGTCGCATGTGATAATAGATAGCACAACAAACGTGAAACAACACAATAAACCAGACGTTACGGGCTTGTATTGACCACGCCCTTCATGCCTGTTTCTCATTATTAACCCAAACATCAACTATTTCATCTAGCCCACACGTCTATCTTTGCTATGATAGCGGTGCGGTTTAGGCCGAGCAATATCCGTCCGTCGCGCCAGAAATCCCCCTAAAGTGTGACGGTAATGGTAGTGGAGGCAAGAGGCCCACAATTAGGTGTTGGGAATGCGCACCTCAACAAAAAAGTGTAGTTAGGAAGGTCCCAGCCATTCAAACCGGGACCTTTGCGGCGTAAAACCGGCAACCCAACCACTCGGCCACCCAAAAGGTCCAAGTGGTACGTGGTTAGCCTCGGCAGGAACAATAACATGGTGCAGCCAAATTTAGGTTAAGGAGGAAAAAAACGTTTATTGATCCCTTTTGACAGGAATAAAGGAGCGCGGAATGGTGACGATCATTCATGCTGCGTGGCGTCCCTAGTCCGGGATGCCATGACCCGCTGCCACTCGGATGGCCCTGCTCACGAAACCACGCAGGTTTTCCAGGGCACCGCTGGTCAGCAGGACCCAGGGCCGGATAAACAGTGATGAGGGCCCGGTTCTAAAAACAAGGGAGCCCCTCTCGCCCTCTCCTCCCACCTTACTCTCTTGTCATTCTTGAGAAATTGATACTTGACGCTTTTAGATGCAAGGCATCTCATGCTCACTCCTCTGTCCTTCCTGCGTCTGTCCGGCGTTGTCCGCACAGCTCCGATAGCGAACACTCTCTCCCAAACAGCTGCGGGTTGGCTCAGTGTGCTTTAACTCCGTTGCTAGGCGCCGGTGGGCGGCGCTGCGCGTGTGCAGTACTCTCTCTCTCCGCGCTCTCCTCTCGTTCGGGGGCTGTGAATATAAAGCGGCATGCCGCGCTCCGACGGTCTCAGTCGACGGTCGTCCGCGTTACGCTTGCACTCTCTCGCAGTACTCGACGATTGCAATCGTCGAGCCCCTAACTGCGCACTTTACGGACCACAAGGCACTCATTCTCGTCTGCAATAAAGACCGTACCTGAGCAAACGTGTACTGCATGTGCATTGCATGGTGAAAATGGAAAATTACGCCTACCTCCCCTTCGCGTGAGAATCCCTGCTATAAGCGTAATCAATACGATGAAAAACGCCAATGGAGCCCCCCATGAGATGCGTTGCATCACACCAGGGTTCTCGCGAGGGGAGGTGGGCGTAATTTTTAGCATTCGCTACAAAGAACACACGCCGTATTTACTCGATGAATCTCCGCAGTGTTTGCGAACATCGCCTGACGTCAACTTTCTCGCTGACGCGTCGAGAGATTGTCGTCGCAATTGAACTATACCCGGACACAACGAAACATAAACTACATTAAGATTTGTCGGTGTAGTTGCTTCATGCTGAAAGAGTGGTAAACCACGCGAGAAGTTAAGACGAAAGGAGGAAATACATACGACCCTTAGAAGTGCTGTGTAAGTGTCGTATGGGTTTGTTTTTTTTTATTCGTCTTAACATTTGGCGCTGCGTACCCTCGTTTCAATGAACATCTTTCCTTGACAATCACGGAGCGGATTTGTAAACGCTGGCCTCCTCTATCTGCTTTATTATTTCCGCAGCGCACGCTCTGGTTGCCTGCGTGTGAGCACTGCCGAAATGAACAGGCGAGCGTTTTTCGGAAACCGTTCGCACATCCTTGCAGTAAATAAGCTACCAATCGCCTCGCTATTTTGTGATTTCATTCAGCAACAGAATTTTAAGCTCTCCTAAGGGAGCTTTTCCATACAAAGAGTGATATTATGCACGTTGTATATGCCGAATGAGCACAACAAACAACTTAAATAGTTTGTCATTCAAACGTTTTTCCATTTGTGGAGCTTAATTATTAGCACAAAGGGTGCCTTTAGGAAACCAGATCGATAACGAATTTTTCCAAAAGCGTTTTTATAACACTCTCGAATAAAGAATCATATATTTTCATTTGGGCATGGACCATTCAAATTCAGACAGGTAATGCATTTACATTTTTGCAGGAATTATACACTTTTACACCAGCATGAAACTCATTCTCATTGAACACACGTTTTCTGCTATTAAACTGCGAAATAAACGTACCTTTTAACAAAACATTTTTCCTTCAACACAGTGTAGAAAATAGGCTTTACGTTTTGTAGAAATTCAACCTTGAATTGGGGATTGCATATTTTATTACCATGTCTTCTGCTTTAACGCGAAGGCTTCAGCTTCTCACTGATTATGGCCGTACAAGAAAACACACCGCAGGAAAGCCAACTTTTTTTGACGATGATGATAATCGCTGTTGAAGTGTATAAAAAATAAAGCACTTCCCTGCGAAACTTGGCGACCGCTCTGATGGGCCTTCTGCGCTAAGGGTTGATGTGCAGCAAAGGCAGGGGTTGCGGAGGCGTGCGATGGCGTGACGTATATAGGAGTAACGTCATGTTCTGAGGTGAACGCCAACAGCCGTTACCCACACCTCGACATACGATGGTTAGCACGTTGTTCTGCATGCATTAAGGCTGGTAGCCGCCGCACCTAAGGAATAACGAGCCATTTTGAGGATTGGGACGTTAAGCCTAGCGGTTGTACAGGGGTGTTTTCACGAGAGTTCGGACAGGCGTTTCCAGTCGACATTTTTAATTTTGACATATAGTTTTTATATAGCTCCTTGTCCATAGAGAAAACATTTGTGAAGGTAATTTGTTGTAAAAAAATTTTTTCTTTCTAAAAAAAATTCCCCAAGCCGGCTCGGGCCATTAGCGCATTCAGCGGCTCGCGGAAAATTGGAAACTTTTACCGCTATAAAACAAACAGTACTTCAGCTATCGCTACAGTTCTTTATATGTAAAAACTTTGCATACACTCAAATGATTTAACATATTCGTGTTTGGCTTGAAGATCGAATTCCATTGAATAAAAATTCTCAAATTGAAAAAAATTTTGAAAATTGCCAAAATGTGGGTTTTTTTCTCGGAATCTGAGCAAGCTAAGTAGTTGAAATATTTTACAGTTAGTCACTGTCCTTGTTAAATATTTGTGCCAATTTTAGTTTATTTGGCCAAGACGCTTCAATATGAAAAAGCCCTGTACTGCAGCAAGCTGACAGGAGGTCCCGCCGGCGGTTTCTTACCTTGGTACCTCCACTTGTATAGTACATTATGTAATCACAGATCGTTGTATTTTTGAAATAAACTGTAAAAATAAACCCCGAAGTAAGATTAAACCATTTTGGTCTTTTTTGAAGGCCAACTAAAACAAAAGGCCGTCTTTGTTCTGTTTCAAACTCTCACAAATTAAAGCCAAGGTTGCTACCATCTACATAAAAATATGCTGCACTATTTCTGTAGTTTCGCAGCTACAAAGCGCCAAATATTGCCTTGTTAGCACTAGTGCGCTGACATACCCAATGGTTTTCAAGAAGCATATGACTACAATGTAGGGAAAGAAGTGGCCGTTACAAAGAAAAAAAAACCATTTATAAAGATCGCGGCGAGCATACTTCGACATTACCCTTAAAAAAATTAGACAGCATTTTAACAAGTTGTAGAAAAGCACCCAAAACTGGGTCAGTCAAGCTAGAGCTCGTGCTCTTCTGGTTACATTTTTTATGCGTTGATCAATATTGTGTGTACGCTGTATAGGCCCACTCGCATATTTTACCATCCCACATTACATACTCATGGGAAAGCTGGGCCGCTCCTCCGCGTGATCTTCGCCCCATCCTTTGGCCTCGCCTCGCCCGGCACATTGCCCACGTGCGGGGCCCTGACACCTGCGGAATTCCCGCCTTAACGTATTCCAGGCCCACCAGAACCACATTTTCGGCAGCCAGGACTAGGACCGCTTTAAATGAAGTTTGATCTCTCGCTCTCTCGCAAATACATAGTTGGTAAGAAGAGATCAGGACCTCTCTGGAGCGTCTGGGGTGTACCGGCTACGTTGGAGGCTAGTCTGACTTTCAGCTTCGCATTCCGGCGGAAATAAGTAAGTACTCAAGGATGGCGGCAGAACTTCCTGCATAGTTCCGGAAAGGTATAATCTGACTGTGTTTCAAAGCAAAGCTGAACGTAATAAAATAAAACAAACCATGCCGCCGCCGTGAATGGTAACAGGATAAGGCAGAAGATTTTTTCAATGTGTTTTCTTTAATATTTGTACTCTATTAGTTTACAAACAAAAAATTGAGCTTGTGATGCATGTAATTAGCGATCTACAGGCATGACAACTAATTAGGTCATTAGGCAATTAAAATTTTAAAGTCAAGTAGAAAAAACATTTTTGCTTGTTTTCCTACCTTTTGGAAATAACTTAACCCACATACAAAAATTGAAGCTGGTAGTGCAAATATTTTTTGATTGACAGCCATGTAATCTAACTATGACTTTAGTCCTTCGAGTCACCCTGAC
Organism: Haemaphysalis longicornis; assembly: GCA_013339765.2. Classification (NCBI taxonomy): domain Eukaryota; kingdom Metazoa; phylum Arthropoda; class Arachnida; order Ixodida; family Ixodidae; genus Haemaphysalis; species Haemaphysalis longicornis. Next base: position 4,519,314 of record CM023458.1, read on the forward strand.
GTCAATTTGGTCTTCACTGCAATGCCTTCCTCTTTCATGTGTTCAGCTATAGCAAAAAACTAACAATAGTTATATCAATCGGAAGGGGCATCCTTAAAGAACTATTTCCCAGAAAACTATCTGTTTTCGTTTTGTTCTCAAATTGCTAGAAGACTTTTGGTTAATGTCCTAAATATAGGACACCAGGCCAGAAAGGGTTAACATCGCAACTGATATTTAACGTATGATTGAAGTGCGCTTGGTGCAAGAACTGGCACATACAAATCAATTTTGAATAATGTGTTTTCATGATTGGCATCCGAGCAGCAACTGCCGCGCTTGGCGCCTCCCTGGGAAGCTTCTTGAAGAAATGCAATCCGCTGCAACAATCAATGTTCCTAAGGCGTGGGGGCGCAGTTCGCGATCACGATGTGTGCACACGACGAGGGGTCACCTGCGACCAGCTACCAGCCAGGCCCCCTGCACTGGCCTGCACTGGCCTCCAGGCCACCTACGCTCTTGCATGCCACAGGCACAAGACTGAGCCCGTCAATCTGAGGCGACAGCCCGAGAAGAGCAAGTTCCCATAGCATCCTGGCGGCTCCGCCGGACCGGGAGGCGACCAGGATGGCGACCGAGGCACCGAGTATCACCTTAATGCCAGTAATGCCCAGGAGTACCTGTTTGCTCACCAGCGCAACCTCGCCATCAGCCCCACCAAGATCTTCATTGATTGTGGCGAAGAGGAGCCCGCAGCCGTAAAGGAAGCTTGCAAGAGCAAACTAGACCAAGGGTGCAAGATTGCGCTGTCGGGACTACCGCGGTGTGTGACTTATGTGACTGCATGGCCCTCATCTTCGAGATCGAGAACTGGATACTCCAGGCGAACGAAGTCTGCGACAAGCGCCCTTGGGAGTGTGGGGTCAGAGTATTTCATACGCACTCTGGAATCAGGGCGAGAGCAACCTTGATGAACAGGCCGAAGCAACTGCCTGTATTCATGGTCTCAGTGGAACAGTAGCATGAAGTTAAGAACATTATACCTGTTTTCTTAACCTGGGAATGATCAATCTCTTAGTGGAACGGTGTGCGACGATGTACTGACGCTGGCGTCAGCTGCACGCATACTTTTTCTTCTTGATTTCGCTGGTACACTTCCGTCGATGTGCTCCACCACAACTTTGTATACTTGGTGCCGCTTCTGTCCATCTGTTTCGATGAACGCACTTGGGGTGCATTTGTGTTCCTCCGTGGATTCCCATTTCTATTGATAGTATTGTCCTGCGGAGCTTGGCCGCGGGGTAGTGTGTGTTGATGATTATAATAAAGAAGCGGTTTGCACATGCACGGGGGCATGGCTCCAGCTCGCTCCTCGCGCTCGTTGCTGTTGGGCTCCTGATCAGCGCAGCGAACGGGCGACCAGCTCTCTGGTTCCTTTCTTGCATGGCATCCGTGAGTACGACAGCCTATGGGTGGAATAGCAGGTTTTATTTATTTATTTATTTATTTATTTATTTATTTATTTATTTATTTATTTATTTATTTATTTATTTATTTATTTATTTATTTATTTATTTATTTATTTATTTATTTATTTATTTATTTATTTATTTATCCTGAATGCCTGAGGTAATAACAGAAGGCAGTGGGGACATGCATTTACTACCTGCGAATAAAAATACAACACGACAATTGCAATCAGGCAACATCGTTGGATACCGGCTTCAACTAAAGATTAAAATACAAATAAAATTAGTGACAGCAGCTTTAAATAAAACAGCATCTGGTATACCAACAGGTATAAGACCAAGTACAGGTTTTATTTGGAATGGCCTGAGTTTGTGCCCCAGCATTGAGAACATTTTTACAAGAGCCATGAGTTTTTAATGCAAAATGCTCCTTTGGCTTCATTACACGCATTCTTTTCGCCAATAAGGGTGGTTTCATATATTTAGCGTCAGTTGATGGACGGGGTGTAACGTTTCAACGTGTTTAGTTAACGTTTTGCGTTTCATCGGGAGTGCCTGGCTTCTAGCTATTTCGGAGCGGAATCTTTCGGCATGGCGCCTCGTGTGGCGCGTGACTTAGACCTGTGCTACAGTTGAAAGCTCATTTTGAAGTTAAGCCAATGTAATTACAATAAAAAACTCAATGGAAAATTGGCTCGAAGGCCTCCGGAAGGCCTTTCAAACAACCATGTAAAACAGGTATGAGTTGTGTGTCTGCGTTTTCTAATTATCATCGCCTTCCTGTTCCTTTTGAGACATTTTCTTCGCCTTTCCATTGCTATCAGTGAGAGGTTATCCAACCGCCCTCCTTAGGCTAACATTTGCGCCACCAAAGCACAACTTGCTACTCACGTAACTGTTACTTTTAATTGCCAAGCTCACGTCTCTTCAGTAGTACTCCGTGCATGTCTGTAGCATACGTTTCTACGTAAAGGGCCACAACCAATTCGCTAGGTTTGCCTTCACTCAGCCAGAATTGTTCACTTGCGCCGATTCCATGCTTTTCTCACATTCAGCAGGACCCGCACCCCAAAACTTATCCAGTTATTTTTAGGAATAAATTGGTTTCTTTGGTTATAGGGACTGGTCACTGCTCAGAGGGCGCGATGAATACGTACACCCAGCGCTGCCCCGCGGACGCTTGAGCAAACTTTGGGTCGGTGAGAGCCAGACGGCGGGCGCGCGTTCATATGTTCTACACCTCTGGTTGTTGGTTTTTGCGATTGTGTGACCGTTTTTGAAAGGTGTCTCGTAGTCAAAAACTCTTCTGCTGAATAGTTTCCCCGTGTCTAAAGTGCTTTTTGTGTGGTTTCCGGACAATTACGGGGCTGGACTACTACTTTCAGCCTCGCGTGCGTGAGAAGGGACAAAGATTGTACGTTTCCGGGCACGTGTAAACCGGGAGAGAAATTGACGGGACAGACATCGTTGCGAAGTGCCATTCTCAGCAAGGGAAGCGTATTGATAGCGCTTCTCTCCAGGTCAGTACCACTTTTTCGTGTATCACGGCCTAATAAAGTGACTCCAGCGTATGCAACGGCGCTCCATGACAAGGGCGTGTTTGTGTTGTTGTTTTCTCTGTTCGCGCAACCACACTGCAGTTACTTTTTCTGTGGCCCTTCTTCAGTTCGTGGTAGTGTTGTCACTAATAACAACGCATTCCAAACGTTATTAGCTGATGCCAAAGTAAACCCAGTTCTACCCGGTCTGAAATGTGCTGATACAGCGGACCTGCGGGTTGTCTTTACGAAGGTTCCGTTCAGTTTCAGCTTCCTTCTTGTGAGTAATGTTAGAGTCGTCTTAGCGGAAATTGTGATACAGTTTTTTCAGGCCTTTTAGAATTCTCCATAAAAGTATTCCCCCTCCTCCCTTCCTCTGCTTAAAAAGTACCAACTTTCAGAGTGTGCAGAATGGATTAAAGGAGTCAAATAAGGCGTGTGACTGCCACCTTGCCTTTGATTTCTAACACTCTCGCTTGGAATGCGTGGCCGAACTCTGTACACGCCGGGAAACAAAGTAAGGAAGCAGGCGGGATGGGTCTTCACACATTGCTTTTCGCCCCACCTGCGACGTGCTGCAAGCATATTCTTGTGCCGCCTTTTGGCATCCATTAGGTGCCGTGAATGTCGCTGAAAAAAAGGTTAGGTCTGATAAAAGAATGGTGGCGGAAGCCGTAATACTTTCAGTTAAACTTCAAAAGAGGATCTTTGGGCAGGAACTTTGAGCAGTGCAACTATCACAGACAGAACGTCTGGTGACCTCTTCCTATGCTTGACCCAAGGTTTGACCCCTTGACCGACCTTCCGCTCTTCTCGGGTTGGGGGATTCTCGTGGCGGTAATCGCGGTCGTTAAAACGTCAACGGTCCCCCTCAGCCGGCTTCCCAAATGAGCGCAAGGAAATCCTCCGAAAGCTTACATCGCTTTCAGCTGTTATGGAGTTATCTACGCGTTTGTATGCGTCGTCTTCGGGCCCGCTCGCCGGGTGGACACAAAAGCACGGCGAATAACAAAGAAGCCCCTCCGGTTTTTCCTAACGCCCCTCACGCTGAAGTCAGCTCTGTCTGATCGGCCGGCGTGAAAACAAACACCATACAGGTAAACAAGCTACCCCAACGAAAGATATCTCATTCCAGCGCGGTTTTAATTAACAAGGGAGAGACCCGAACTTAACACTTTGTGTTATGCAAATACTACGGCATGCGATTCAAAAATATCGCAGTGTGCGTGGAACGTGTATGAAACACTGAAAAGAAACGTTTGATTTTTACAGCCCTTCGTGTCTGCCCTGCGCATAAATGGTAATCGTACTCACGATTTTGCTCCTTCTACTGACAAAAAATGTCATGGCTTCCTTACTCGACTCTTCGTACTGCAAAAATCCATTCCTTGCGATGCTCATTCTCCCAAGGCTGCCCGGCAAACCTGTACAGAGCGATGCCAGGCTGCTCTTCGCGATTGTGGCAGTCCTTCGCGCAGCAGAAGCACCGCTGCCAGGAATTCTTTCCTACAGCATTTTGATCCTCTTGGACACTGCAACTTGTCAATATAACTGTTTCTTAAAAAGCTTCCGCCACACAGCGTCGAACCGCACGCAGCGCGCGTGTTTTCACGTGCGCTGAACGGCCGGTCACGACATCCACCGACCCAAAGTTGCTAAGCGGCGGCGAGAGGCGGCGCTGCAATTGCGGGAAAACTTTAGTGTCCTGTGTCTATAGAAGCTTCCGTGATGAATGCTGTTTCATTCCTAGCATTCGATTACTTGTTTTTCAATCTTTTGAGCAGTTAGCGATTCTGTGTGCCATGGGCGCCAGATTTCCCACCAGCATAGGTGACTGATGTTATCACCTCAAAATTAGGCGCTAAAGTGTATATTTACACGTGTACGGGACACGTTTCTCCTGTACTGAACATAAATAGGCTGATGGTGATGAGTGTTTTGATGAGAATGATAACCATGATCATATGCGATATTCGTTCTGGGCCAAATAAGCACAGTGATGTCAAGGAATGTGTACTTACTGTTTTTTGTAAGCATGAAATGACATTCCATATCAGTCCTGTATCGCGTTTTTTTATTCCGCGGCTGTTTTTACTGAAGCACAAAATGCAAACTCTAATATAAAATTGGCGCGCGTCTGCTTGCGTCGCTGCAACTTTCGTCGAAAGACGATTGCCGCCTGTCGCCTATGCCAGGTGACTGCCTCTCTTGTCTCATCCGGCCCCTTCTGACTCTGTTCCCTTCTTGTCTCAGTCTACCCATTTCAGAATCACGGAGTTCAATCTTCCCGAGTTAACACTGCTGCCGCACCATCTGCTGGCATTATTATGCCCTGGCGATCGCATCGAGCGTCAGAATTGTTTGTACGCTATTGTTAACACATTGTTTTCAATAGGTGTTTCATTTACTTTCACGAAATAGAGCACCCATTAACTTTTATTTTAAAACACACTGCAAAGACCACTTATGTTAGCCATTCTTTCTGAAGTAAGCATACTAAATAAGTTTTCGCTGAAATACACTGACAAATATGCATAATGTTTTTAGATTTATTAAAGTGACAACGTTTTGTCTACAAAACATCCAGTTTGAGAATTTCTGAAGTTTGGCCGGGCGCTTAATCGAGACAGACAGACGGACAGACATACAGACCAATATTGTAACGTTTGAGTAGGCCACGAAAGGCTATCGACTCTAACAAATCCTTGCCCTCTCCTGGATTATAACCTCAAAAACCTTTTGACAAAATTTCTGGTCTTACTTCCAGCTATGCCGCAGTCGTGGCTAAGTTCACTAAACGGCTTGGTGAAAACAATGCATCGACTTTAAGCCGAGGAAACACTTAAGCACGCGGCATTATTTATACAGTTGAAACCCGAACTAACGAAGTCAGCGGGAACCGCGAATTGGTTCGCGAAAGTGGGGATGTCATTTTACAAGCAGTCGATTCCTTAAACTCTATGCCTAAGGACGGGCGCATATTAGCAGGCATGCAATGACATCGCAATTGCGGCGGCCGCGGTGCTCACCTGCCGATAATTTAGCAATGCACAGTAAATTCCCGGTGAAAACAGTGACAATAAAACGCCAGGGGTTCTGGAGGAAACCAAGTTATTTCCTGGCAAAAAAGCCTGCGATTTTAGCCTCTGTGCGCTTCGTTCCCACTGGGAGGACAGACTTGCCGTATCAACGAAGCATGGTAAATACGTCGTCGGTTCCTTCGTGAGATGCCAGTACAGGCCGGCAGCGGATACAGTCCCAGCGGATGCGCAGGGGCCGGGACAAACCGCGAGGTTAAAGGTGCGTAGCCAGGAATTTTTTACGGGGAAGGGGGTGGGGCGGTCGACCAAAAGATGGGACGGGTAAATATGTAGGCACGGCTTCTTGCACGTTGTTTTTCAGATGAAGATTGAAATATGTGACTTTAACATGCGATTTCGGTATGGTGAACACTATTAGTAAAGCCCACCTTAAGGAGCTTAGATGATGATGATGACGACGACGATGACGATGATTATGATGATGATGATGATGAGAATAATGATGACCTAAATTCCTGTTTGCCGGTCTATGGGTAGGCCACGGGTGATTGGTTCGTCCGCAGAGCAGGCGGTTATGCGGGCACGCGCTCGTGAGCGTGCTCGCGAGTGGCGCCCGGTCGCTGAAGTTCGTCGGGCGGAAGTGGAGGCCAATACTGGGTGTTTACTATCAAGATTCGCGTGTTTTAGATTTTCCTTTAGGGAAGGGACTAATAAATTTTCTTATCAGCCATGAAGTACAGTCGAGCACGATTTCAAGGTTATCGCGCCAAGGTCGAGCGGCCACGCGTGCAAACGTCCCATGGTTTCTTTTCGCAACCATGAAAATCAAGATTTCGCACTGTTCTTTCCCTTGTTGGCTGTTACGTGCTACAACTATGGCCCGCACGACTGACTTGCCACCCTTTTGGTTTCAAGCTTTACATTCGTTGTTATCAAACACAGACTTGGTTGCCTTTTATATATCTACGCCGACGATAATGAAACTGGCATGAAAAATTTTCTAAAGCTGGGGTTCTGTCTGCTTCATTTGAAAGAGTGGTTTTCCCGCGATAACCTTCGAATCGCAGTGGACTGTACGTACGGCACATTCGTATATTATGGTGGTGAAGCTAGCAAACGTGCATCTTCATCCTTAAGTAATCGCCTTGTTGTTATTTTTTGTAATAGTAACGTGAATAGTAAACTTACTCTTAGCGGAACACCTTAGTGCACTGCTGGTAAATGTTGAGCATGTTGCACGTTTCTTAAATTGCATTCTATTTCTATCCGTTAAATCGATCAGACATGGCTTCGGTAAAATTCCGGTTAAGCAAATATAGAATGCTGATTCTAACCGAGAGGGAGGTGAAGGAAACAATGCAATAGTGCCAAAAAGACAAGCAGTCTTGTTAATGTGGAGGAAATACAAGATGGGCAGAGCAATGCTTTTCATACAGCAGATATTATGGAACTGCAATAGTCAATGAAATGCGATGTCGGTAGAAAAATAAACATATAAAGCATTGATAGTTGACTGAGCAAAATACAGTGACATGCTCGTCATGTGATTATACTTTGTACTAGTGTTAAGACAAGGAATGACACACTAAACGCCAGACCACACGTATGCCTATTAGGCTTTTCTTGCTGTTCCGCAATTTCCCGGCCGTGCTGTTCGGCTAGCGAAACAGCGACTGCCTCGATCGGCTCACGGCAGGTTTCCGGTGCTGCTGGGTGTATCCGGCGCGAAATGCAGCCGGGCTGTATATGTTGACATGTACAGCATCTGGAGCGGGCACAGGGATCAGACGTTGGCGTATCCCTTGTTTTCAGGTTTATATGAGCAAGAATGTCCTTAAAACGGCAGGTTCCGTGCCTGCAGGCGAATTCAGGCGATTTTTCTGCCTACTTAAACATCACCCCAGCCTGTCACAAAACATTCCGAGTTGGGGGGGGCACGGGCCTGGTGTGCACCCCCGTGGCTACGCGCAGTGATTTTGCGTGGTATACTTTCAGCGAAACCGGTATTTCTGCGTTTATATCGTAGAGCTCCATAAAAACAAAACTACAATCCCTGTTTTTTTTTTTTTTGCCGAAGTAGGGCAATGATCTACGCGGCCTTCGAAACACATCGAAATGTCTCCCTTTTAAAGGTTTCTGTCTCTCGAAATACTTCGTTAAATTAGGAATGGCGCTGAATCTGTTGGTTAGATCGAGTTCATAAACGTCTTGCTCCTTCGGGGGAATCCGAATTTGTTCGGTAGATCGGAAAATTCGTAAGATTGGGTTTCGTTAGAACGGGTTCTGACTGAATAGACTTTCGTATCACTCTGCCTTTGTATGATTACCGGCGCTGTAGTAAAAAAGTGTTTCCACCAAGCTATCTCTGCTACGCTTCTTGGATGAATGTTAATTTTCTCATCTCTACACAACTTCCTGTCGATTTCAAACGTGTCACTTGCTAATCATAACAAATTTTAAGCAGCGAAAATATATTTCCGTACCCCACAGAAGTTTTTGTGAAAAGCGCCAAGTGTACTTTGTGTGCTTAGTCTCCAAATTCACCAAACTTAAATGTAAGCAATGAAAACGGTTACAAAGCATTTGCCTTCAGGTGCACTGTTTGTAGGAGTATTGTTTTCGTAGCTCCGGATATGCTGTAAGTATGGCTTCTATACGGTAAGACAAAATAAGGCAAAGACCAAAGACAAATTCAGGCAAAAAATGAAAACTGCTGCAGCGTATTCAGGTTCCACACAGAGATGCTGAAAAGCACTGAGCATAGTGGTACCGTCAGCTCTGAATACACATAAAGCTGGTGCTCCTGTGGTATAGCTAGGTGAACAGTGCACCCCCGAAGTAGACATGACCGCAAAGGGTGCAATTGGATTTAAGGCAATTCTCCAATGACATCACTGTGTGCCTCCTAGCTCTTCCAGTATATTTGATACGCCACCACTGCAACTTCTCTATAGCAAGGTTGGTCACGTATGTCGTCTGTGAGGATGCCCATCTGCACCAGTGTGGCCAGAAAGACAATCCTAGTGAGCTGTATGCTAGAAGGCCAGTAGACGCCAATAGACTATGGACGATGATCGTTGTTATGAGCCCCTTAACAAATGTCAAGCAGGTTGTTTATTTATTATATTGTCCTCGGCCCAAGCGGTGGGGCTCGAAGTCTTTCTCTTTGAATTTTTTTGTGATTCGTGATTAGATAATTGCATGGCTGTTTTATGATTTGTAATCCGAAAAATGAATACTCCCTTATTGCCGAAACATCTAATCCTATCATTTTTGTACCATTGAGAACAAGAGAAAAGACCTGAGATTCATTCCGACGTGGAAGGAATAGTGTTGGTTTTGTTTTCAGAACAATAATTTTTAACAACGAAGCTGTTGCGCAAGGCGTCAGTTCGTCGATGCGGAGAAAAATGTCAAGAAAATGCCGAGCGGTCGTTAGGGCGTGCCTCACGGCAACAACCGAGCGCCCTCGGCACGTGCAGTGGGCCTAGCAAAAAAACTGGCAAAACCCCCAAGAAGCGAGAAAATGGTGACTGCTCGATCGTGAGCGCTTACCTCGCGACGACCGCTGAGCCCCCCCCCCCCCCCCCCCCCCCCCGGCTCGCACAGTACATTTAGCAAAAAAATCCAGAAAACGCTATGGCTGTAGTCAAACGCTAACGCGCATGTTAAAACAACACTGACAGACACCCATCTTGGGAGAGGTCACCGCGGCCGCCGAATTCTATAGAATCCAGTATGGATAATTGCAGACATGGCTACGAGTGTGCCAATACTTGCCGACACGACTTGAAGATCCCGCCACCGCTGCCTGGAGTCGATGCCGAAGAACTGGGGAATGTCTACCATTCTGAGGATAACTTTGCATCCACCACTCGCCGCAAAGAAGACGGCGACCTATTCGATGCGTATGGCAATTACTAGCACCGGAACTATGCAAATATGCAATATTACTGTAACCTAACAATGTGTCCTCAACTTCTCGGCTATAATAGCTTCGCCATTCAAGCCTAGTGGGTGAGTGCAAGTTTCCCTGATTTTTTAGGCTACCATATTGCGCCTGCCAACTCATAAGGTGACCTCAGATTCGTTCACTTCATAATAGGCGAATCACGAATATAAATTACCCGGTGCTGTCAGCGTAAAAAATAAATTGACCCGTAGATCAATATAGTACACAATTTACCATACGTAAAGAAGAAATACGTAAAATCACATGCAGGAATGGTGTGAAACCTGGCTTATGAAACTTAACCCCAACAAATGTAAAACAGTCTCTTTCCACCGCCGTCGCAACCCCTCTTTGTTCTCTTACGCAATCGCTAACGTCGCCCTCGAACACGTGCAATCATATAAGTATCTCGGTGTCACCCTATGCAATGATCTTAACTGGCGTCTGCATGTTACCAACATTATATCGTCTGCAAACAAATCCTTAGGTTTTCTGAAACGTCACCTTCACCACGCCCCCCAGAATGTCAAGCTACAGGCCTACAAATCCCTTATCCGCTCTAAATTGGAATATGCGTCTCCAATCTGGAACCCACACCAAGCATATCTCATCGACTCACTTGAGGCAGTTCAAAACCGTGCTACTAGGTTCATTCATTCTTCATATGCGTATAATATTAGTGTGTCATCCCTCAAAAAAGAATCTGCTCTTTTAAACCTTGACCTCCGCCGTCGCAATTCCAGCCTCTGCCTGTTTCAGAAAATTTTTCATAGCCCATTCCGTCATCCCTACATTATTCCACCAGCCCGCATATCTCACCGCACTAGTCATCCACTTCAAGTTGCCCGTCCACGTATTAGAACGACCACTTTTTCTATGTTCTTTTTTTACGGACTGCATACGACTGGAATGATCTTCCCCACGACGTCGTGGCCATTTCCTGTCCACCAACATTTTTCGACCAACTGTCTGCACATCTTTCACAATGAAAACCCCTGTCAATAAAAAAAAACTTTATTTGTTAACCCACCCCTTATGTAATACCCCATCGGGGGTCTTTAAGGAAATAAAGTGAAGTGAAGTGAAGTGAAGAAATATTGAAATACTCCCATGGTCTAGACCGTCCCTGACTGGCAAAGCAGCCTGAAAGGGCAAAATAATTTAGCCAAATACGGGTATAAGTTTCTATTTTATGCTGTATACACGTAATATACAAAACATTTAAAAACACTATGATAATCTATGTATGCATCCTTTACTAAAGTGAAATAATATACCCAGTACATCGCAACTGTTTTCGAAATAGTTCAAAATAAATTCCCTTTGGGAAAATACGAGTACTGTCCAGCTTTTTTTTTTTTGGATAGCCTACTGTGCTGAAAATATTATCTTAACTTGTCCTCTCAAATATTTGAGCCTCCTGAAAAATATTTATTCACATACCTTGGAACATGGGACAGAACAATATTTAGAGATTTTTTTGTCACCGTTCTTGTAGATTTGATCTTGTTGCAGGAACCGCCTTGTTCACGGAAAAGGTAGGGAATCCTGTAATGTAAAAATTTATTAAAGTATTAGTTTTCTAAGCCCCTTAAAGTGAATGCCAAAATGATCCGTGGTAGAGCTATTGATTCAATTTATTAACGCTACAGTAGCTAAGTTATAGGCAAGTTCTGAAGAAATGGTGTCTTCCTGAAAACACGTCAGTAGGAAAAGAAGTGCATTACTGAACCATTTTGAAGAGGATGAAGAGGGTACTGTTAAATTCATTTGATAAATAACATGAGTGTTACAACATGCCACTCTGTGTTATTTTTCCTACGGGCTGTGTTCACTGGCCATTTACATAGTTAAGGTGCTTCCATACGCCTTGTGAGCATCTTTCAGTTGAAATAACACATTGCCCTGACATCTTATTTTTCCCCCGCCGCGGCGCATCAGTGGCTATGGCGTTGTGCTGCGGAACCCAACCAGGCGAGTTCTATTCCAGGCCTGGGCAGCCGCTTTTCTGATGGAGGCGAAAAGCGCAAAATTCCCGCGTGTTCGACATTTTGGCGCACGTTATAGATCCTAAAGTCGTCAAAATTAATGAGGAGGCCTCCACAACGGCGCGCCTCATCAGCTGTGAAGCGACGGCGTGTTAAATAAACTTTCGTAATCAGGTCAAGCAAACATTTCATTTCCGCCGCCTGAGGCTTCCAGGTCACGTAATTCCGAATTTTGTAAATTTGTAGTTCTTCAAGACCTACTTGGTAAACCCGTTGCATCGGCAATCGCGTTTCTTTACAGCGGCCAGCAGGCCCTGCGGCAAACACCACTTGCGGCATTTTTTTCCCTCTGCTATTTAAAACGGAAGATATACATAATAAATATGCGAGCGCATTGCCATGACTCTGTTGCCAGCCTCATTATGACCGTCGGCACCCAAGCGCGAAATTGGCATTTTTGTTTTCAGTGAACACCCGAGCTCCACATCATCGTTTATGTATAAAACTAGTCAGTAACAAATTAAAATATTGTCACGAGTGCGTCTGCTATGAGACGGAGCCACGAAGACGACGACGACGAAAGGCTCCTCCACGTGGCGCGTGTAGAAGAGTTCGTGGAACAGCTCGTGCTTTGGAACGCTGATTTGGTTGATCGGCGCTTCGCGTGAGACCACGTCTTTTTGGTGGCTTTCTTTCTAGAGGAAATAAATCTCCGTGTGTCTTTGCCCCAACTTCGCCTGCTGCACTTCTTGCAACGGAACAATATGAAGCCAGCCTAACCTTGCAACTAAATGACGCCACGATACCCTGCAGCTGCTTTCGCACTTTGGCGTCCCATACAAAATTTCGTATTTTGTACCGCTCGCTCAGTTGTATGCAGACTACGTTGATATGCTCAACGCCACTACGCTCAACTCGGCGGCATACAGACCCAGCATTCCATTCGCGGACGTACGCAGCGCCATTTACTGGTTTGCGTGAAATTTTTTCTTTGTTATTTTAATCAACTGCTAAAACACCTCTTCGGTTGCGCTCCTTAATCCTAGGTTAAAAACTCAGTGTTTGGGTGAGAAAGGCATGTGTTCGAGTCTGCGCAGAGTCAAGTTCCCTTTCTATAGAGAGCGGTCTAGCCTTATCAGTTTACAGGCATGAGTCAGCTCCCTTCACCCCACGTGGCCTCTCCTGCCTTCTCAAGGGGTCCACCTTTCTCACTGTTAGAACTGTTCACCATCAAGATATATCAGGTCGCAAACACCTGCCTTTTACTCCCACTTACCCCACTTCACCTAGAGTCCTCCTGGCAAAACAAAAGCTATTGGTCTTTCTATTGACATCAGTTATTTTTCTACTGTAAATACTTTCCTACCGTATTTACGCGTATTATAATGATAAATAAAGGTGCTCTGGTATCTTTAGGGCCGATTTAAAGGTGGAGCGCGGCGTATCACCTCGTTTATTTAACGTTCTCCATCGCCCCGCAAATGTCGGGCTTGTACTTATCTTGTGACAAAACATCGCAAACAGACGCCGACAATAAACGTCAACGAAACACACCTTGATGGCCCTAATAATGCATATTATAGTGTTTATTAGAGTATGAAGGCCCATTAGTAGTAGCCAAAATTTATTGAATGCATTATTTCTAATCAACACCTTTGAGCGTACAACCGACGCAGGGCATGAAAAACGAGGACAAGTACTCACTTCCGAGTGATCTTTACTTTTAGGGCGAGACATATATAGGATCCAGCAACAACACGAAGAGAAGATTAAGCAATTACATTGCGCTGCGTATACGAGCGCGCACACCTACGTCATACACCCACCCAAACACCTCCGTCTGCATTGCCTCCGTATGTCTAACTGCAAAGCAGGTGGTCTTTTTAGGTAGCGGGTATAACATAAGTGAAGGCGGAACGAGTGTGCGCTCGTATACGCAGCACCATTAAATTGCTTCATCTTATCAGTGTTGTTACTCCAACCTATATATATATATATATATCTATATATATATATATATATATATCTCTATATATATCTTATATATATATATCTCATATATATATATATATCTCTATCTCTATCTCTTCTCTCTCTCTCTCTCTTCTTCTCTCTCTCTCATTCTTTCTTTTTTCTTTCTTTCTTTATCCCGCGTCTTGAAAGCAAAAAACTTGACAGTACAAATCACCGGAAGGTTAGTACTTGTCCTCGTTTATCACGTCCTACGTCCGCGAAGCTTTTCCATCTCTAAAGGTGTTCATGATTTACTACTAACGAGCTCGAACACACACGTCGTTAAGGCATAATTTTAAAGTAGTAGTAAACTCCAAAGGGTCATAAGGCTTATTCTTAAGGTTGAACGGCTGCGCGCTTTGTAAAAGGAAATAAGACATTTAAAGGGTAGCACTTCGCAATTCCAGTTTCATTTGACTTTAACCGGGGACTCTTGCTCTTCCACATATAAAAGCTCAGGCACTGTCTTCATATAAAACAGTAACACTAATATACTGTCACAATATCATGGGGCAAGCAGTATACATCGCTTTGGTACTTGTTTCACTTACCGCAACAGTGCTTGCCGATAGCGATCTTCAGACTTGTAGATTCAATGTTGTTGTTGAAGGCGGTAAGTATTAAAGCGCTAATTTTTATTCAAACTGATCTTGTTCAAGCCATTTGTTTCTTTGCTCCTCTATACTATTCCACATATTTATGTATCGTCGACGCGCCCACCGGTTAAGTTATGGTGTGACGCTTAGTTTGCTTTCCAATTCTATAATTACTACAGATATTTGCAGTTACGACAGCACTGCGATACCCAGCAGCACTTGAATCACCATAACGAATTTTTGATTTGCAAGTGGTTTGTACGTAATTTAAAGGAACGCCTCAAAAAATTACCTTGTGATCTGGAATCACATCTAGTGTTTTTAAATTAGCTCCTTGTAACTGAAAGTGGTTCTTCAAAAGTGCTACACCTGGGGCATGGACGCTGACTCGTTTGTGTTTACCTAGTGCTTGCAAATGAATAAACCTTAGCATAGAGTCTAAAATTCATTTGAGGGTGCCGAGTGGCACTGCATCGACTGGTAGCTTCAACCAGGATATCTAAATCTCATAAGCCCTAGTTCGCACCCAGAACATACTGCTACGTATACTTATTAACGTACTGCTTAAATTCTTGTCACACCAAAGTAGCTGCAAGTGGTACCGCTTGTACCAAAATCAAATGAAATCAAATTAGTTTATTCCAACACAAAGTGCTGAGGACCGTGAACAAAAAGCCTCAGAAAGGGCTTGACAGGGTCCACGGCCCCTATACAAAGCAGATGCAAGCAGAACAGGCATAAAATTTACAATAATGTAACACCTGGTTGATTAGCAGTCATGGTACTTCATAAAATTCACACGATCAGCACATCATAAAACTCACACACACGGTACATCATAAAATTCACATACATAAAACGGATGATACATGAACAGTATTATATACATGATACATTGTTCAAATGAAATGGCAACTGATACCGTAGCATTTGTTCACCGTAATTCGTTCGGTTCTTCGGTATTAGCCAGCGGTCAACTCGGCAAATATTTCGCGGGCACATTTTAGGCTGAAGTTTGGAAATACTGCATAGTACGTTGTTATTTCTTTTTACATTGGTTTGGTAGCGTTTGAGCAGTAAGGATTTATAGAAATGGGTCACTGGTAATAACTTCGTATCTTCAAAAAAGGAGGCTGTTTGACTATCGTATGCTGCGTTCATGATGATGCGAACTGCTTTTTTTTGTACTTTGGAAAGTTTAGCAATATTCGCCTGAGTTGTGGTGCCCCATACCAAGTGACAATATTGCAAATGCGATAAAAAAATCGCGCCAATCCACCCCGTGAATGTGGTTGGAAAGCAAAGCTGTAAACGGCACCCACAACGATTACCCATGCGACGTCACTTAAATTCAATCACATAGCTCTACAAATACTAAAACCAGAGAGAAGTGAAATGCACTTAACCACACCATTTATTACTTCAAAGAGATATTCTTGGTAAGGTTAAATCAATGCATAATGCATGAACGGTGATTGGTTGAGTTCTATTGGTGTAGCAACAAGAATGAAACTGTTTTTTATAAAATGAAGTAAGCTCCAACACGGTGTTAGACGATCTGACTTCTCCGTCTCTGCGCCGCGGACGGAGGCAACGAGATTTGCTGCAGAGAGAGAGGAGGAGAACGCCGAGGAGGAAGAAATACTTTTGTTCAGATTTCTGAACGGCCCAGAGTGCAGCCCAGGGGAGTGATTCCTTCTTATGGGGGGCCCATATGCAGTCCGCGCGGCCTCTGTTCTGTCCACCCGCTGAAGCTGGGTAGGTAGAGAGGGCATGGACAGCAGCATCTCCCATTGCTCTTGATGGGTAGTTGACGGAAAGAGAGGAGGATGCTCAGGGCTAAAGTCGCACACCCCGATTACGGGGCGGAGTGTTCCTACTTCTGAGCAAAATTTACATTCAGCGTCGTAGCGATTCGGATGCATTAAGTGAAGACGCGTAGGCTGTGGGAAGGAGCCCGATTGTATGAGCCATAGGGTAGCTTGTTGTTCTCTGCAAAGGTCAGGGTAAGACGAAGGTGCGGTCTGCCTCAGAATGCGATAATGCTGGGTTATCGCCCTGAACGTGACAAGCGGGTGACTGTCCTCGTGCAGCTCCATAACACGGGAGGTAATAGCGCAGGCTTGTTGGAAGGGCGCATTCTTTGCCCTCCATTGAAGCGTGAGGAGGTGTCCAGATGAGCTGAATGAACCCGTTTGCGGAGTGGTTTTTTTAGCACGCGCAGTGCAGGTCAGGACACCCAACCCGACTGGTAATTCCAGTAGGCTTGCTGGGAATCGGTGACTACCCTCCGAACCCATGGTTGAGTGAGAGCCAAGGTGATGGCTGGCCTCTTCTGCTGCCGTAATGTCTTTTCTTGGGTTCTAAGCGAGGTACACGCAAGGAGGTTGGTTCTGGAGGTAGCCACGATGATGGCGTATTGCTGCTCTCGATGTTTGGAGGCGTCTGTGTGGATAACTGCATGATCCCCACCGAGTGTGGTGTTTAACGCTTGATCCTGTGCTTTTCGGTGACCTTCGTCATGTGAGGGGTTCATATTTCTAAGCGAAGCGAGCATCCTTAGTTTCAGTCACCAAGAGACTGGGAGTACGTCACGCAGAGTGACATTCTGGGCTGCCCAGCCAATCTGGTGAAGCATGCGGTTAACCACCCCAGTTCTGATTCGGGCTTTCTGGTAAGGAAGATGACCTTATATCAGGTCTTCCACCGTGTTGTAGAGCCCCGTGCTAAGCAGCCTCTGTGTGGACGCACTCATGAGAAGACCAATGGCCTGCTCGACCACCTTTCTAATCATTATATAAAGCATCTCTATGTCCTCCTTATCGAGAAGAAGACAGGAGGTTGACGTAAGTTACTCTCGAGAAGACAAAAGCTTCAATTAATCAAAAAGTAGCTGATTCCTTTAGGCCTCGTTTCTTGGTGGCAACTCGCCTGATCATGTGCATGATTTGATTAATGCTGTTTTTGAAACGCTCCAAGGAGGCGTCACTCTTAGCATTAGCCTGGAGATGTAGGCCCAGGATCTTGATGCTGGGGCTTGGAGTGATGGCGTGGCCATCAAGGAGTATTTGAATGTATTCCTTGATTTGGCGTGAGGGCGGACGACAAGGAGCGGTGATTTTTTACGTGAACACTGGAGACACATTGGCTTACTAGAAGTGAGATGCCATGCATTGGTGTGAGCTTCCTTTAATTTTTTTATCTCTTAGCACATGAGCAAGGTGCGCACAGGGCCGCTAGATGGGCGTAAGTGGTCGTGTGACACTTTCACGTGGCATTCAGCAAGAACGCATGGGGAAAACCCGTAGATGTGCTTTGTGAGTACACCACCTGTCTTCCCCTTCTTCGCGTGTGCTCGTAGCTAAATCGGTAAGACAACGGGCTCTCGCTTTGTTAGTCCATTAGTTCCAGGTTCGATTCCCGGCGGGGCCAGTAAATTCTTTTATTTGCTCGCTGGAGCATTCTGGTGACACCAACGGTCGCGAAAGAACCCGTGGGGGGTAGAGGTAAAAAGCTTTGCTTTAAAATAGAATAGCTTTGCCTCCAACCTGCAAGTGTCGGAGAAACAGCTTCAGACGTGTGGCCCAGTTGCTGCCGCAGCTGCCAAGTGACGGAGCCGGGATGCCGCGTCTCTTTTAGCCCGTTCACCCCTGGCGGTGGCCAGCAGAAACAGCTGATATGGACGGTGACGTGCACTTGGGGGGCGGTCACGATGGCCGGTCACGGAGCTGACGACGGCCAGAAATCCCGTTATCTGCAAGTGTCGGACAAACAGCTTCAGACGCGTGGCCCAGTTGCTGCCGCAGCTGCCAGGTCCGATACCTAATCTACTAAGTCCGATACCTAATGTACCTAATCTACTAAGGAAAGCTTCAAAATCTCTAAGCTCTGGACGTGCCACAACTTTCATGTGGTTTTAATCAGGTTGCCAATGTGTCCGCTTGATATAGGTGCATGGTTTCATGCGTCTACGTAGTGAGCGGGTGCTACTTTATAGTAAATATCTTTTGCGCCATTTTTGGGTAGAGCCGCATGGTACGAATCAAGGCCGCAAAGCAAAATTCGAACGATTCTGCTTTATTGACCCTGCTGCGCCGTAACGTTCGGAAATATCATTTCTCCTAGTGCTGTTGACAGCCCCTTCAGAGAGCTCGCGCTTCGATGTGTTAGTCGGTGGAAGCTTTGGTCTTTTGGTTCATTCATTCCTGTTGATCGAAGCACTTTATTAGTATACGGGATGAGGGCGCCAACTGCAGCCGTGCCCGATAGACGCTCTCTGCATGGGCTCTGTATTTTTAACTGTTTTAAGGAGATTTTTTGAATTGCGTCCACGAATTTTTGTGCAGAGGACCGTGAACACACCCCAAGTTAGTGGATAGTGTAGTTTTTTTACCATTCTCTGCATTTTTCAGCGAAACCTTTGCTTCAAATCGACGGGCGAATTCAAGCCTCGCCTAGTCTTAGCTTGTGTACGGCTACGCCGGATGGTGATAGGCCTAGGCGGAGCGCAATCATGGACCCGATAAGCACCCGTTCCCCCTCCGCAAGTCTACCTCAGCCTTTTGAGCTCTCCACAGCAGCAGTCACATCTACTGAAACTAGTGAAACCAGCGTGGATCATCGGGATATCAACACAGCTGTCAATACACATGTGGGGGCGACCGGCGCGATGCGCCAATGGCGCCATTCACGTTTACCAGCACAGAGGGCAGCATGCAAGACGAAGACAAGGACCCATCAGAGTGGAACACCGTCACGTACCGAAGATACACTACGCAACGACGTCAGTGTGAACTGCGAGCGGGACGGCTGAACAGGCCTCACTTTCTCGCGCTCGTCAGGCCGCTCAATATAATGTTCGTACAAGCAATCCCCAAGGCCATTATCACTTGCCTCATCGAACACACTGCTCCCAGCAGTGTTGCATCTGAACACACAGCATTAAGGTACATTGCTAATTCCAAGGCAGTTCAGCTTTCCATTGGGATCAACAACACTTGCAAAATTTATTAGCCCAACGAGAACTCACTCTGCCACCGGCATCGGCAGGGCAAGTGCGCCGGATTCCTGTTGAGATTTTGGACACAACCCAGGCCACTGAGGTCACTAGCAATGAATCGTAAAAATTCGGCCAGAGCACACCGAGGAACACGTTGCTAATCACATACGGTGTTAATCAGCTACCATTCCAGGTTTTAGAATCAAGGGGCAGTCACGCATGCTTCTCATCAGCTTTGATACGCCACATCCCCCCAAGAGACTTTCGTTCGACTACGAAATGTTTCCTGTGTATAAGCATTGGCCGAGGGCCCTGGCATGCTTACGATGTCACGCACTCGGTCACATGGACAAATTTGCCTTTCAAGGGCTGCTTGTGGTTCCTGCTGTCGCAAGCATGAGGGATATAAGCAGTATGAAGGGACCCCATTCTCCGTAACCAGCCAAGTGGCAGGTCACATTTCGCAGGATCCCACCTGCCCAACCAGAGCCTGTAAAGCCGAAACGTCATCAATACCCCAAAAAACCACGTGCTTAAACCTAATCCAGACAGCTGGCAGCAGCGTTAGCAAATAATGTCTCCTTATGTCATATTCCTTATGTCACATTCCCAGGTAACGGCTTTCAACACGGCTCAGCCCAGCTTGTCTCAGAAGTCACCCTGAGCAAGCTCCAACAACAAAAGGAAGGCGTCATTCAGCAGAAAGTTGAAGCAATGCAATTGCACATCATATTTTGGAGCAAGGCCTCTCAGGGTACCGCGAGCAGCCGGCAATTAATCTAGTGCCAGTCGAAAAGGCTAGAACTTCAAATGGATTACCTCCCCCCAAGATATCTCCTTTAACCTCGCTAGAGCACCCTTCGCAAACCAACAATACATTGCAACCAAGCATGCTATTTGCAGGTACAGCAGGGACCCAAAACGCGGTTACCCAAGATGCAAGAAGAGCCACAAAACTCATCTCGACCTCTTGAACACCGGAACCCCGTTTCAACGGACGTGCCAATGAATACAATCACGCAGCTGCTCGAGAAAATGAACTTCTGTATGGAGGCAATTGAGCGGGCCATAGAAAAACGGGATAAATTACTTAGGTCGCACACAGAAACCAACGAAGGGGAGCCAGCCCAATTGGAAGCTAGCCCAGACGAATACAATAAAAACTACCGACGCGCTGGTCATTTAGCAGCATCTCTCAAATTCTCCAGGCATTACGGTATCATGTAGACCAATAAAAACCCCTTATTATTATCCTACAGGAAATTAGAGGCCCAGTTTCGTTGCAAAATTAGCACACATTCATGCACTCGACTATCACCCACAGCTTAAGACGGCGAATACAGCTTGTTTTCTTAGAGAGCGGCCAGACCGCAAGTTATGCACTGCAATTCTCATGCAGACTTCGGAGGAAAGCAATCACTAGAGAAAGGTTGTGCCAGTCAAGCTTGGGCTCCCCGGAAAAGTCAAACAGCACTCGCTGATGTTTGCCTCTCTATACAACCGACAGAATAGCGGCACCACAGTGCCGGACGAATACAGCTGGATACCAAAATTAGCGCAAGAAGCCAGTGGCACCCAGATTATCGTAGGCGGAGACTTCAATACGAAGCATAGCATCTGGAGACATTCCACCGCTGATTCGGGAACGAGAACGCGCCTCGATCCTGGTAGATCAACTGGAGGTATTACCGCTTCATATCTGTCACACAAGCGCAATATACACCTGAGCAGTGCTTCATGCAAAAAAAGCCGAAACTACGCCTGTCTTGATCATTTCTTTCCTGAAAGCAGCCAAACATTGGGAGATGCATTCTACAACCTGGGGCAGTTATCACTATCCCATTATTGTTACCGTCAAAAAATTTCACATATAGCGTACAACCATCCGAGCTGTAAACTGGCCTTGCTTCCAAGATGGCATACAATCCCAATTGGACACCATTGAGTTTTTTTCAGCTTATGCGGAGCAATCTCAGCTCTGAAACCGAAGAAAGACTTGGCGAACAAGTCAAGGCACTCACCCACTCTCACACTGTGGAAGAATGCTAATAATCTCACGCACCACTACAAGACCGACGAAAAAAGATATTAAACACTCTGTCATACCTGGGAGACCCACAAGCTCATCAGGCAACACGGGGAAGAACTCACAAGACCTAAATGGGTCTCTACCTGTGAGCGACTCGGCAAAGCTAAAGGCATGCAGCAGCTCCGGCGAATCCTTCACAAAATGTTTAACATAGGCAGATGTCCTACCCCGCTAGAAACTCTTACTCTCCGCCAAGACACCGACAAGCTCGAAGAGAAAATCCTGAAATCTTTTTTTTCTCACGCTCGCCTCACGCCACCTCCTCCTTTAATTAGCATGAAGCTCGAGTTGGCGAACGTAAAATGAGGCGCCCCCTTTACGCTGGGAGACATTCATGCCGCCCTTAAGCATGGCTGAAGTGACTCAGCTCTGTGGCACGGCGGTTTTACTAGGCAATTGTTGCGAAACTTATCCGAACCCGCTACGGCAGCTCCCCTGAAAATCATAAACGAGCAGTGTATCATAATAATATTCTCCAACTACATGCGCCTTTCAATTAGAAATCCGATACCTAAACCGGGAAAGGACCCGACAAGTCCCCAATCTCCGCCCGATACCACTGGCACTAACCATATGCAAACTATAGGAAAGAATTATACACACTAGAATATCCCACTACATGGAATACTGCAGATAAGGCTTACCCCGTCTAGGCCAGGTTCAGACCCAACATGGGAACGCAAAATAATCTCTGGTTGCTTCGGAGGGTCTTGAACCAAAACTCAAGAATGGGACCACCAGACCACATCCTGGCAGTCAACATAAATAAAATGCTCAATAATGTCAAGCAGAAACACATTCTGTGTACTCTGGCCGTGATTTACCCCAGTCAGAGAGCTCTGGATTGGATTTTTAGATTCCAGGAAGCTAACAATTCGACTTAAGAGCACCAGCAGTGTCCAACCTGTCGCATACTATCTCGATCGCTGTGTCCTTCAGGGCTCAAGTTTGGGTCCCTGCTCTTCAAAGGTTGCCATGCTGACTTTGGCCCAAGAACTTCAAAGGAATACTGGCGCCCGCTACACCATACACGCAGGCGGCATTACCATTTAAACAGTGGGATGGAACCACAGTGGGATAATTGAAGATATGGTCACCGAGCTCCAGGTTGGGATAATTGCACTGGACGAAACTTCCAAAACTCGGACTCACCTTAACGCATCAGAAAACGGAACTACTGTGTGCCAATTGAAGGCGGGTTGCCCTCCTGGCAGGGGAAGCAATTCCGTTGACACTTGGGCCACAAGAAATCAAGACTACACATGGACATGTTAGAATCCTTAGCATTCCTATACATAGCTGCGATACGGGCAACCATTGGATCATGAAACTCAAACAGAAATGGCCCGCTGTCCTACACGCAATCAAACGCGTTTACACCAAATTCGGCAGAACGCGACAGACAGCCTGCACTGTCCTTTTGAGATCTATTGCAAATGGTAAGATTACCCATGAAGGTACAATCGTAATCCTGACAAAAACAGCTGAAAACACATTGCGAGTCCTCCACCGACGCATCCTTTGAGCTATCACAGGCCTTCCCAAGTTCACTGATCTACGGAAACTGCGGAACCTAGCCTCCCTACCGCCAAACGAGGACATCCTCAGATGTCATCATTGGACAACCGACTGCACCTCACTATACCGGGCCAAGACACCTTCCTTTCGGAAGCCGGACGAGTCTGCACCGAAGCACGGGTCACTCCAGGCAAAACAACCACCTTGACTTTCCCTGCACCCCTCCAAGACTTGCACGCTCGCCGCAAATGGCGCCACTTTAGCCAGGGAGCACCTCTCTCATGAGCACAATCAGAACAACGCCAATGCAGCATTTACTGACGCCGCTTTCGATAGATTTAGTTTGACCTTGGTCAGGTACAAACCCTCGATGAAAGAACGCAGACGTTACGTCTACACACTGACACGTCCAACACCTGCACAAGAAAAACTTTTGGCTACCTGGACAGCTCTCAGGAACAACAACGGGCGTTCCGCTATATATACATTCTCATTTGAAGTACTAAGTACCATTAAGGACCCAGAAACGGAAAACGCCGCTGCTGAATGCACCCCTCAGATCCTCCAGCAAAAACAGAACGACGTTGACACTAGGGTCAACTGGACGCCGGGTCATATCGTGGATCGCGGGGTGGTAACGAGGTGGCACATCGTCTTGCCATCTCACAATCAGCAGTTCTACCTGCTCATCTCAAGCCTCTCCTCCACGGATCTCCCGACCTCTGTGACCACCCCTATACGGACTCGCCGCCAGGCAGCCACTTCGAAATGGCGTGAGTACGACGCCACTTCCGGTGTCTTCACCGCGAGTTATTAAAAAGCCTCACTCCTCCCCACATCTTCTAGGGATTAGTCCTCAGCCGATCTCAAGAAATATTTGTCGATAAAGCACTTGCCAACACCGCCATCAGACACTTGCTGACAGCAAGAAGGGCATTGACGCCACTGCCCCCTGCACATATCATTTTTTCACGCCGTGTGTGAAGCAAACATGAAAGATCTTGTCCTGCACTGCTTCGCTTTTAATCTTCCTAGACTGAACCATTGTGTTTTTTTTTAATTCAGATATAAACATTTAACTAAGAAATTGGTTACATTTCATAGCGACTTCCTTGAACATCCTCACCACCTGGTGACCTTAGCCCAATTCGGCGTTGCCAGCGGCCTCGCGAGCGTGATTTAGTGGGCGAATACCTCCTTCGCTAATTGCGCTCATCTCGCACCAGTGAACTTCGGTCATCTCCTACATAAAAAAAGAATTCATCATCATCATCAATTTACGTCATCCCGTTGCTAGAGCAGATTGATTTAGTTTCTCCTATCCCCAAACCAAAACATACTGTAACGAAATTGCTTCTTCCGCTTCCAGTGTTCCACACTTTCGTTTTTTTACTGGAGTCCACACGGACAGAAAAGTCTTTAATAACAGTGGTATTTACATCCTTTAAAAGATGACTACTTTTAACCCCATTTTAGTCACGATAATCAACAATGTTCATTTTAAAGGACCCTCCTTTAGAAAAGTCTTTGTTTCCCGAGCCTGTGTGCTGCGTCAAAGAGCATAGAAATAATTTTATTGTTTCAGTCATTTTACTGTTAAACTGGTCTAGAAAACGTTATCTCCGATTTCGCTCCTATTCTACGGCATACATAATAAGATCTGAACTCCTCAGACAATTTTCAAAGGTCTTCCACTTCCATTTTGACGTCGGGTATTGTTCGCTGCAGATTGAGGCTTAGGTTATCCACGCTGAAAGTTTACCGCCACGTGCAGTCAACAGTTCGAACTTTAAGTGGACCGAGGATGGTCACTCTTTCTTAATTTCTTGAGATCTTGTCAGAAGTAGCTGCCTTCACACCTCAGCCATTGCAGCACTCTTGTTCGTCTCAACATTGCGAGACAAATTATCAGCAATGACTTGGGATATGGTATTATTCTAAACACGTGCATATGAATCAGCACTGGCCACGGCCCCAGTATCAAGCAACGTTCATCAGCGGGGTTATACGTGTTATGGTTTTTTTTTACCTGCACAAGAAAGAATAGATTAGCGACCCGCATGCATGTACTACCATGCCCTGTGGTTGCTGGTCATAGGTGCAGTACGTTTATACCGAGTGGCGCAGAAGATGGCTGCACGACTAGATGGATGCTGCATACTGCAGCGAGGCAGTATGTTTCTTAAGGCTTAAGGCGGCGCTGGTAAATGGGCAGATACACAATGTAGGCACTTCAGAAGGCGGCATTTTTGCCAACGTGCGCCATTTCGCCTGATCTCCCTGGTGTTGGTCGTAGTGCGTTGATATTCCGCACCAAAAAATAAAGCCTTTCCACTGTACGGGAAAGCTGTTTTCAGTGCATAGCAGTGATTCGCCATATGGGCTGTGTCGCCGTCATCCCCTCACTGCTGCGACTCATCAGGCTCTTCGCCTCCCTGTCTCACTGCTATCTTGGTGAGTTGAATAAAGGTTTGTGCAATGCATTTCAAATCTCTCGCCTTCGCGGTGCTCGCGCGCCCCTTGCCTGGAACAGCGCAAACGGGAGTTCTGCTTTTTTTTTCTTAAAATAAGCTGTTGGGCAAGTTGGTATAATATGATCGAAAAATAGCGCGCGACTTAGACTATGGCACAAATAAGAACGCCGGGACAAGCGCTCAATCGCCACTCATAATTATTTCAAACATCGTACCTTATTTATACCGTTATTATCACTGCGAGCGCGCATACTGAAATAAACTATGAAAAAAGTTTGGCATCCACCTCAATGCAGACCGACTGCTACAAATATGGACGTGAAATAAACTATGCAGAAAGAAACAATATGATCGCCACAATCATAGTGAAGTTTTGAAAAATTCAAACTCATTGCAGCGAAAAAGAACAGATGTGTCGCTGACGCACTTGTACCATTTTTTCTTAATATAAAAGATTTCTAAGCGCTTCCTCACTACTGTACTGTCACTCCTGCCTAGAATTTAAACTGGTCAAAGAAAGATCTGCATTTTGTTTCAAAGGATCTGCCAGCGCTGCACTCTTCACAATGCGCGGGTAAATACGCGCGCGTATTCCTGTTAAGTGAATAACTGTGCCTACGTGCCTGGTCATTCACGCGTCGGCCTGTCCGGCTGATATAGGCCTTCCCGCATAAAAGCGGTATCTCATACACTACTTCAACGTCACAGGGCACAAACCGCTTTGTTAGCATCCTTTCGCACTTTTTTTGTTTGGGCTTGCCGGAAATTTCCGCACACAGGCGGCCAAGTTTTTGTGGGCCAGGAAATACCACCGTCACTTTGTACCTTTCTGCTACTTTATTCAGGTTGTGCGTAGCCCTAAATATATATATGGGCTAGGACAACGGACTTCACCTTAGGCTGTTCTGGAGGCTTCTCACTTACTTGGCATTTGGCTTTCCGCGGCAAGGCCTGAACACCCACAAAAACATATCTTTGGTAAACGAACGACATTAGTCTCTTGAGTTGAAAGTGAAAGTTTTCTTGAACAGCGTGTACAGATGACTTCCTCGGTGCGGAATCTAGAACCAGAGGTTCTATGGCCCTTTTGACCGTCTTTCAATGGGCAGGTGGACATGGCTGAAGCTGTTTGCAGGCACGTGGCGATAGATCAAAGAAACATGGTCACCCCCTGTGGTGGCTCAGTGGCTAAGGCGTTGTGCTCCTGAGCACGAGGACGAGGGTTCGATTCCCGGCCACGGTGGCCGCTTTTCTGACGGAGGCGAAAAGCAAGAACGCCCGTGTGCACTAGATTCCGGCGCACGTTAAAGATTCCCATGTGGTCGAAATTAATCCTGAGCCCTCAGCTACGGCACGCCTCAACGCCTGAGTTGCGTCGGCGCGTTAAACCCTACAATCAATCAACAAACATGGTTCGATGAAAAGTTAAACTAATGTCTAAAAACTGCAGTGTGACCTCATCGTGCGTGAATACGAGACCCTTCCTCTGCCGTCCAAAATTCTCTAAAATGAATTTAGGGGTTTCAAGGTACTTAGGGAAACACTGTTTTCTTAAACCAACTAAAAATTGTCGACATATCTAGAAACACGCTGAAGAACCTCCTTGTCAAAGCTTAATAGCAAGTCCCGATCGACACGGGCAAAACGATCCCTCGCCACTTCTACTAACGTGAAAACTGGCGAGGGCGAAGCACGTAGTGTTTAAGTGGCGCCTTGGCGTTTTTGCAACGGAGATGAACCAATTGGGGGTACACGCATACAGCTTTGCTGTGAAAGTCTCTTGTCTTCGAAGCAGGAAGCCCCCCAGCGCCGAGACGTAAACGAGTGTCCCGGTGTTTTTTTCTAGTACGCGCGAGGCATAAACAAAGTTTCCCGTTGTTTTAGTACCGTGGCTACATGAGACAAACGATGATTACGACGACGACGACGACGACGAAGATGACAGGAGGCGCCAACTGCCCCAGCCTCCAAGGGGCTTCGCCCCTAAAAAATATTGCACAATATCGGCGCAATACAGGAACTGATACAAATTTCTTCTTTTTGAATGAACCTGCGTCTTTCGAAAGAAACAAATGTTGCATGCAGGTAAAACTCTAATAAACGCGTAGAACAGTCCACAGACATACCACATGAATTGTGGAAGTTTACCCCACCGTTCAGGTCAATACATTGCTTAACACAAGCAAGGAGTTCTGAGTGACACAACTGACTAACACAAATTCTCAAGGCCAACGGAAAAGGCAATCCCCACCAAGGCTTCATTTTTAAATAATCTATGACCTCAAGTGAGCTCTTAAAGATAAATTGGTCGTGGGTGATAAGACTACCAACATGCTTGTGTAAAAACCAGCTTCAAAGCTACTTCCAAGCTGCGGACTCGAACAATTGCTCTTGGAACTGGAAACGGCTTTTGCTAGACGGGGCAGCTCAAGTTCCCGACTCGATTCCCCAGCAGTTGCATTTGCTTTTTGGGCAATTGCCTTTACGGGTTTTAAGCTCTTATTTACACTTGCACTGCCTTCTCATTGACTTCTGCCCTCTCAAAATGCGAAAAAAAGCATACCAAGTGCTCTGTACCCTGTGACGTCGGAGCAGCATATAAGATACCGCATTGATGCGCGGAGGCCTACATTCGTGCAGACAGGCAGATGTGTGAATGACCGGGCACGCGAGCACAGTTCTTTACTTGACAATATTCCGCGCGCTCATTTACCCACTCTTTGCGAAGAGTGCAGGCCTTTGAACTCTTGGAAACCAGATGGAGACCTTTCGTTAAGCAGATTAAAATTCTCGGCAGGAGGGACAGTACAGATTTTATTTTAAGAAACAAGGCGACAATCGAGCTAGCGATACCTTTGTGCTTTTGCGTGTCAGTGAGCTTGAATTTTTGAAACTTCACTTTGGTTGTGGCTATCATCTCTTTCTTTCTTTCTGCATATTTTATTCCGGTGCGCATTCTCCAAGTGAGAATAGCTGTATCAATACCAGACCATGTATCAAATAAATATTAGTTGCGAGTCAGCGCCCGTCTCGTGGTTCTTCAGTGTGTCGTTGTCTAAATCGCGCTTTATTTTTTTTATTTTTTTGTTCTTTTAGCGCTTGCTTTCATGTGGCACGTACCGGCGCTTTACCGCGCTGTATGGAACGGGTTGGTTTTGGTGGCTTTTTTTGGCTTACTATCGTAGAAACCAACCCAGTGGCCATTCTTAACTAAATGAACGCAGCCGCTGTCGGTTAATTATATACATTTTGCCTCAAATGTACCTGCAGGTTTCTTTGCGCTAACTAACGGGGAGATATAAGACAACCGCCAGGAGTTCGTGAGTTTCGAATGGATAGTCGAGTCCACTTATAACGATACCGTTTATAACAATATATCGGATATAACGATGAGCAGCTATGGCACCGTCAACTTTTGTATTCTTCCCATGGTAAAATAAACCGCTTATTACAATGCTCCAGGGCCACGATATCAGATATAACGATGGAATTCGGTTATATTGTGCACCAAAAATGCAACATTGATGACTCTAATGACGCGGTTGTGCAGCTTACTCAGGTAGCGTCTTCGTACGAGGCCAAATGCGTGACACAGTCCATCAGGGACTTTATTTCCGCCAGGGACATTTACCTCAGCTAGGTGAAGCCCCTGTAGATGCTTTTGGAAACGATTTGCGCTAGCTTCACACGCGGCAATCAAAGGTGAGCGACTGTGGCTTCTTTTCCGCAAATTAGTAGTAGTACGACCTTGCTGGCATGCGAATAAAATGTTTTGAGCTCTGTTCCGTCTTTTTATTTCGCAACCCGCTTATAACAATTATCGGTTATAACGATGGGACGTCCTTGGCAATTGGATATTGTTATAAGTGGACTTGACTATTAACGGCTTGTTTTTCGAAGCCTCTGTTTGGGGTCGTTACGCAGTAATGCCGTGGGGCTCCCTATGGAGTCCGTTATTTCGCTGCGGCATTTTATTTGGGCAGTCGTTTGAAATTGCGACAGCGAAGGAGCCGCGACGACAAGACGGGCCCCTAAAGGGCTCTGCCCTTAACAAACTAAGCGCAGACCCAGAACGCTTATCCGAATGTCCATGAACGCCAACCACGAGTTGGCCCATAAGGTGGAGGATGCAAACGCGCTGTCAAAAGCAGAACGTGTAAGCTTCTACGAAGCACCGTTGGTTGCACGCGCGGGGCGACCTTGTTCAGCTTTCTTTACCAATTTCACACAGCCACACCATTCCTTCTCGATCGGCTATTAGTCAGCGACACACATTATTGCCCTATTGTTGATTTTATGAGCATGAAACTGAACGCGTCAGCCAGTGTGCTACTCATTTTTCTTGCTCAGACAACGACTTTGGCAATACAGTTTAATGGCGCCAGAAAATACGCTCCTTGAAGTTTACAAGCCGTGCCACGCAAGCTATAGTACCCCTATATATAATAAGTGCGTGTCTAGGGATAGGAGGAGAGGAAGGAGAAAATCTAGCAACAGAATCAAGTAGAGTAACCTGGGCAAGGGTGACACCGCAGTTAGGCCCGTTAGGAGCCGCTGTGACGAAGAAATGAAAAAGGGAATGTCCTCTATTCCGAGTTGCAAAGATTGCCCTGACGAGTTTTAGTACGAGAGCCATTAATGGCGCATGAAGTAAAACGGCCACCTTCAGTGTCGTCTTACATCTGAAGTAGCTCCTGAATTTGCCTTGACTGGACGCATTCTATAGCGCGTGTCTCATAAAAAACAAAAGCAACGATATAGGAATTGGGTGTCACCTTTTATACAACGCGTTTTTTTTCAGAAAAACTGGAAGTAACTCGCGTCTATTTTGTGCCACGCGTTTGCTTACTGCGTGCTTCAGAAACACGAAAAACTGGCGCAGATTTCACTAGTGGTGCAACGCTACAGAAACAGCCCAGCTGGCAGCCCCTCTTCTTTCGTCGGAGACCCGGCAGTTGCACTTCACATGGATTTCAGAACTTTCCGCTGAAAGTTCTTCATAATTGGCAGGAGCGGATCGCTTTGTCTGCTTACTTTCACACCTTTTCAAAGTGAACCACGCTCGCACAATCTATAGCTCGTGGCCGCTGGTTCTAGTGCGTGCTATATATAGCACGCCCTAGAACCAACGGCCACCAGCTTCACGAACTTGGCATCTGTAGCGCGAGCAGTCCTGTGCTCCCCACTTGAGCCGCGGACGCACGTGAACTGTTTCTTGTTTTTTGCGAGCTCCTCACGTGGCGCAAGCCGACTCGCAAGACCGAACGACGCCAGGCGCTCCTCACCAAGCGCACACTCACGGCCTCGGGGTATTCTGTCTTCGTATTTTTTCCAACACTTTTTTCGAGCGCAAACGGACTACGCTCAAGCCTAAACGAAAGCGTCGAAGTAATATATCCATGAACCAGAAATAACACACGTAGGCAGGCGTACAAGCAGATGGTAAAGCTGAGTGTGTTTCTAGTAACACCAGTTCGATATGACACGCGGCGCTCCAATCGTCGGCCAACGGCTGCTTCTGTTCGCTTTTACCAGCTTTGCAGCAGTAACCAGCGATTTAGGGCGTCTTGCGGGGTTCACGGCACCCTATGCCCTTCAACTGAACAGTCAGGATCATTCGGTAGGAGAATAAGAAGTTTGCATGCAACTTGTAAAAATGCATCCCGCCTGGTTTACAGCAGAGCTGTTCACCTGTAACCCCCCGTGGCATGATCCCGTCCGCACGCCGACAAAAATTGCGGGCACAAATTGTTGCCCCACAACGCTTTGTCGTCCTTGAAAGAGGCTCAACCGTGAAAAATCCTCCCCCCCCCCCCCCCCCCCAATCCCGCCTCAACTAGCGGCACCTTCTGTTTGCTTCTTCACCAAACAACGTCGGCTCTCGGACAAGGGCGAGCGTTTTTCGTTTAAAGCAAAGCTTTCTAGCTCACCAGCCAACGGTTCCTTCGTGGTGTGCGGGAGAACTAACTCCCAACGCGGTGGAGGCGGTGGCGGGGTGAGGGAGGGGGGGCTGAGGGTTTCTGAGATAGCGCGGCGAATTTACCCAGCGTTCCCCGCGCGGAGGTGCCTGCTCGCCGACGGTGGTGTCGGCGGTGCGGCTTTGTCGTCTGCTTTAGTGACCGTGGTTTTGGGCCTGTTTTGAAAAACTTCACGTTCATTGCGCGTCGCCTTCACCGGGCTTCATTGACTTGTTCGACAGCACCTCCTGGGTAACCCGGACACGACGGAATTTAGTGGTCGTACGGCAAAGATACGTCAAGGATTCGTTTGCAGGGCGAGAAAACCACATGCAGACATATGGCCGCTAGAAAAACACTACCTTTTGCGCGCTGCTTGCCACGAATGGCACTCCGTTTTCTAAATTGGTGAATACCAATTGGGTTGTGTTTTAAGAGGTATTACAAAAGACGAAAGTAGCAAGTGGTTCTCATCAATAGCAATTACAAAAGTTCCCTAAGCTTTCTCGCAATTCTCTAAACTACTAAACTAACTAGTTTAAATCGGTATAAAGCGGAATCACTAAGCTCACATGCACAATTTTTACGGTGTCTCCGCTTCTGTCACGCGGGGGTGTAGCCCCAATCTACCACATTAGGATGACTAGTTTTCGCTGTCTCACTCTTCGAAAGACGCTCCTCTCCGTTTTCTTTCTCCCCACTCACGGCCGGGCTACTGCGGTGGCGTTCCCCTCTCTAGCCAGGCCGTAGCCGACGCTGCTGCTGCGTTCGGGACGCTGGCCCTGTGAATTCCAGGTAACGGCTGGAAAAATATCTGGTTTCACTCCTTGCAGAGCCACGTGTGTGAATTCAAGTGACGTCGCACGGGCAATTGTTGCGGGTGTCGTATAAAGCTTTGCTTTCCAATCACTCCACAGCGTGAATTGGAGCCAATTGTTTTTTTTTTTTTTCATTCACGGTTTTGCACGCTTTATAAGAAAGGTTTTAAGCAACGAAGAGGAGGCTTTAGAATTTAAGAAATGGCGTAGCTTGCACTAGTGCTCCAAGGCTGGAAAAACATCGGAGCTGGCTGCCGGCCTGCCGTCGTCGGAGACCAGACTGCAGCAGCCCACTATGTCCACTCCAGGAAGAAGGCCTCTTCCATTGACCTGCAATCGCTACTGTCCCGCGCTGCTCGAGTCCATTCTTCGCCTCCGAATTTCTTTATTTCCTCCCTCCATCGAGTAATTGGCCTTCCTCTTTTTCTAGAACAGTCCTTCGGTGTTCACTTTTTTACCCTGGTAGTTTACCGACTGTCATTTCGAATAATTACATGGCCTACAAATGCCTATTTCTTTTTCTTCATTTCAACAATGATATCTTCTAGCTTGATCTCTCACCCAGGAAGCTAGTTTCATGTCTATAAGTGTTATTCCGACCTTTATGCGTTCCAAGGCCCGTTGAGCCGACATAAGCTTGCTTTAAAGTTGTTCAATAGGGCGCCATGTTTCCGCTCCACATGTCAACAACTCACATTTATTTCCAAACTTGCCGCTGAAACTTCTCCAAGGCTGGCAGGCCAGGATTGTTTCGTCTGCTGGCTTTCACATCTCTCCCAGAGTGGAGCGCGTAAGAACGCGCTAGAACCCGCAGGCAAGTCCAAAGCCAACGCCCGCGATGCGAATCCAAATGAAATGCTGTGCGTCCTGAATGCGTTGACAGCTCAATCACATAGATGCTGGTTTTATAACGTGAGGCGCCCAGGTTCGACTCCGACCATGATGAGCGTTTTTTAGCGGAGAAGCCCCTTAGGGATTGGGGCTGTTGGCGTCTCCTGTGGTTGTCGTAATCGTCGTCGTAATCGTCGTCTCATGTAGTCACATTACTAAAACATCAGGCAACTCGTTTACGCCTCGCGCTAGAATGTAACGCGTACTAACAAACATTTACCCGTTCGATACGATGTGAAGGCTGTCTGAAGTGCAGTGCAGTGATTTGCAATAACTGGCTGCAGCGCCGTTATCCGCTAACTGCTGCATTTCAAATTTCCCGCCTTCGAAGTGCTCGCGCACCTCCTGCCTGACGCTGCGCCAGCAAGAGTTCTGTTCTTTTCGCGCCTGCTTTAATTTCGTATTCTCGTGCTGTTTTGCGTCGTTTCGAAGGCGTAATTTTTTTCTTCCGTGGCGGGAGCCTTTCTCCGTTATTTCGAACACGCAATTTCCTTCTTGCACGGCCGGAGCCTTTCTGCGGCATTTCGAACGCGCCATTTCTTTCTTGCATGGCTGGAGCCTTTCTGCCTCATTTTGAACAAGCCATTTCTTTCCCGCACGGCTGGAGCCTTTCTGCCTCATTTCGAACACGCAATTTCTTTCGTGCGCGTCCGCTTTTTTCGCTGACATTCGTAAAAACCAACCCAACGAGCATTCTTTACTAAATGAACGCGGGGGCTGCCGGTTATAAGCAAAGACTTTGCCTCAAATGTACCGGCAGTTTTTTTTTTTTTTTTGCGCTAAACAACGGGTAAATGTATAGCAAGCGCCAGCGGTTCACGAGGCTAGAACGGTTATGACTATTTAAACGGCGTGGTTTTCGAAGCCTCAGCCTGACTCCCTGATCTCGGTACAGAAGGCACTACTTGGGTCCGTTATCTCGCCGCATCGCCTGATTCCGGCAGTCCCATCGACCATTAGCGAGCTAAGACGACAAGGCGAGCCCGTACAGTGTTCTGCACTTAAAACACCTGGAAACTTGTTCACACCTAGCGATAGAACGTAACGCGTGCTAAAAAAACATCGGGATACTCGTTTACGCCTCGCGCTATAGATCTTTGTGCTTCAAAGACACAAGACTTTTACTGCAAAGCTGTATACCTCTACCCCCAACGGTTTCATCTCCGTTGGGAAAAAAGCCAAGGCGCCAAGAATACACTTATACACTGCACGCTCTCCCCTTCCCAGGTTTCACGTTATTAGAGATGACCCAGGATTTTTTTTTGAATTGGCTGTACATGTTATTGTTCGCCGCCGCTGCTAACGCTGTACCTTTCGGGCCTTTGGTTGTAGACCAGTGGTTAGGTTGCCGGTTTCACTTAGTTAAGGTCTCGGGTTCAATTACCGGCACATCCCTAACCCCGTTTTTTTCTTCAAGCTTCGGGTATTTTGAGTACGACGGGCGGATTTGTGTCAGGCTAGAAAGAGTTGCTGTTAAAACGAAGTAACAGTGCACAAGAAAAAGAGAGGCATAAAAGTCACAGATAGTGAGGGACGGAAAAAGAGTGGTCGAGGGGTAAGGTAGCGCTGCACGAAAGCATGCATCATAGTTCCGTGCAGATAATTCACTGAAGACATCTAATATTTTCGTACTGCACCCAGCGATTGTATGCATCCGGTTTGTCCGAACGAAGATAAGCCTGTCGTTGCGCATTGTCGCTGAATGCTTTCGTTCCCGCGTACATTTATATTAGATGCTTGGAATCCTCCTCAAACATTGCAGCCGGCCGCTAGGACAGGCTCCTAAATACCTGAAGATTTCCCCCAGGTTAAAATGATTAAAGGTGGGAGGGCCCCTTGCGAACTTGCGAACAGAAATTTGCTCCACCTTGCGAACAGAAATTTGCTCCACCCACGAAAAGTTGAGGGGAAGGAAGCCGACTCGCGATGGGATTAATACACACGTCTCGTCTCAAGAGAGACTTCTCCGCTTAAAGACTGCAGCGGGGATCACAGCAGAGGGGACTTGGTGAGGTGTTTTTTAAAAGAACACGAGGGGAAGTATGGCCCGCATTGGTTCAGGATATTCTGATCGTGCCCCTGCACCCAATGTATACGAATTGCAAGTGCCACCGTCTTGTTGAGGATGTGTATCCGCTTGTAGGTTCTATGTGTCGTTTCCACTGGCGTCACGTGCTTCCCGCACTGAGGGCGTCTGTATATATGCTTGTGTGGGATGTTTAAGATTATGCTGCAGCTACAGCCTGGAGCTCCAGTACCAGTAATTTGGAATGTCGGTAGCACAGCAGCGTAATCCTGGAAGTTCGAGTAATTTGTGCTAACCAAGGCTGCCCGCCTCAATGAGCTCCCCAGTCGTGTTATGTACTCCAAGCTTGAAGTGCCTGTCCGTGGCCTTGCATATGGGGAGACCAAGTGCTTGTTTATATGCTTTCCGAATACAGGTATGAAGTTTCTTTACGTCGCTGTTGGAGCCTAACGCATACGGGATGGCGAAGATGAAGTGATAGATGAATAACGCTTGGACAAGTCCTCGAGTCTTCCTGGTGTTTCTGTGGAGCATGTGAACAATATGTCCTGCTGTTTCAGTGAAGTGGCTAAGAAGTATAGACTTGCAGCAGTCTCCTTGAAAGGTCATACCCAGTATCTATGGTTGGCGAAGGCATGATCGTAGCTCCGTCAAACGTAGTTTGGACGCTGGGTCATGTTTTCTACTTCGGCGTTTCCGGACAAGGAGAAGTGCGGATTCCTGTGGAAATCAGCATACACCACAATTAGCTCGCAGTAATACCATAATGGCTCACAGTATAAAAAGCAAGCTCAGCAGCGTGATACCATTTGCTGTCTCTCTACGGAAGCGATACTTAACTTTTTTGCGGCAACATCGCGTTTGCACAACTTCCGTTTCGATTTTGCTTGAAATACTTCAACCAGCTTCTTTCGTGCTGCACAGTGCACGCGCCTTTCCTCTCTTTCGTTTCTTCACCTTATGGTGCAAATTACAACACAAAGACAAAAAAGTATAATATGAGAATAGGAGTGCTCGATCGAGAGGTGAGGAGCTACAACATAACAAGACAAAACTGTTGTGCGCTGGGCGATTCAATTCTAGGTTAAGTAAGTTTGTCAAATCTTCGAAAATGTTCATGGCCTTCATAGACCCGAACGAGACGAGAACCCTCGGGCGATTATCGGAGAGCCAGGGGGACACCCTATATGTGGATGCAGCCGGACCTCACAAGTGGAGGTGGTCGGGGGAGCTACAACACCGGATGGTAGAGTTGTAATCTCGGCCACCCTAAAGACGAAAATCGCCACCCACTGGGAAGAAGCAGCCATCGCCCTTGCCATCGTTTCTAACCCCACGGCAAAAATTTTAACTGAGTCTTGCAAGAGGCCCCCAGAAACATTATACAGAGCGATGTCTTCAAAATCACTCACAAAATTCTTTTTAAACACCCAAGAAAAATGTGCTCATCATATGGACGCCAGAACACATGGGTCAAAAGGGCAACAAGGCCGCCGATGCCACAGACCAAGGTCCTCTTATCCCGGTCCCTTGTACCAATCCCGGTCCTTGGACATGGTAACCGTAATTTTTACAGAATATTTAAGCATATTTAGACTTAGCAGAAGAACCTATAACCACCACAGAAAAGCCTCGCTAAAGAAGAAGAGCACACTCTTAGGAGATTACAGACAGACGCCCCACCCACACTGGCTAGAGTACACTGCTGCTACCGCACGCTATATTCTCCATTTACTCCCACTGCCGCGAGAAAGCGCACGCTTACTACACATTATGGGCATGCCAGTGCACACCAACTATGTACCTACTCGCAAACACGTCAAGGGAGCAGTGGGAGGCCACCCTAAGCAGCGATGGCTGGTAGACAGAGCCATCGCGGCATTGGAGGCCAGTGCACCTGGAACTAGGCTATAGCCACCTTCTTTCTCCCTCGTTTTTGTTGAATAAAGATATTTCCATTCTATAAATACAAGATCATAGAGGAGAACAGGCTATCTGAAGACTTCTCAGAACTTTTACAAAATGACTACTGTGCGGAAACGCGTCGCAAGCATGAATAATTTTGGCAGTCATCCAAGGCAGAAAATCTGCTGGTAAGGAAGTCTTCTTTGTTGAAGATAGGCTTCGTATTGCTACCGACCTTTACCAATGGAACCAATCTTCATATTTTGTACAACCGCTGTCAAGTTTTAAAAACACCCTGCTAAAATGTTGCAGTTCCCTACGTTTCAACTGCGGTTGATATATTTTAATTTAAGGAGCATATCTAACAAAGTTGATGAGCTTGAAAAGCTATTTCATATGATCCGTCTATATGGGTCATTCCCTGCACGGGTCACTTTGAGTATTCAAGGTGACGGTATTGGCGACACCCCGGACCCCGAACCTCCCCCCCCCCAATTCATGCTTTCACCAACCGTGACAATGAGTTTTCAGGTGAAGGGTAGTAGAAGCTTCTAACGGTGGCCGTGGGAGCTCTGGCCAAGATCCGGTCGATGAGCTTCCTGTCCGTCTACCAGAGAGGGAGCTGCGAAACCTCACCTGCCATCAAACTAAAGTCAGAGAATCAAGAACCCCCATCCGCTGCTTTTTCTTCATCGGACACTGAAAAAACCCCGCGCCATTGTCGCATTCCCACCCCTTCTACCATCACTTTGTTAAAGCCTGATAACAACCCCTGCTTCTGGATGAGCGGTTCTGTTAAAAAAGAAATGCCCGTTGCCTTACTGTCCGTGTTCTCGATCTGGAAGTTCTTAGAAAGCACGATTGAGGAGTCCTAGGAAGCCAAGTAGCAAAGAACTGCACAACGGCCGGTGTAAGTCACCACCCTTCAGTAGCCCAAAAACTACTGAACAAGACCCTAATGGCCAATCTTGGCATTAAGGTCGAACCCCAGAGCAGCCTCAACAGCTCCCAGGGCGTGATATCTCATGCAGACGTAATAAATGAAACCGAAGCCGATCTCCAAGAGTGCCTTCGGGATGAGGGCGTAACGGGAATGAGGCGGATCACCATACAGCGAAATGACAAAGAAATACCTAAAAAACACCTAATTTTGACTTTGACCACTAATCCTTCCTTAGTCGATCAATGCAGCTTTCATTCAATGTGCGGCCCAACCCTGCATACTAACCCGCCGCTGGTTCAAGTGGCAGCAGTTCTGGCACAGCACAAACTCTTGCCGCGGCAGACCGACTTGCACAAATATGCAGCACAAGATCACCCAACAGAAAATGGCCGATCAACAAACTTCATCTGCGCCAACTGCCAGGGACAGTGACCAGCCTATTATAGGACTTGTGAGAAGTTAAGACTTGAGAAAAAAATTATTACTATATTCATAAAACTCCACCTTCCAAGAGGGGTGAAAGAGCTTTGCCGCAATCTCTCTCGATAGGTATGTCAACATAGACCTCCGAGAGGGGACGGAGCGGTGCCTGGTTTTGGCGGCGACCCAGGTCAATGAGTCTGCTCTGGTTCCGCCCTCGCTGTCTCCCCCCCCCCCCCGGTGTTTCTTTTGGCCTCCCAACCTATTTCCGCATTTCTTAACAAGCCGGCAGTGGTTGCGGTGACTGCCGCGTCTGAGGCAAGCGATGCTGCTTCAACCCCTTCCACTCCATCGGCGGAGGGCGCGCAGGAGACGGATACACTGTACCCTCACGGTCTCCCATCCCTGCTGCACCGCCTGTACCACCTGTGGAAATCTTGACACCTTGGGGGGTAGCCGCAACAAAAGCACTCAAACATTCTGTGCCCAAGGAGCCGGATTAGTCAGGTACCTTGTGGGCGTCTGATGATGACATGGACATCGACAGTTTATTCCTGCGTCGCAGCGCACGGAATGGGTCCCATTGCCCATGCCTACAGAGAAGCCGAACAAGGCACGAGCCGCTGCCTCGAAAGATCGCACATAAACATTTATATTCCAGTCGCTTATAACAAGTACAATAGGAGGAGAAAACGTAACACAGTGGGACTGTAGGGGCCCATTCAAAAATCTCGATGACGTGTAATGTGTCTATAGGAAATACATCTAAACAGCAAACATACAAGCTAAATGAATAAATGTATTGTACTTAGAAAGGACAGAGATGGCTGTGCACACTACTCGGGATGTGCGGCCATTGTCTCCCAAAGGAAATCCAAAGCATGTAATACTATTCATTTCAACACTACTTGAGGCTGTTGGAATTTATACAATAATAATCAATAGGGTCAAAGCGTTCTACCCCCTTTGCATACCTCCTAAATTTCAAACATGGAGCACTGATCTCCAGGTACTTGCACTTTAGCTTCCCGAATCTTATATTCTTGTAGGCGACCTGATTTCACATACTTCTCTTTGATGCTCTTTTCGCTGGGATGCCGATTTCACCTCATTAAGATAATGTAAAAGCGTCGGGAGCATGCCTTTTTAATAAATAATAGCCTACATGCCATAATATACGATACAATGCTTACTCACACCTTGACTAAGCTATTGGCTCTGCCGTTCTCTTTCCATATCTTGAGTGGGGCATGGGCACAGACCCGTACAGTAGTGACCACTTCCCAACCATGCTGACATGCATATATAAAGCACTAGACAGTTTGCCTTCCAAAAAAGGTTTAATGAAGCAACAGTGAACTTGAATACATTTATGTACACATCTACCCGTCATGACCAATCCACAAAACACCTGCACGTTGAAGAAAATACCAACTCATAACAGCGCACATCATGGATACCGCCGAAAAGTCCATCCCACAGGCCTCTGCTGCCCCAAGCAACCCAAGGAGGCCATGGTGGAATCATCACTGTAGGCGCACGAGAGAGGCACAGAACAAGGCGGGGACATCTTTCGTAGGTACCCCGCATACCGACGAAAGATGCCCATCTTTCAAACGGGCAAAAGCTCTCTGGAAGCATGTGCACCGTGACGCAAAAACGGCGAATTGGGGCTCCTCTCTCACAACCAGAAACAAATTCTGGACGAAAATACTAAACCTCTGAGGA
The DNA here is from genome assembly GCA_013339765.2 of Haemaphysalis longicornis. Classification (NCBI taxonomy): domain Eukaryota; kingdom Metazoa; phylum Arthropoda; class Arachnida; order Ixodida; family Ixodidae; genus Haemaphysalis; species Haemaphysalis longicornis. The sequence continues at coordinate 4,559,658 of CM023458.1, forward strand.
CAACAAACGCACAGAATGCCCCTCGTGAGTACATCAGACGACAAAATTGAAGACCAGACTTTCAACAAGTCCCCAGTTTTGCACACTACACAAACAATTTCACGAAACACAATATGTATTATGAAAAGACGTCCCTGCGGGACAAAAATAGGTCGCAAACTTCGTACAGTTCCCCGCTTTAATTTACGATCTGTAGGCTGGTCTGAGCACATGTAAACCTCCAGTTCCCGGCGTACAGGAGATTACATAAACCATGACACAAACACACACGGACACCCTTGTAACACTCATACACCTATTAAATAAAATGGGCACCTTACAAGGTCTCAAAGGGAGTCCATAGTAGCGGCTATCTTGAAGGAGGGGAAAGACGCTTCCTCTCCCGCAAACTATTGACCCATCTCTCTGACCAGCTGCCCGTGGGAGCTTCTCAGGATAATGATAAAGAGGAGACGTCTATTTTCTGGGCTTCAACGGTCTTCTCAAGATCTGCCAGGCTAGCTTAAGGGTAGGGCGATCCACCAATGATCCGCTCGTGCGCTTAGAATCACGTATAAATGATGCTTTTATTTCCAATCTGCATTGAATGAGCATATTTTTTTCATATTGCAAAGGCTTATGACACCGCATGGTGCTGCCCCCCCCCCTTTAGAAATTTAAATCCTTTGTAATATCAGGTAGCATGATGAACACTATAGTTACATGTCTAGACGAACATTTCATGTCAAAATAGGGTTGGAAATATCAAATGTTCACGTGAAGAAAAATGGCGTTCCGCAAGGTGGAGTTTTGAACTGCATCTTGTTTATACACACGATGAATTCGCTTCAGGAAGAGTTGTCACCTACAATGTCTTGCTGAATGCCTCTGGACAATGTACACATATCTTTTAATGCTTGTAATATGTCCATATGTGAACCACAAGTCCAGCTTGGGGTAAACAAACTTGCTTTGTGGGCAGACGCAAATGAGTTTAAATTTAATGCTGCAAAAAATAGCTTCGTTTTATTTTCAGAAAGGCCCAGGATGCGGCCCGACCCCGACCTTTCACTGAGCGGGGACCCGATTCACGTAAAAAAAGAAAACAAGTTCTATCTTTCATCAAACGTGTGAGTGGCTCTGCAATGCGTGCGAAGTTAGGACGAAGCGCTGGTAGTAAGCGCACATTCCGAGAAATCTTCGCACACCCTTCTTGTATTGCGGTCTTGGGAAGTTCGGAATGGCTGAAATTTCAGCCGGTTCAGGCAGGACGACCGCGGCGTTGATGCCATCGCCCAAAAATGCGAGTACCTCGTACGCGAAGCGGCACTTTTCAGGCTTCAGCATCAAACCCAACGATCGAAAAGCTACGACCAGATACGACAACGATATGACCAGAGCAGCCCAGGGGCTTTTCGATGGCTGTATAATGTCGTCGCTAACCATGTCGTCTACTTCAGTCCGGATGGCTTCCCGCTGGTGTGAAGACACGCGGTACGGTGAATGTCGGGTTGGTCGGGCTCCATCTTCGGTTATTATCCGGTGCTTATGCTAGAGGTGTCTGCCGTAATTTTGAGTTCGTCGAAAAATAACGCCGCAGGAACGATGCACAGCCAATAATTTGTTCCCTTCTTTTTGCGGTAGCGCCGGAATCATGCCGAAGAGGTGCAGAAGCTTGAAGGTATCTTCGGGTGCGCGTTCAAAGTCGGCGACCGCGATCTCGTCACTTGCTTCTTGCGCTTCTTGGAAGAAAGCAATTGCAGCGCCCATGTTTAAATGCTGGTTTTCCGCGGAAAATTTGTGACCAAAACGTAGAATTGGCGTTGCTTAAAGCGTGCAATGCCTCTCCCGACAAAGACACAGTATTCTAGAAGCAACCTTTGGTCACTCTCTGCAGATCAGTTGATGCACCGTTGGACGTCAAAAAGTCCATTAAAAGAATTACATCCCGGGAGCAGTTATCCGAAATGACGAACACAGCAGGGTACGTCGTGTCGTCCTCGCACGGGGCACCTTGAGCAATCTTGGTGACGGTATTGGCGACACCGCGCACCCCGAGCCCCATACTCACGCTGTAACCGACCATGGTAATAAGTTTTAAGGTGAAGGGTAGAAACCTCAAACGGTGGCCATCAGAGCCTAGGTCAAGCTCCGGTGAATGGGTTCCGTCTCTTTTTTACCAGGGAGGGAGCTCCGGGACCTCTTCAGCTATCAGGGAAAGGCTGGCGAAGAGAGTACCCCCGTCCCCTGCTTTTATACATGCTGTATGAGTTTTTGAAAATTCCCCAAACCCAATGATCGGCCCTCTAAAAGGGGCCGCACCGAAGTATCCTATCCACTCCTTCCGACTATGGCAATTCCATAACCTGATAAGTACCCACACTTCTTGTGAATTGAATCCCTTGAACAAACCAGGCCCATTGCTTCACAGTCCGTGTTCTTGATTTCGAAGTTCTTAAAAAGTATTATAGGAGAATCTCACAAAGATAAGAAGCAAAGGACCAGCGAAATCTCTGTCACAAAATCAACAGCAGGCCACAATGCTCCTAAAGGAGACACGAATTGCCGATCTCGACATCAAGGTCACGCCCCACCGCAGCCTCAACTGCTCGCAGGGCGTGATCTTGGAGCCAGATCTAGCAAACGCCACAGAGGCCAATCTTCTTGAAGGCCTGAAAAGTCAAGGTGTGACGGCTGTCAGGCGCATAACCATAAGAAGAGACGATAAGGTAGTACCTAGAAAACATTTCATCCTGACATTTGATTGTTCTGTCCTTCCAGACCACAGCAATGCTGGTTTCCTCCGGTGCTCCGTCCGAGCGTATACATCCCGGACCCACGGCGCTGTTTCAAGTGCCAGCGGTTCGGGGATGGTACTAACTCGTGTCGGGGCCAAATAACCTGTGCCAAGTGCGCCAGACATGATCATCCCACAGATAACTGTACTTCAGAACAACTCCTCAGCATTAATTGTCAGGACCCACACGCGGGGTACTCCAAAAAATGCGAGAACTTCCAGCAAGAAAAGGAAATAATAAACATCAAGGTCACAGAGAACATCACCTTCCTAGAGGCGCGAAAGAGGTTCACCTCTTTTCCTCTGGGGTCGTACGCCGACGCGGCTCGTCTGGGGCGGAGCGGCGTCTGGTTTCGGCGGGGACCCAGTTTCGCGAGTCGGACCTGGTCCCGCCACCGGCCCCCACTGGGTTGCCTCCGGCGGCCCAACCCGCCCCCGCGCCGCTCGCTGAGCCAGCAGCGGTTGTGGTGGCATCCACGCCCGTTGGGGATGCTGCTTCACCCACCACTTCCTCTCCACCGGCCCAAAGCACACGCAAGGGCACGGAGGAGATGGAGACGGAGGCATCCGCAGCGACCCCCTCCCCCGCCTCACTGCCTGTACCGCGTGTGGTGCTCCCCACGCCCTCGGCACTGGCACTGCAGGCAAATGACACCCGAAAGGGTACCAAGTCTAGGAGCCCCAGGCCCCTGGGCAGCCCCTTGCCCTCAGATGACGACATGGACATCGATCCGTTCCGGCGAGCACCACAGCGGAAGTAACGGGCTCCGGCGTCCACGTCAGTAGAGAAGGTCAAAAAACGCCTTCCAAAAGTCCAAGCCCCGAAAGACCTTACGTAAATAGTCACACTCCAGAAGCTCTGAACACTTAATAATGGGAAGAGAAAACATAGTCTAATGGAGCTGCAAAGGCCTTCTGAATAATCTTGATGACGTGTACGAGATTCTGCATGCTAATCAGCCAAGTGTAATGTGTGTACAAGAACCACGTTTACATTCCAAGCACAGAAATTTTCTAAATAGTTACATGGTCTTCAGAAAGAACATGTATGACTGCACGCACTCTTCTGGGGGTGTGCCCATATTCGCCTAGAAATCCTTAGCATTCCACCCTGTCACTTTGAACACAGTCCTTATGGCTGTGGCAATTCCCACAATAACATTCAATAGACTGATAACGGTATGCTCCATATACATTCATCCTGATCATGAACTTTCGAGCTCTGACTTCGAGGCGCTGGTCGACCAGCTGCCCGAATCATACATCCTCACAGGCGACCTTAATACGCACAATTCTCTTTGGGGTTCTTCTCGCACGGATGCCCGAGGTCGCCTGATACAGACTGATACAGGAATTCCTTACATCTTCAGGAGCATGCCTCTCCAACAAGAATAAGCCCACATACGTTAATATGGGACACAACACACACTCATATCTTGACTTAGCTATTGGCTCCGCAGTTCTCTTTCCTCTTTTCGAGTGGGGTGAGAGCGCTGACCAAAATGGTAGTGACCACTTCCCCACCTAACTTACATATACAGGTAACGGCCCACGCAGTCCATCTTCCCAGAACAGGTTCAATGAAGCAAGAGCTAACTGGAATACATTTACAGAGACATCCAAACTACACCACACAACCATAGAACACCTACACGTTAAAAAAGCTACCCAACTCCTCACGGCGCGCATCGTCGACGCCGCTGAAAGGTCCATTCCCCACGCCTCTGCTGCCTCGTTCAACCAGAGGAGGCCATGGTGGAACGAAGAGGCGGGCGCGAGAGGCCCCGAACAAGGCGTGGGGAATCCTTCGTCGGTACCCCACGTCGGGTAACCTCATTTTGTTCAGACGGGTCAAGGCGTTCGGAAAACGTGTGCGCCGTGAGGCAAAACGAAAGAGTTGGCATTAATTCATACACGGACACACACAAAGTCTGTACACGAATACGAAAACACAAAGGCAACAAACACACAGCCTGCCCCTTGTAAGTACAACAGGGGACACACTCGAAGACCAGGCTAACACACTCGCACAACACTTCCAACACGTGTCCAGCTCAGCACATTACACTAACACTTTCATGCAACACACAATATCTGCAGAGGAAAAGCCCTTACATGACAAAGACAAAACAAAAGTTCTTACAACTCTTCATTCACACTCTATGAGTGAGGGCTGTCCTGAGCACGTGCAACCTTCAGCTCCAGGCGCAGATCAGATTACATTCACCATAATACAACACCTACACCAGACACTCTTGAAACACTCCTACACCTATAAAACAACATATGGCTTTTGGGGCACATCTCAAAATCTTGGAGGGAGGCGATTGTGTTGGCGTTCTTGAAGGAGGGGAAGGACACTTCTTCTCCCGACAGTTACCGCCCTATCGCCCTCCCAAGCTGCCTGTGCAAGCTTCTCGAGAAGATGATCAACAGGAGAGTCGTGTACTTCTTAGAGTAAAATGATCTTCTCGAGAGCTGCCAGGCCGGTTCAGGGTAGGACGATCCACAAACCAACTCGTCGCCCTTGAGTTGTTTATGAAAGATGCGTTTGTCCATAAACAGTTTTGTGCTACGGTCTTTTTTTTATCTTGAGAAAGCCTACAACACCGCTTGGCGATACGGCATACTTAGCGACCTAAAAGCATTTGGTGTTTCGGGCAATATGTTTAACACTCTTTATAGCTATCTGGCGGAACGAACCTTTCGTATAAGAGTTGGCACTGCTCTTTCAAAGGTTTTCGTACAGGAAATGGCGTGCCTCAAGGTGGTGTTTTGAGCTGCATATTGTTCATAATTAAGGTGAACTGACTTTGAAAGGCGTTGCCACGAACCATTTCCTGTACAATGCATCTAGATGATGTGCAAAGATCTTTTAAATCGTGCGATATGTCAATTTGCGAAGGCGAAGTCCAGCTTGGTGTTAATAAACTTGCTGGCTGGGCTGATCAGGACGGTTTTAGGCTGAACCCAGTTAAGAGCACTTGTGTTGTCTTCTGAAGAAGGCATGGGATCAGGCCACATACAGACATCAAACTGAATGGTGTCTCGACTCCGGTCAAAAAAGAACACAAGTTCCTAGGTACAATTCTTGATGAAAAACTTTCTTTATCCCTCATATCCAACAACTAAAACAAAAATGTCTTAAAACAATCAATATTCTCAAGGTCATGTCGCTTCACTCGTACGGTGCTGACAAACAAGTTCTGCTGCAAGTGTTTACCAGCCTGGTTGGCTCGCGGTTGGAATATGGGAGTGTTGTGTATGGTTCAGGAAGGAAAACTGCTTTGAAAATGCTCGACCCAGTGCAGCACTTGGGCCTTCGACTTGCGTCTGGTGCTTTCCGTACAAGTCCCGTGCAAAGTCTGCACGTTGAATGCGACAAGTGGTGCTTAGACTACCAGCGCAGGTATGTCTATTTATTGTATGCTTTTTAAACTACATCAACGTCTCACCATCCCATTAAATGTATAGTGAACGATACATCTCATCCCAACTTTTTTTAAATCATCCATCTATTTCTGTGCCTTTCTCGCTCAGGGCGTGGGGGAGGGTTCTGAACTTTCTGTCTCGCTTTTAGACACCTTCAAAACATCTGTCATTGATTCTGTATCCCCATGGCATCTACGACATGAATCATGTGATATGTCTTTTACTCAATTTAAGAAAAACATGGTACCCACAACTGCCATTTTTCAGCATTTCATGTATCTCCAGGACAAGGCGGCAGAATTTTTTAGTGATGCGTCGAAAACGTCCACTGCGGTGTGTTGGGCTGCACACGGTCCCAACTTTAGTACATGCAAAACCATGACTGTGAATTCCAGTATTTTGACGGTGGAAGCATATGGTATATTTCTTGTTTTAAATCACATTATCGAACGTAATATTGCTAAGTCCATCATTTTCACACATTCGCTTAGCATCGTGTGTACATTATCATCTCAAAGGTCTTCCAAAAATTATATCATCAATCTCGTCTTTAAATCTTAGATGTCAGCGTATGCGTCACATCTGAATCTGACCATCTGCTGGGTTCCAAGCCACGCTGGGATCGCTGGCAATGAGTTGGCTGATAAAATGGCTTTGACTGCTGCACTCAGAAACACCATATATAGCAACAGCACCCAACACTGACCTCAAGCTACTCATCAGACAACACCTACGTAAAACTTGGCAAACACACTGGAGTGAACAGTCAGCCAACAGACTACATGTAATAAAGCCACACTTAGGACGATATACAAATGACTCACACAACAGACCCGCCAAAGTGACCTTAGCAAGGTTACGGATAGGCCACACACACGTAACACACTCCCACCTGCTCACTGGATCGCCAAGACCCATGTGCAGCGGGTGTGGAGAGGCCCTATCCGTAATCCACATGCTCATCCAATGCAAGGCACTTGACACAGCACGACGCAAACACTTTCCACAACTATACAGACAACACATCCCGTTTCACCAATCATACTTTTTAGGAGACGAGCCCATGTTTTCCATCAAGCGTGTTTTTACGTCTCTCACTCATGTCAAGTTTTTACATCGCATCTCTCACCATGCATCATGACAACCTGGCTCTTTACACCAGTCATCTTCATTACCTTGTATTTTACTTCGTTTATTTTTACTTAAATAATTTACTTTTACATTCATGTCACTTAGGCGAACTAACCATTCTTTGGCGCTCTTTGCCCTCAGTCGGCCTTGCACCAAAAAATTTAAACGTCATCATCATCACGTCGTGTCGTCTATGGTGACGCGCTATGTGCACGTTCCATGGGGCGTTACAAAATGGCCACCTGCTGTACGTATGCGAGGACCACCCCATCTCATCGTAACTTTCTTCAGCTTGGACACGAATGACCCGCTCACTACTGTGTAGTCGGCTCCCGTGTATATGAGAGTGCCTACATCAAATCCCTCGATTAACAACTGGACGTCGGACGCAACTTTCCTCGAGTTCCCGATGAGTCGGCCGTCGTATCTAGGCTTGTCCGTGTTGACCGTGTTGACCGTGTTGACCGTGTTGTCCGTGTTGACGGTCGGGAACTATGCGTCGTCGTTGCCGTTGTCTTTTCACCAGCAGGCTCGGTCATGTCGGGTACCCGTCGCACCGTGTGGCTGTCGAGGTGCTCGGGAGTCACGTCAGGGTTAGATCGGGTCGTCGGGCTGAGGGCATGTCGTCAATTATAGTGTTCGGTGTATCCTTGCGCCGTTGGAGGGTTCACGTTTTTCCGGCGTTGTGCAACTTCACCTCCAGAAGATGCTGCTTTTAATTTATTTCACGTGGGCTGGGGTACCTTGAATGTGCGAAATCAGTATTGCTATGGCGGCTCGACGACTCTTATGGGTAGACGACCGCGAATTGTTGAAACGGGCTGGGCCACGGCTCGTTTGAGATAGATACTCTTTGATCTCACGTGTTCATTGGCCGGGGGGAGGACGAGGCGCTCCGACAGAGAAACCGCGCATTGCGAGTCTCCTGTATGGGAAGTGACGATAGATGTGGCCGGCCTCTCCGCAGTGGCAGCACAGTGGACGATTATCGGGGGTTCCCCATGCATCCGTCTTCCTCGGCATCCGGTTTTAGACGACAGTGGTCTGGAAGGCGACAGTGGGTGGCGGTACGGAGGGGCCTCCTTACGACGGGTTGGAGCAGGTCGGGGTCGACGAACGGGTTCGGCGTGGGCCAGGCTTATGTAGAATTAGGCTCACGACGACGCGGATTGCTTTTCCTAAGTCTTCCGTCGCGAATTCATTGGCTTTGACAGGGGTTCGCCAAAAGCACATTGAGTGATCAATCTTTCTGCCTCAACGCATGTCCAGGGTCCCCTAAATCATAGAAGCCTTGGTCACGAAGTAAGCGACGGTATTTGGTGGGTTGCGAATGACTCCAGCGAAGAGTTCTTGTTTAACACCCCCCATCATAAATCGGTCATTTAAGGGTAACAGAGTGGATCCCTAGAGAAGCCAAGCGTTGCAGGGGGCGGCAGAAAATTAGATGGGTGGATGAAACCAAGAGCTTTGCGGGGATAAATTGGTCGCAGTTAGCACAGGACCAGGGTAATGGAGAATAATGGGAGAGACCTTTGCCCTGCGGTGGAAGCAGATAGGCTGGTGAGGATGATGATGGTGGTGGTCGTGATTTAAAGCGTAGGTCGTCTCTTCTGCCACTTCGGGCTCAGCTCATCAGAACAGCATCTTTATCTCCTCACTTAACAGTACAACACCTTCGTTGTGGTGTTGGATTCGCGTCGGCAACAATAGCTCAGCTCGTTCTTTCGCACGAGAGTTTCGAACGTTTTCAAAAATTTTGTTTGAAGATGCTTCATGATGTTAGCGAGTTCTCGTGATTTTCAAACCAGACTCTACCTGAGTCTCCTACGTAGAAAAACGCCTGCCTCAATGTTTCTTTGTCATCCCATCGGTTGAAACATCGGACGCGCTCCAGTTTCTACAGCCACTCTTCCGGGTCTTCACCAGGGGATCCTCGGAATGATGGGGGTCGTGAGGTTGCTGCAGAACGGTGGGAGGATTGGCTTAATGAACCATGGTGGTGGTCGCTACGTCTTCCTTCTTCAGTTTCTCTGGTAGTAGTCTGATGTCGGGCGAGAGACCTTGCTATCGGCGGCTGGTACGAGTGGGGCTTGCTTGGCGAATTGCAGATGGTTTAGAAATCATGTACCTAGCACCTCTACCAGATGTCACGTAGCCAAATATAACCCAGTTAGCTTGAAAGAAAACTGCGTTTATCGAAGGGAACTTGTGCTCCCCTAACAAATAAAAAATAGACAGGCCGCGAAGCACAAGTCAAAAAGTGACGTGTGCAGGCGAGTGTCGGCCAATACAATGGCGTCTGCTCTGCGGGTATCGGTCTTTCGGTGCACGTGTTTCTCGAACCGTCGAATAACATCGAGGACACTGTAGATAAAAGAAGCATATTCTTGGCTAGTGGCGCTAGGGCAAACATTCTCCCTAAGATGTGAGATAACCCGTGCGGCATAAGAAACAAAAAATAGAACATGCACTATATTCGGGACACAGATAACACCGCCAAGCGCAGCCGGGCGGTAAAATCAAAAACATAATAAACGAATACAACGGATCGTTCGAGGCCAAACTTTGTTCCAAGGTAGGCCACGGCACATCCGGTGAGATGCAGGACCTTAGGGAAACGCGTCGATATGCCTCGATTAGCGCCTACATCGAGCTTGGTTACGAAAAGGATGTTTAGATCTGACCCAGCCAAACATATCACTGAAGAAAATTAGGGGCCTTTGAAAGAAAGTCCGCTACTGGTGCTTGAACTCAAGCGGATAGCACCGGAACCCGCAATTACACCACTAGGCGAGTCATGACGCACACCAGGGTGTGCTTAGCAGATGCAGAAAAATAGAGGGAGTGTTTTAAGAGAACCAGTAGACGGCGCTGGGAGCTTAAAGGAAATGCCTAACTTGTACCTTCAGGAAAACGGAATCTGACCTACTGGATGAACAAAGTTCTCGATGCTGTTGTTGCTTTCATCGTGGAGGACACCAACATCAGAGATTCATCAAAGGGTAATTAGGCCATCTTAACAAAAATGATGAAATGAAACATTTCATCATGACGATAATAAAATGGAATAGTACAACACTGCGAGCTGCGTGAGACCTGAACGTGATCGCACGTGACCAGAACACTTGCATACCAGCCGCGCAAAACCTTGGTTGTAGGGAAGATTTTGTCTGTGTTACCCGTCTGCTTGTTGAATTGATTCGTGGCATACGCCTAAGAAACAAAAGCGAAGCGAAGGAAGGGGCACAAACACGACGTACCCGTAAATAATTGTAATAGTTATCGTCATAATTTCGCCTTCAAAGCACATAAGCAGTCTTTCATAATCCGTTGACATTTCAAGGACAGTTTCTACAGTTACAAAGGGTAGCGAATTACACCTCTCTACATTACAGCACGTTTCATAAAATTAGGAAATATGAAAGGTCCAATATTTTACCATGCAGCGTTTTCGACCATTTTGCGGTGCTGACATGATGCAGTCAACTCCGGTTAATACGAAGTCCACAGGGACCGCAACCTACTTCCAGTTAAATAAAGTGTACAAGAAGAGTATTGTTATTAGTCGGCAGCACGTCTCCCTTCTTAAATTTATTCCTAATCTCTATTGTCGTCGCCAATTCGAGCGTACGACGAGGGTTGTCGGGAAAATTGAGACATATCGCTAAAATCGTAATCTGAAGCCCCCACCTCGCAAACCACTCCCACAGCGCCGTGCACAACAAAGAAGCTTGCAGACCTGAAAAGAGAGTGTGGCGTACGCTGGTGGGAGTCTCAACCGAACTTCCCTTTTATCGACTGCGCAATCCCTCAGTTGAAAATTCCGACATAGTGCCGATCGCGGCAGTGTGTTAGCGCTTAAAGTTTTGAATTTTATCGAAAAAAGAGGTTCACCTTGGTGGTTTTTATTCAAAATAACTTCCAATTAACCGATATAACAGGATTTTGCTTCGAAATATCGGGAGATTTCTTTCATTGAATTCCGTGTAAAATAGCCGGGACTAGAACATCACTTCAAGTCAACCGTAAAATCCTCGAGCGTCCACTTTACACTTCTTTTACCCTGCCTGTGAAGCTTAGGATTTGCGGACGCCAAACCAACATATCCTAGCCAAACCAATATATCCTAGCTTCACGTTGCTGCCGGTACTCACCAATACTGCAAACATCTATTTTTCCTAAAATTGCTTTCTCTAGAATTGTGCAATTTTTGCTATTGCTTGCATCAAACATGCGGGCCTATTACAAGGTGATCAAAAATCTCCCTTTACTTGCAGATGAATGTGTTGTGAGCAAATCATTGAGACTCAAGAACAACGCGTATGCCTTTGACAAACGCACGTGTACAAGACTTGCGTGTAATACGAAAACCAGAAAACTTACGGCAACGTAGTAAGTAAAGTGGCTGTGCAATCTTTTCCTGCCAGGTAAAACGTCGTGGCTTCTTCCCCATCAAGAGTGAAAAACCGCTGTAATATATAAAGCCACGTAAGATGTCTTGGCTGCTTCCCCACCAAAAGTGAAAAAACCACTCTGATATATAAAGCTAATTGATCACTTTGACAACGCTACCATACTTTATTTCTTTTTCCGCGGCCAAAAAGCTTCAACAAAATTGTCGGGCGGCCAGCAAAAATAGAAATCTGAGAGTAATGGTAAACGTTCGCTGGTATTCCGCATTGTCGAGGTGCGCACGTTTATCGAGAGGGTTCAGAAATGCGCTGCACGCTTCTCCGGAGAGAAGTATAGCACTCCACAGTAATCTTTCGGACGATTTCATGGGTATATATTCAAGCAAAGGCGGGACGAGGTGAGCAAAAATACAGCTGAGTCGAGTCGCCTTGACTGTCAGAAAAGCTGTAGCTTAAACAAGCTTCTGTTCAGACTCTGCAAGACGGTGAATAATCGCATGGTCGAACAAGTGCCGTAAGGATGAGTTTAGCGAGATGGGACGAATGTTCTCGATTTGCAGGGCCTTCCCGGGTTTTGTTGTAAATACGGTGATGGCAGTTCTCCAGTCTTCCGGGATCACCTTGCCGGTACAGCATTTGTTAAAGTAGGCCGTCAGTGCCGTGACAAGTTCCGAAGCATGCTATAGGTGATGGTCCAGGTACCGTTTCGTGTTTAAGCCATACCTTCGTGGGTGTCTGGCTCGGTGTACGGAGCGTCAAGCTTCGGATCGGCAGGGCCTTGATACGTGCGTGAAACCGATGGGAGTGGCTGAGTAAAGTAGCGGGCTCGGAGAGCGCTCAGCAGATACTGGTGGGCGCCTGGGTATTGGTGAAGAAATTTGAGGAGTTTCTGTCTTTGGGACATTTTGGAATTAGTGTCCTCAATGGGACGATGGAGTATGCGGCAAGTGTGTGAGCTCCCTGTAAGTTGTACCTGCGCATACCACTTCTATTCTTCTGCGAACCCTGGCCTCCCCAGCCGGAATTCTTCGGACTATACGGGCTGCTGTTCACGAGTTTTCTCTCTTACACACAGTTCAGTAACCTTGCAATTGCACCCCCAAGACGCCCCTCTCGGCCCCAAACTCCCCGGAAGCCTCCTTTGATGTCGCCCGGCACAAAGCAGCCCAGCTTAAACCATTCCCCCCCTGTTTCCCCCAACCCTCTCGTAGTCTTCCCTCTTTCTCTCTTGCGGGGTCCTGTCGCAATACCCACACCTCCGTTTCTCTCTCACTATTTCGCTCCGTTCAACCGACCGCTGCCCCACTCTGCTGTCCTCCTTCCGGCCCCGCTCGTAACAACCTCCCCCCAGCTGTGTCAAGAATTCCTCGGACGAAAGCAAAGGCGAGCATGCGGTAGGTCATTGAAACAGACGAATAATTTTGAAAGACAGCAAGAAAGTGGAGAAAAAATGCCCACTGGGTGGAATCCGAACCCACGATCGCCAGAATACGCATCTGGTACGATGACCCCTACGCTACCGGCTGGGCTGTTTCCCCTCCACTTTCTCGGGTACTTATGTCAAGGTACTTTGTTTCCTGCGCTTGGGCGTGGTAGCCAGCGCCACTCGGACTACTCGGGGTGAAAGGGGCATTCTTTTTAACCCCCGGACCATGACTCGAGTGTCTACGACATGCAGAGATAGTCCACCAGGGTTTAACCCTCTTAAGCTACCAATGACACCAAGACTGTCAGAACAGAGGCTCTCGCTAAGCATGTAGCGAATCGTAACGGGAAATGAGGGGCTCAATGAATTAAGGCAGAAATAAGGGTCGACTGTCAAGAATGCCCCTGAATGCAAAGGGGAAAGGCCATTGAAACAGCAGAAGAATTTTGAAAGACAGCAAGAAAGTAGAGAAAAAATGCCCGCCAGGTGGGATTCAAACCCACGACCTCCAGAATACGCGTCTGGTGCGATGACCGCTACGCTGCCGGCGGGGCTGTTTCCCCTCCACATTGTCGGGTATTTATATCAAGGTACTTTGTTTCCTGCGCTTGGGTCTGCTGCTGGTTTTAACTCGCCGTCAGCCGGTCATGTCATGTTAATTGAGACATTGCTGCGAAGATCGGCTCCCTTTGAGTGTATATATTTCGTAAATTAAAAACAAACAAATGTCGGAAGTATTTTACGATGTCTAGGATAAAATTAGGTTCTTGTTTACTTGTGCTGTTATACTTTCACTTAACGCTGTTTAGTTTAAGTGATGAGACCACCACCAAATAATAATAATAATAATAATAAGGATAATTTCATTTGCACAATAAGATTATTTTCTAGAGGAAGACCAGGCGAAGCAGAAAGGTAATGCTGCACGTAGGTGCATAAATCTCCCATAAGAGTGTGTGTGCCATTTCGATTGATGTATATTCCTTTCATCACTGAAACACGCATTCCGAAATTTTTAGAGGTATAGTTGGTCTTTTCATAACACATGAATGAAACTAGATGGATCAGCGAAGTTATATTTACGTCTACTTGTACTTCCATGGCTATATAGCGCACGTATATTCCCGCTCAGAAGGAAAGGAGGAGGTGTAAGCTTTATTCATGGGAGCTTTGTGTGGCGACCTCTGGGCACCCACCTCGTGGGGAAGGGGGGGGGGGTAGGAAAAATTATTCTGTCCATTTCTGCGTGCCGTCACTAATGGTTGGAAATGGCCGCTTCCGTTTGCACCTGGTTATCAAAACCCACCATGCCTTAAGGTGGTTGTCTGAAATGCCTGCGGCTTCGGCCATAAACGTGTCTGTCTATAGACACCGCCTTGGAAGCATCTTATGTGCATGTGCGCTTTCTCGGGTTGCGATAGCCCGTCGTATATTTTGTGCAATGTGAAGCCGACAAGCGATATATCTCTCCTGTCAAAAGAAAATCTATACGTATTAATTAGTTATTGCATGTTATTAGTTAAATCATAGTGATTTATTTTGAAACAGCGGCCTCACATATAGCTACAGCAAGTGAATCAAATTGCTTACCAAGGGATTATCATCATTCACTAGTGTAAAGTATTCAAAAAATTAATGTGTGTTACATATAGCAGACATTAAGATAGCGGACACTAAGTGAAACTGAAATTTTTCATTGGTGACAGTTACATCTCCACGTATCGGTTCAGCCAAGACCACCTGTGGACGTTCTTCAGCTGTATACATAGGGCAGAAGGAAGGAATAACAAACCATCCGCCTCGACATTCTATAGGAGTAGCATAGCCTTCTCACTTATGCCAATGTCAAACCGGTGGTCACAACGCTGTCATGCGAGACCTTGAGAAAAATCCACACTTCCATTTCAGCGTGCTCACAGCAACAGTAATGAAGTTGCTCCCGGCCGTGGCAACCGCTTTTCTGATGGAGCCGATAAACAAACACGCCCGTGTGTACGAGATTTCCGCGCACGTTATAGATCCCCAGGTGGTCAAAATTTATCCGAAGCCCTCCACTACGGCGCACCTCATCGCCTGCGTTGCGTCGGCCTGTTAAGCCCTACAATCAATCAATCAATGACGAAATTGCAGACGAACTTGCTGTGGATGATTACGAAAGTTTTGGCTAATGCTCATTGAGGTTCAGGTCACCAGCGTTCTTAATTTCATCAAAAATAATGGGGACATCATAATGCCATCAGCCACTGTGTATCTTGTACTTCACACCACATAACATGTTCCGTGTTGCTATTCCGGCAACACAAAACAGACAAATTTGACATTGACAGCCTTACCCTCTCATTTTTCCACCGGTTTTGCTTGAAACGTGAGATGTTATTTGTGCAAGCTGAACCCAGTAAAATCCTTTGCACCTACATTATTACAATATTTTTCATTCATACAGCATATATAGTACACTACTCTTTGACTGCCAGAACAAGCAAAAAGCAACCCAGAAAAGGCAAGGGGCTCATATCTACGAGCGGTTCTCATCAAACAAATTCTGTTTAGCTACCAGTAATTGCACCAGGCCTTTAGGGAATCTTGTGATGCTAGCAGCGAGGCCATGATGACGTACCGTGCGAGTTGAAAGAAAGGAAGAAACAGTGGAAGAAAGGTAAGGAGTTACTCAAGTAAATAAGAAGAGGAAATGCCCGGCTGGCAGCGCAACACATGGGAATAAGAGTAAGACACTTGAAAGGGAAAGAAAGAACTGATATAAAATAAAGGATAGAAAATTGGGGGGAAATTTATAATAAATAGCGTGAAACTGGCAAGTACAAAGACAACCCCGCGGACAAAAAAACAAAAGGCATGAAAATAAGCAGGCAAATCGACTAAATTGGCACAAGATGCATGGCGCACCATAGTAACTCCCCTACAGCACCTCTGTGTATGTTTTTTTTTTTCTTTTTTAGGCACTTCAGTATGCTCAAGTATGCTTCTCCAAGACAAGAAATCATATGTGTGCTTCGGCTGCACCTTGTCTCAAGCAACTGAAGTATGACTGATTTCCGCTGTACTTTTACGAGCAAAATGAAAGGGAACACAGGAACACGTGGAAAACAGCCTCGAAACTGACTCGTAGCGATACGCGGATGGCGCTGTGAAAATCAAAGGGGCAAGGAAGGCGCTCTTCTACTAACTTTTGGCACTCCCACCACGCTGGGATTTCTACAAAGCAGCAGCTTACGTCATTTCGGCGATAATATGGTATCGTCAGACAGCCGGTAAGACGCACGGCGGGAATGGGAACAGTTGTTAGACGAGCGTCCCCCTTTCTTCTTTGTTTCCGACGGCAGCCGCTGCGTATCACGCATACCTGGGTATGAGGGTGTTTTCTATGTGTTCCTGTGTTCCCTTTCATGTTGCTCTGTAGCGCCGTTTGGTCAAAGCTCTCAGCCGGCGCCAAGGCACCGGTTATGAAAGACGAGGACAATAAAGAAACGAGCTGTGCGTGCTTTGTGTGTCAGCACGGCACGGGCAGTTTGATTCCGAAAGCCTGACACGCTGGTACTTTCTCTCTTGAACTGCGCGGTGACCCCGCGGTTCTCGACAGTGGTGACCCGAACTAAGACATGACCGACCCCCGCAACGTCACGCCCTCAGGCCCTCTTTTGCCTGACGCTTCCTCACGGCCGCCGGACGTCGCAGTCATACAGCTCCGTCTGCCCACCTTCGTGCACAAGAATCCAAATGTTTGATTCACCCAGGTCGAAGCCGTCTGCGATCTGCACCGCGTCACCTCGGAAACTACTCGGTTTCGCCACTTGCTTTGCAACCTGCCTCCTGAGGTGGCTGATGAAGTGGCAGACGTCATCGGTGCACCTTTGAACGATGCTCCGTACCAGCGGCTCAAGCAGAGTGTTCTGAACCGAACCACGGCATCCGAGAGCGCGCGCCTCCGGCACCTGCTCACCCACGAAGAGCTTGGAGATCGCCGCCCTTCCCAGCTGCTCAACACCATGCGACAGCTCGTAGGCGCGAGCAACCTGGACTCGAACGGTGCACTTTTAAAGGAGCTCTTTCTGCAGCGCTTGCCATAGTCCACTCGCATCGTTTTAGCTGATGCAGGGGCTTGACCCTCCACCGCACCGCCACGCCGAGTTCACGACGCGACTTCTCCCTCAGTCGCTACGCTCGCTTCGACAGCAGAGTCATCGACCGTGCCCTGCTTAGAGACTCGGATCGATCAACTCGCCGCTTCTATTGAAGCGCTTCGGACGTCCACTGTTCGCCGATGTGGCTCCTCCCCACGTCCTAGCCGTCGTTCGTCTTCCCCAGGCGGCTCTTTTTCGCGCAGCCCTCGAAGCTCGTCTATCTGCTGGTACCATCACACTTTCCAGCACCGCGCCCGTCACTGCCCTTCCGCGTGCAGCTGGTCGGGAAACGCGACACGAAATCACTGATGGCGGCATGTGACCTCGCCTTACAACCTGGCCGCATTTTCCTGGTCACGTATCGCATTTCTAGTTTGCGCTTCCTTGTAGACACGGGTGCTGAGGTGAGTGTATTACCAGCCATCAAGAATGAGCGTACTTCTAAGACACCTGGGCCTACGCTTCATGCAGCGAACTCTACCTCTATCGCCACGTATGGTTTGCGGTCCCTCACCGTCGACCTGCGTTTGCGGAGTGCCTTCCGGTGGGTCTTCGTAGTAGCCGACGTCAACCAGCCCATCCTCGACTCAGATTTCCTGATGCATTTTGACAAAGACGTCACCATGCGTCACCATCGCCTGACTGAGCCCTTCCATCCTGGGCGTACTGTCTACTGTCGCTCCAACTGGCATCCACACGCTGCTTCCCTCACGCCCGTACGCAAGAATCCTCAAAGACATCCCTGAGGTTACGAGACCCTGCAACTTAAAGCAGCCGCCCAAGCGTAGCGTTACCTACCACATCGTCAAGCGTGGTCCACCAGTCGCAGCTCGGCCACGCCGCCTCTTCGGTGAGCGTCTGGCGACTGCTAAACGTGAATTCGATCACATGCTGGAACTCGGTATTATCCACCCATTGTCCAGCAACCACGCGTCTCCACTGCGTATGGTTACAAAGAAAAGTGGAGACTGGCATCCCTGCGGCGATTAGGGGCGCTCAATGCTCAGACTGCCCACGACAGCTATCCCCTACCACACATCCAGGATTTGACAAGCCACTTGGAAGGGTGCACAATGTTTAGCAAAGTGGACCTTGTCAAAGCATATCACCAAATCCCCGTCGAGCCTGCCGATATCCCGAAGACGGCCATCACTACACCCTTGGGCTTGTTTGAGTATGTGCGCATTCCCTTTGGGCTACGCAACGCAGCTCAAACATTTCAAAGGTTCATTTCCGAGGTGACGCGCGGCCTTCCGGCTGTATTTGCGTACATTGACGACATCCTCGTCGCGAGTCCCACTCCACAAGATCACGAGCGTCACCTCCGAGAACTTTTTCAACGCTTGCAACAATTTGGCCTGGTTGTCAACGCCCAGAAATGCGTCTTCGGGACTTCCGAGCTCGAGTTCCGGGGCCATAACATCTCGGCGCAGGGAATTCGTCCTATGCCCTCTCACGTTCAAGCCGTAAAGAACTTCCCTAAAACTACCAGCCTACGCCAGCTTCGTGAGTTCCTGGGCCTGGTGAATTTCCCGCGACGCTTTATACCCCACTGCGCCGAGCTTCTGCATCCACTCACTGATCTTCTTCGCACAACCAGAGCTCCTCATCCGTGATTTCCTGGTCTCCCGAAGCTCAAGCCGCTTTCAACGCTGCTAAACAAGCCGTCGCCGATTCAGTGCTTCTCATACACCCGATAACTGACGTCCCCACTCGCATCATTGGGGAAGCTTCCAGCGTTGCAATCGGTGCTTTTCTCCAGCACAGAGTCGACTCCGAGTGGCACCCGCTGGGTTTCTTCTCTCAGAAGCTCCAACCTGCCGAGACATGCTACAGCGTTTTTGGTCGTGAGCTGCTCGCCATTTACGCCACCATCCAGGACTTCCAGCACTTTTTGAGGGCCAGTCTTTTCACGTTCTTACGGACCATAATCCTCTGGCGTACGTTTTCCGTACGAACTCCTCCAAGTACGTCACACGGGAACTCCTTCAGCTCGCCTATATTTCGGAATTCACGACGGACATTCGGCACATCAAAGGTACCGACAACGAGGCTGCTGACGCACTTTCACGCATTACCTCCATCGGCAATGCAGCATCTGGTGTGGACTGGGAACGCCTAGCTCAGGCGCAGATTGAAGACCCTGAGCTGCAAGCCCTGTGGGGTCACCCGGGTTCCCTGCGTCTACAACTTCTGCCGCATCCGTTCGTGCCTGGCTCACTGTGGTGTGACATGTCAGCGGCGGCGCCTCGACCATCGGTTTCGGCTGCCTTTCATAGTGTAATTTTTCACTCGCTCCACGACATCTGCCACCCCAGCATCTGAGCCACGCAGCGCCTCATTACACAGCGGTACGTCTGGCCGAGCATCAACACTGATGTCCGCCAGTGGGCCCGTTCGTGCCTCGCTTGTCAGACAGCCAAGGTGACCCGCCACACGAAGACCGCGCAGCCATTTTTGCCACCTAGCTGTCACTTTGACCACGTGCATCTTGATTTGGCCGGACCATTTCCTCCCTCTCGTGACTGCCGGTACATTCTCACAATGATTGACCGCTTCACTCGTTGGCCCGAAGCCGTACCGATTCCGGACATCACGGCAGAAACGGCCGCTAAAGCCTTCGTTTTGGCATGGGTTTACCGTTTCGGCTTCCCCAGCATTGTTACCACAGATCAAGGCAGGCAATTTTAATGTACTCTGTTCACTTCCCTCAGCCGCCTGCTTGGCACTAAACACTGCCGCACCGCGGCATAACATCCCTGTGCCAACGGCATCGTTGAGCGGCTCCATCGCCAGCTAAAAGTGCTCTCACTGCGCGCCTGGATCGAGAGCACTGGGTCGATCATCTTCCTGTAGTGCTTCACGGCCTGCGTGCCGTCCTTCGTCGCGACCTCGGCTGTTCAACTGCTGAACTTGTCTACGGCGCACCCCTGCAGCTTCCTGAGGACTTGTTTGTCCCTTCGGCCTCCTCGCCCCAGCCGCTTGAGTACCTCCAATGCCTACAGGACTGTATGCAGCACCTGCGACCGGTCCCACCGCGGTCTTCTGATCACCGCAGCTTTGTGCATCCCGACCTGGCGTCTTCGACACACGTTTTCCTCAGGCGAGACGCTGTAAGGGCGCCTCTTACTCCCTCCTACGATGGGCCGTACCGTGTCCTTAACAAGACCCAGAAGTCCGCCACCATCCTGTTGAATGGCTGCGAAGAAGGCGTCTCGTTGGACCGCCTCAAACCGGCCTACCTCGAGACGCCACCCAACGAACTCCGCTCAGACATCGCAGGCCTAAACACTCCACTGCTCGCCCCCACAACCAACGTCCCTCTGCCTCGCTGTCGCGTGACGTTGGACATTCCGTCTGGGCGGGAGGCCCCGTAGCGCCCTTTAGTCAGCGCTCTCAGCCGGCGCCAAGGCGCCGGCTATGAAAGACGAGGACAATAAAGAAACGAGCTGCGCGTGCTTGGTGCGTCAGCACGGCACGGGCAGTTCGATTCCAAAAGCCTGCTACGCTGGTACTTTCTTGCGCTGCGCTGCGAACACGTGGTTCCCGAAAGCTCATAATATTGCATGATGTAAAAGTGTACATAATTTTAGGGGCGAAGCCCCTATGGGCGTGGGGCTGTAGGCGTCCCCCGTCGTTGTCGTCGTAATCGTCGTCTCCTGTATCCATGCTACTAAAACACCGGGAAACTCATTTAAGCCTCGCGCTAGAACGTAACGTGTACTAAAATAGACCGTAACACTCGTTTACGCCTCACGCTGAAGCACTTCGGTGCTTCAAAGACAACAGACTTTTAGAGCAAAGCTCTATACCTCTACCACCCAACGGTTTCATCTGCGTTGACAAGACGCCAACGCGCCAGGAATACACTTGTACGCTGCATGCATGGTTCGTCTCTCCCAAGGTTTCACGTTAGTGCAGATGGCCCGGGTTTTTCTACCAGCCTTAGAGCTCTTTATTTTTTTAATTTGCGTGAGTCGGGCTGCTCATTTCAAGCAAGCTCTTGTGCATAACTGACTCGTAAAACTGCGCTTCTTTTGTTCATTTTCTGCTCATTGGTGTTGCGTATATATGTATTATTCTATTTCGTTCTGCTGTTCTCCAGTGCAGAATGTTTTTATTTTCAAATTGGTTTTTAAAACTTCAAAAAGGTGTTTCGGCTTTGAGTCCTGGCTGTTTATTGGCTTCGCGCTTGCAATAGTCTTTCTGTAGAAAGTTTATTAGCGACATTATTGTTCTCTTTCTTTATTCTGAGAGACAGGGACATGGAATTTTAAAGGTTAAAGAGCCCTGCAGTAACACTAATGAACACTTGCAATACTTTCTTTGTGTTCGGAAGTACTGAAAGCTATAATTACCTTACCAGCAACCCAGAGCGACACGGCATGCTTTGCATAATACCCATCTAGTCTCTGGTTTGTTTTTGTGGAGATTTTTTTATAGTCGCTATGAAATACATTGATTCCAATTTAAACAACTCGACAACAAAAATAAAATGACTTCTGTGAAGTCCCCCAAGCATACAGCCAACGCCCAATCTTCTAAGCTTACCTAGAAAAGAGAAAAAATTTTTGAGTTAGTTTTTTGATGCACAAAATATAGTAATATTAGGGTTAGGTTTTCCTGATTACTGAATGTAAGCTAATCCAAGGGCTACTACCTAAAAGAATTTCTATTGGAGACAAAACGTTGACATACGTGCTGCAGGGGCCTCTCTCCTGATGGTCTTTCCATCTGCGTGGGTCTCCGCTGAACAGGCATCTGTTCGAAGCTGACGGTGGGGCGGACGCCGCCAGGCGTCGTTCACCACTTGTACGACCTCTTCACTCGTTTTTCACTGCATCGATGTCGACCTTTGTGATGAAATAACTGACTACATCAGCATACGTCTGTGAACAAGACTGCTCGGAGCAGGCTTATTCGGAGTCTAATCGCATTCGTAATTAGTGTCTCATTGGCTGTCCCTTATGTTCCTGGAAAGCGTCTTGTATCCTAAGGTGGAGTAGCCCCCAAATACGCTTGCCAATAAGCTGAGACTGCGAATACGTCTGTCTTATTGGGCTTCGATCCAGCGGTGCCTGAAAATAATTGCCACGAGTGTGTGTGCAAGCATTTGTTCGATGCGTACATTTTGTTATTTCGGGACTGTGCTCAAAGAACACGAAAGACTGTTAAGGCGGAGGAATTGCAGCGCTATAATGATTCCGTAGGCATGACCACCCTCTCTTTGACCACGAAGGAGCTGGCCTTCTTCGATGGGCGTACGCTCCCGTAGTCACCTTCAAATTGATCGCGACTGTACATGATAAAGGCGGTTATAATGAGGTCCCTGTTTGTGTACTGAGCAGTAGCCAGGTGTACTTTTCTCTTTATTTTAGTGTGGTTTACATATATATCTGCTTTCTTGATAATAAAATTTATTTCGCAGTAGCACCGGACCTTGTCTGTCGCGTCCCTAATCTCCTTTTTGCTGCCATTAACAGCGAGTTAGGACGTAGTACCAACATGCAGTACGCATACGTTCTTGAACAACAAGTTGGTAAACAAAGCTTGTGTTTTACAATTTATGATTAAACTTTTGTGTTTCTATGTACAAGTTATAAACTGTATTCACATAGAAAAATAAGGTGTTGGATGACAACATAGTTTTCGTATTAGGAAATTATACTGGCATGTATGTGAGGTTGCTTATAGGCAAACCAGCCACTTTTCAGCACCTGATTTTTAAAAATGCAGCTATAAACCAGAAAATTACTCCTTGTATTAAATTCACCTTCAATACTTTCAGTTGCAATCCTCCGAACAAACCTTTTGAACACTGCCACATCGTATTCGAAGACAGTCCACGACGGAAGGGATTTCAGACTTGCTGCCCGCAGTACGTTTGTCCTTTTCGTCAAAAATAAAGAACATGCATATATATTTTCCAGTGTTTCGAACCAAAAAAATACCGGTTCGGTTACGGTTCTGGTTCAGGTGAAATCATTTCGTTCCGGTTAAGTTTCAGTTCAACAAAATCACGTACCGAACCGGTTCGCAAACCGGTTCGATAAGTTGAATTATCACTGCAATTAGAAAAAAAATTCAGGGGTTTAAAACGACAGTCAAATGAAAATACAAACAACAATTCGAAATGCTGCTGTTTCCCAAGGACAGTGGCGCACTTGCAAAGTGAACTTCAAACAAATGCGAGATATTAGAAAAACGGATCAAGTGGCGACGATTTACCACCAACTTTCTCGCCACCACTATTCATAAAGCCACCGCCAAGAGATATGGCAGTGGGATACATTTTTCGTCCTTTTCTTTTTTTGTTAAAAATCGCAATCGTCGCTATGGAATCGCCCATCACGCTAACCTTGAGGCCTTAAATTTATGCCTGCGTACTGGCGTGTTCAAATGCCAGCGCCTAATACCAATGGCGCGCATTTTTATATTTGTAACAAAACAGTACAATCCCACAACCGGAACATAAATACTACTAATGAATTAGATTATTTGGTCACCCTGTATAATTTGCCAGTTGTTACATTATCGAATGTGTTAGCCACACTTTTCTTAAAAGTAGGCTTTAGTTAACGCTCAGTCACTGCACTATTGCTCTGACCACTGCAATTGCTTTTCCGATAGCTATACCAGACGTGTGCATTACAACCATTATGTCATCGTACCGCCTGACTCCCGGCCATCGTTTCGTGTGCTACATTGAGGAATCTTATAACAGATGATGCTGTTACAGAATGGAAGGGATATTTGATGCGCAGAACATGAAATGGGACTTTTTTGGGTAGACGCTCTTTAATTCGTCCGCAGCAGTTCTCCCCTCCGGAACGAGTAGCAGTAGAAGCAATGTAGCGAGTTGGGCAGTCAGTAAAAGTGCACCATCGAAAAGTGCATATCAAGGAGGCAAACCATCGAAAAGGTCAAATACATGAAGCGAGAGAAAAAAAATAGACATGAAAGAGGCGAAACTGCAGAACAAGCAGAAAAGACGATCGCTGGGCGAATGGAACGGTGTGAGGTACCGGCCTGCCTTTCTCACGTGTCATCTGCTTTATTACTGTTTCCGCTTTAAAGACAAGGTCTAGGGCTGCAGTTTCTTTCCAAGGGATTAAGTGCGAACGTTAACAGCGTTCCCTGACGTATCTGTTGTTATTTGTATCTGTAAACAACGGAACTTGTCCACTGTACTGTCCTCAAAAGTAGACCACAGAACTCACTTTCTTCGCATTGATGACACGTCAGGTTGTGAAAGACAGGGCAAAGAAAAGTATAGAGCAATATTCACGTTTTGGTGCTTTTTTTACGTAATCGGTTTTACTTATATTTTGCGTAATATTTTAAAACAGCTTGATTTGTCATTACTTTTTTGTTGTTTTCCGTGTAAACACATTTTTTTAAAAAATGGCGCAATTGATACCCCGTACTATATCGCTGCTCCGAGGAGCAGCTTATGTTGCAGGCCGGCAGACTTATTTTAACCAGCTTGTGATATTAAACATGGACCAAAATCTCGGTACATGGACGTTCTCGATTTTCATCTACTTCATAAGAAACGGTCGTGGGGAAGGGAGATCGAGGCCACTTGTGGTCAGCAGCAAACGGCTTAGCCACTGAGCCGCTCCTGCGGCCACACTTTTCTAGTATTGACTCTTTGCAGGTGTCGTACCTTTTAAACAAATTATGAAATGCAAAAAGTTTGCCCACATCGGGTGTGGGCTCTCGCTGTTGCGCAGTGGAGCACACCTGCAGCCTGATTGCTCCAATGACGTCGCAGCTAGGGAAGAGCAAAGTCCTTTTATATCCCCTGCAAGCTGCCGAGAATGACATTTCCTTTGGTCAGCTTACACCCCACTCGCGCTTCCAGCAGCAACAGACCATTGCTACATTGGTGCTCATTCATTTCCCCTGTTGTTACATACAGCGTGATAGTGTTCAATTGCCTGGAGGGAAAAGCGCGCGAGTGGGTACGAAGTTGATGCTACGTGAAAGAAAAAAAGGCCTGAATTGCATTCACTGTGCAATATCAACAACGGAGGGTCGAAGCGTTTCGGCATGAACCAGTAGCAGTTATTTTTTTCTTCGGTTCCGTTCCGGTTGGGGTTCAACGTGCTCAAAAACTAACGGTTCGGGTTCGGGTTCAGTTTCGGATAAATACTGGTTCCGTTCCTGTTTTTGGTTTTGTTCGGTTCTGGTTCGACACCCGGATATTTTCTCAGCTTGGCCTCTTCTGTACTTCCAGTACCCTCAAAACATTTCCAGAGAATAGATATTATTACAATATTTTATTATACGTAGTACACCGAACACATTTTTCTGTTCGGAGTGGTTCGGCTATAGTCTCGATTAAGCCATTTCTAGCTCAAGGTAAACCCCTGGTGGGGTGTTGCGCAACTGTTTTGTAATATCATCTGTTGTATTAGCTGAGGCCTGCACTGAAAAGCCGGTATCTGCCTAGCTCAACGCTGTTATTGTCGGGCCAAAAAACCGCTAATCTAAAGGACTTTCCACTCCTTCAACGTTCTTTTATCGTGGCACTTACAACGAAGAATAGAAATCGACCCAGAATTGCCCGCCTAGGGCTTCGCACCCTGAAACTTCAAAGGACGGAGTCCTGAAGCACCTTCTTTATACGGTATGGAACGCGTAAGATGTGCAAAAGAATACTTTTCATTTTTTATCCCATTGAGAACAGAAATCGACCCAGAATTGCCCGCCTAGGGCTTCGCACCCTGAAACTTCAAAAGACGGAGTCCTGAAGCACCTTCTTTATACAGTATGGAACACGTAAGAAGTGCAAAAGAATATTTTTATTTTTTATCCCATGGACACAAAGTTCGCTTGAATGATAATGATGAAATAACGCAACAATGAGCATCATTCTCTTCTTTTCTCACAAAGTTATATCTATCTATCTATCTATCTATTATTATCTACCTATATATACTATATTTATATAATATATATATATATCTATATATAAATATATACATATATATATATATATATATATAATATATATTACCACCCTCAAGCGTCAGATTACAGTGCTAGTAAATATATAAACACCCCAGAAAGGAAGCGGAACACAGTCGCCCAGATAGCCGAATTGGTAAGGCATTCGAGATCTAATCGAAATGCGTGGTTTCATAATAATTGAAGCGAAAAGAAAGAAAGAAATAAAAAACGTGTTTTCCTTTACTCTTCTTTCTAGCTTCAATTATTATGAAAAAAAATATATACTAATTTCCACTAACGGTAAAAAAAATATATATTGTCAACCATTCCCCTATGCCTTCTTTGGCGGTTGTAGACTGCCCTCATGTTTTCGGTATTTCTAACGATCCCCTCATTTCCTAATCATATTATCCTGCGAAAGCTTAGCGAGGGCCTCGGTTGTGGCAGCCTTGATGCCAAGGTAGCATAGAGGGGTGTTCCCGCCAGTTACCGCTTATGACGGGCTGTAGACATTCGCGTCACGCCCGGGGGTTGCAAAGAATCGTCCCCTTTTCCCGTTTAGTCTGAGTGGCGCTGCTGCTTACCACCCTCAAGCGTCAGGTACAGTTTAAGTAAAATATAAATACCCCAGACAGTGCAGAGGAACACAGTCGCCCAGATAGCCCGAATGTGTAAGGCATTCGAGATCTAATCGAAAGGCGTGGCTTAGGTCCCCCACTCTGGGCGCGTGTTTTTCTGTCTTTCTTTCTTCTCGCTTCAATTATTATGAAAAAAATATATTTCCACTAACGGTAAAAAATATATATATATATATATATATAGTCCAACCATTCCCCTATGCCTTCTTGGCGTTGTAAGACTGCGCGCATTTCTTTCTGTATATAGTTATATATATTATAATATATATATATATATGGAAAATAGGCAGCAGTCTACAACGCCAAAGGAGTGAAAAAGAAAAGAGCGAAGAGAAAAGAGATTGTAAAAGAAAGAGCTAACCACACCCTGTGCCCCTTTGGCGTTGTAGACTGCTGACCTATTTTTCCGTATTTCCTCAACGAGCCCCTCATTTCCTTACTATATTATTCTGCGAAAGCCTAGCGAGGGTCTCGGTTCTGGCAGCCTTGATGCCTAGGTAGCAAAGAGGGCTTCCCGCAGTTACCCGCTCATGACAGGCTGTAGACGCTCGAGTCACGCCCCCGGGGGTTGAAAGAAGGTCCCCTTCTACCCGTGTAGTCAGAGTGGCGCTGGCTGCTACCACCCTCAAGCGTAGATACACTTCTAGTAAATATAAATAGCCAGAAAGTGAAGGAGAACACAGTCGCCCAGATAGCCGAATGGTAAGCATTCGACATGTAATCGAAAGGCGTGGGTTCGGTCCCACTCTGGGCGCGTGTTTTTTCTTTCTTTCTTCTGTATATTAAAAAAATGTTACTTCATTAACCGTAGTGAAAAAGAAAAGAGCCTAACCACCCACCCTATGCCTCCTTTGGCGTTGTAGACTGCTGCCCCCTATTTTCCGTATTTCCTCAACGAGCCCCTCCTTTCCTTACTATATTATTCTGCGAAAGCCTAGCGAGGGTCTCGGTTCTGGCAGCCTTGATGCCTAGGTAGCATAAGAGGGCTTCCCGCCAGTGACCCGCTCATGACAGGCTGTAGACGAGACGCTCCAGTCACGCCCCGGGGTTGAAAAAGGAAGGTCCCCTTCTCCTTTCCGTGTAGTTCAGAGTGGCGCTGGCTACCACCCTCAAGCGTCAGATACACTTCTAGTAAATATAAATAGCCCAGAAAGTGAAGGAGAACACAGTCGCCCAGATAGCCGAATTGGTAAGGCATTCGACATGTAATCCCCCGAAAAAGGCGTGGTTCGGTCCCCACTCTGGGCGCTACGTGTTTTTTTCTTTCTTTCTTTCTTCTTATATTAAAAAAAATGTTTACTTCATTAACCGTAGTGAAAAAGAAAAGAGCCTAACCACACCCCCTATGCCTCCTTTGGCTTTGTAGACTGCTGCCCTATTTTTCCGTATTTCCTCAACGAGCCCCTCATTTCCTTACTATATTATTCTGCGAAAGCCTAGCGAGGGTCTCGGTTCTGGCAGCCTTGATGCCTAGGTAGCATAAGAGGGCTTCCCGCCAGTTACCCGCTCATGACAGGCTGTAGACGCTCGAGTCACGCCCCGGGGGTTGAAAAGAAGGTCCCCTTCTCCCCGTGTAGTCAGAGTGGCGCTGGCTACCACCCTCAAGCGTCAGATACACTTCTAGTAAATATAAATAGCCCAGAAAGTGAAGGAGAACACAGTCGCCCAGATAGCCGAATTGGTAAGGCATTCGACATGTAATCGAAAGGCGTGGGTTCGGTCCCCACCTCTGGGCGCGTGTTTTTCTTTCTTTCTTTCTTCTGTAATTAAAAAAATGTTTACTTCATAACCGTAGTGAAAAAGTAAGAGCCTAACCACACCCTTTGCCTCCTTGGCGTTGTAGACTGCTGCCCTATTTTTCCGTATTTTCCTCAACGAGCCCCTCATTTCCTTACTATATATATATATGTATATATATAATACCGCGGATCATCTCTGGGTTTGTTTATTTATTGTATGTTTCTGGGTGTGGTTCCCACGACACTCGGGAGATTTTATTGCCACCACATGTTGTTGCCTTTACTCTTGTATGCCAGCCAGCATATACTTAGCATACATTCGCGGCCTGCGCCACGTTTTGCTATTATCGAAGACGTTTCTCTTCTTCGTGACATAGACCTGGATATGCTGGACGCTGTGGAAACGATTTTCAGCGATTTCACCTGCGTTTGTCCACCCGCCCTGCAGACTGATCGGTGACGGTGGCATTTGCGGAGACCAGGCCAGCATGGCGTGCTTTTGTGAGAAACCCGGGTGCTCTTCATCGCCACCAGAGAGGTGGGCGATGAGGAGCGGCGGAGCACGAGTGGTGCATTCGGCAGGGGAACATCGGCCAGCAGCATCCCCTCAAAAAGTCGCCGGAGAGGCAATTAAAACTTCCCTTTAAAATCCGTGTAACTGATCGCTGCACCAGCAAAGGCCACGAGCCCTAAGCATAGCGGTGGCTTTGTGACGCACCCGATGACATCACGTCGTGCGCTGACCGCAATGCAAGCCACCTTTTCCTTCATTTGTGTGAAGTCTGTAAGCAACTCTATACGTATCGTGTTAATAATAGTAGTTGTATGAAAAACGCCATTTATAGGGGAAGTGGATATGGTTCCTCAGTCCTGGCGCCCAAGTGACGAGACGGCGGTCGGTATTCTGAAGACCAGTAGTTTCTGGGCATCCATGTTAGCGCTGATAATCAGGTTCAGCGACAGCTTGGAAAGGGAAGAGGGGAGAAAGGAGATGGAAAGGATCGGCGCTAGTGCACCGAATTCTTATATAGATAACAGTGCCTTTTTGAGCGCAAAATGAGCTTTCTGTGCAATGTTGTATATGTAGCATAGATTGTGGGCAGGTTTGGTGGGACTATAAGTATGCATAAAGGTGCATTTCATGCTACTGTGTGTGTTTATGCCATTTCATCTATATTTGGTTCCCATAATGGTCATTCCTTATTTTGAAAAAATCCTGCACCCCGCCGTCTGACAAGGATGGTCGGACACGAAGCTTTCTCGTGATGGATTCTTTCATTGGCCAATCCCACACTGCGAGTATGTGTTACTCTGTAGGTACGGTCACTTTTCTAGGACACCCACAGCAACTCTCGGGTGTGCAATCCACAGGCCTAACGTTTGGGTTTGGGTGTACGGCATGAATGGGGACCCGCTGCCTTGCCATCATAGTGAGTGGACGTGAGATGACGGGCTCTTTTAGAGTGGTTTCAGATGGGCCAGCCTGCCCGTGGTAACAGGTTTATTGAGCATGACAACTTGTATCAGCTTTTGCTGCCCATGCTGCCCACAGGACGAAGGGTGTTGAACACCGTTTTTTTGCATGGCGATCTACGTCCCCCCCGTGTCGCGTGGAAGATTTTCGCAATACGCTGGCGCAACTGGGACTGCTTTCCGAAGTAGCCGCCCTTGGTAGCAATGTTAGGTAGCAATGTCAGGGTTTCAAAAAGTTTCTTCTCTAATGCCGGACCGACCACTCTTGCTTTCTTGCGAAGAGAGAGAGAGAGAAGATCTCTGTTGCGGAAGAAATGCTGGGGGTTATGGAAAAGGGAGTGAATGTATGTTAAAGAGCTCAAAGTTTGAACTTGAAGTCTAGGGCCATGGATCCAGCAGCTCCTTCCCTTGCCTTCCCAATCAGCTTTCGCTGATCTTAAACTAACGAGCTGGTCAAACTACATCTCATGTTTCCATGGAAGTGGAATATGTAATGCTTGAGCTGTTCGCCCCTAAGCAGACCCGTGTTTATGCCTCCGTTGCGCGGAAGCGGGTGGATGTTTCCTCTAATTTAGCAGAGTTTTTAATTGTTATATGGTGTTCCCACCAAACATATTGGCCCACATTTATTTGTGGATACTTCTGAATGGTTTGCAACTCCACACTGTTTGCAATTCTTCGCCATTGAGACCCCCTTCTAGCACGTGGGAAGGTGGGAAGATCGTGTTCCTATGCATAGGGTTACGAGACGTCCGAGCTACTTTGGGAGAGGGGGGGCGTTCGGCAGTCGTGGCCGCTAGGAGCACGGTGTGTGAGTTCGCGTGCCTCTTGGCCCGTGCCTCGATCTATTCAAACCCTTGTGCCCGGATGTCCTCGTGACGTCATGAACTTTCTCCATTGCGGATGGGAGTATCTTACTGGAGCGTTTACGTATTCTGCCTGCAACCAACAGTCGTATGTCTTTTGAGAAATATTAATGATGTTACGCTTCCATTTGATACTTCCGCTTGTCGGATTGCCAGGAAGATGGCGCCAACTTCCGCATCGTTCTTCCTGTACGTATAAGGCTCATGCAGCAACAAAGATTGCCAGAGAAATCAACTACGACAATTGCTGCATCCTTTTTTTTTGTTCATTCGGGAATCGGTGTAGACTGGGTTCTTATGATATTTGATTTTCCTCCAGTTAATTCGATTCAGTCATATCGCCCCTCCTTGCCTAGATTTGGATCCATGTTTTGGGGTGAGAGTTTGTATCGGGAGTCACTGGATCGGTAGCATGACCATGA
The DNA here is from genome assembly GCA_013339765.2 of Haemaphysalis longicornis. NCBI lineage: Eukaryota > Metazoa > Arthropoda > Arachnida > Ixodida > Ixodidae > Haemaphysalis > Haemaphysalis longicornis. Next base: position 4,591,070 of record CM023458.1, read on the forward strand.
TTGCGTGCAGCGATAATTTTTGGGGAAGGGGGGTGTTTCCATACGATGGCCTGTACCGATTTTGTTTTCTGAACCACGGCCTTAGGGCCTGGACAGCGGTTTCTATGATTTTTTCAAATGTGTTTTAAAGACACAATTTGAGGCATTATTATTGTCAACATCATCTACAGACAATTTAGGTCCCCGGCAGGACGAAGGCCTCTCCCATTGACCTTCACCCGCTCCTGGGCTGCCCTGCTCGAGTTTCTTTTTGCCTCCGAATTTTTTTGTCATCGCTTCATTGAGTTAAAAACCTCGTTTCTTCTTCTATCATTCCTGCTCTTCATTGGTTAGGCGGTTCATATTGTCAGTAAGTGAGTAAAGGTTTTCTCTTTTTTGGCGATTGTGACATCGGCCCTGCAGCGTCACTCGTGGCGACGTCGATCATTCTCTCTAGAAGGATATCCCTACCAATTTTTAGTTGGATTTTCAAGTTTTCCACGTGGCGCCTTCCGTCGCTTGCCAAACACAGCTTCTGGCGGAACAAAACCGCGGGAATAGCGAAAAAAAGTTCCAACATTAATACAATAGATGCTGCATGTTAAGCTTTATTTTAGTTCGTATTTGCTTGTAATGTACGCCTTCCTTGGTTTTTGAGAGACTGGTGAAAATCCTTTGCCTCCTTTAGTTTTGGGACCTAAGGCTGGTGCCGACATCAGTTCCGGTGGAAAACACGCCGTGGTGGCTCAGTGGGTAAGGCATTGTTCAAATGAGCCCAGTGACGCGGGTTCGATTCCAGTCTGCCGCGGAAGTGTTCCCGATAGAGCAGAAAACAAAAAGCGCCAGTGTGAAGAGGTTTCAGAGCAGGGTAAATATCCCCATCTTGTCGAAATTAATGTGAAGGCCTCCCCATCTGCGCGCCTCGAAGTTAGGTGTTGCGTTTTTACATAAATTACCGAAAATTTAAACTTTTATCTTGCGGTGGGGAAGTGGTTTGGTGTGATGGCGTCAGGTGCGGGCACGACTGGCGATGTTGTCTGCCGAGCATGCACCGACAGTGCGTAGAATGAAACTTCTCTGCGCAGGTGCGGCCCCTGAACATGCCAGTACTTGTTTTCGTCTCCGCCGTAGTACAATTTTCCTCCTTTCCACACTTCAGTTGCCGTTGTGTCGTATTCCATATTTAGGCGAACACTCGCATCTCGCTGTTTCAGTCGTAGCATCCGGGTGGCAGGGATAACGCACTTCCGTGGACGCTTGATAAGCACGGCTGATATCGGATGGCTAGGATGCACAGAGAAATCGAGAAATCTGTCAAATAACGCAGTTCCTCACACCATTTCGATGAAATCATTTAAGTTTCCCTATAGGTGGAATAGATGCAAAGGGACAATAAGTTATTAGGAAGACCTGTAGGGTATTGCGGTGCATTCCCGTATGCCCAAATAGCTTGTGACGCACAGGGAAGGTACCGTGAAAGTATACGTTGTTTCTGCCCGCTATGAAGGCGGGATTGTTTTATTCCGCTTCTACTTTTTTATTTTTAATTACAACAGGTAATTTTTTGCATTACCCTCGGCTGACGACCAATGGGAATTTATCTTACGCCAGGGGAGTATCAATTGCCATTTAGTTTTAAGGTGTTGATCCAGCGTTAGTGTGATCGGTCTCGTGCAGGATGGGCAAACAAAACGCTTCAGAAAATCGTATATTTCTAACTCCGGTGTGCGAAGGCGACAGCCAGAGGCAACTCCAGTTGACGCATGCGGACATGCGCAAGTGGTGGCACCGTAAAGAGGGCGCAGGGTTTCAGGTCCGCAGATATTAATATAAATATTCTTGAACCGTTTTTGAATTTATTGCTGCCGTATAATTATATATGCACGGAGCACCTGCTGGTATGCCCAAGAAGCCCGAGCGTCTGTTGGAAATAGTTGTGAAGTGTACGTTATTGAGCTTGTTTTTCTCTTTCTTTAACAAATTTCCCCAATTCGGGTGCTTCATGTAAGCAGCGCCAGCAAAGAGGTGAAAAAAAACTTTCTTCCCGCATTTTTTAGACGCATTGTGTTTCTTCTACGAGCCTGGCCATTTTTCATTGAAGGTGTGCCATTGCCATCGAGTGCTTATTTGTTGTATGTTCTCAAAAACAATCCAAGAAAGCTTATATCAACCACGCAGTTGCCTATGCCCCTTGTTTCTCTGTCTTGTGGGTGTGAAGGCTGGTGCGTTGAAGATGCATGATGAGGCGAAGCGGACTAACTGAAAAGGAGGCGTTTGTTTGTTTGCCCATTGCAGTACACGACTCACCACGCAGGGGGCGGGCACAAAAGAACGCCAGAACAAGCAAGCGCAACCCAGGCCTCGCTTAGGCCTCGCGCTACGTCGGCGTAATAGCACTGGAGGTGGCGCTAGTGATAAGCTAGTAACTATGGCTGGCGCTCACAGTCTACCGTCCTTTTCACCTTACCAGCCTCTGATACATTTCAATTATCGGATGGAATTTAGCTCTATCAACCTGGAAAAAAACGTTAGTGGGGCACCTAAGCCGTTGTTATCGTGGAGTGAATGCGAAAAGTATAGTTTCCGAATGCCAAAGTGCCGCTCATTTTCACCCTAGTTTTCATTTTACGTCTTTTTAAAGCAAAGCTTCAGTGTTAACACTGCAGGCGTTGTAGTCCAATAGGCCCTGCAGAAAAGCCAACTTTCCCTGACGATGATGACGAGGGATCCTGGGTGAAGTGACAAAAAGAGCTTCTCGTGGCGGGAATCAAACTTAAGTGCCTGGCGTTATATAGCCGCCGTCTATCCGGCTCCCCCATTTCAACATGTCCGAAACGAACGCCAAGCAGCAGGTACCAATTAGGGCAGTACAGTCGAAACCCAAACATTACGCCTACGGAGTGCACATCCGAGAGTTGCTGTAGGTATTTTAGAAAAGTGGTGCGTACCACAGAGTAGCACATGCTCGATGTGTGGGATTAGTCAATCAAAGAGGTGTGCATGATTTTTTGTGTTACTACAACTGGACCCTTTGCTAATCATGCTTTTTAATGTAGCCATGAAGATATATTACATGTTCGGTTTGTTTAAAGGCTGTTTTGTTCTAACAACAATACGTATTATACGGCAACTGTAATAAAAATGTCTGAGTTATTGAAGAGATAGAGAGTGAACCTTTATTAGAAAAGGATGACCACTGGTCACGATGGGCGAAAGGAATGGGGAGGGAGGCTAAGAAAAAATAAACAAATGCTGGTCGTTCTCAGTAGACTCAATAACTGGCCCGTTCTTGGAACCTGCAATTCGTGGTCCAGTTCGTGATGATCGCAATAGGGTTTGTGCAGGTTCGCCCGTTCGTTTGGGGGAGGACCCACTCAAACAACCCGAGCTCGACCGCTTTTAATTGAATAAACTGCTATTTCACATAATAGTTGTGCATCAGTTTGTTGGGGATCGGGATGTGGTTAGGGCGATTTGAATGTACAGTGCCAGGCGAAAGCTGGGCACCACCAAACTAGGTGTGTGAGGTCTGATGGACTGGTGGTACGGCCATAAAAACATCGTGGGCAGGTGATGGGTATACCACTTGCGAAGTTTTTTGGGTGTGTAGGCTGGATTTGCAAAATGTTTGTTAATAAAAATTTCGCCTGAGCAGGGAATAGGAAATAGGCGGCTGAGGTAGCCAGCTGGAGTTAGGGCTTTTAGACGGGTGCGTCGGTCCTTCTTGTGCTGATGAATGCGCATCGCTGGGGAGGGCGAGAGGGACCGCGACGGCCTTACCCCAAGCACCAGTAGAGGATGGGAGGGGGAGCTCTCCTGAGTGGCCTCATGGGCCGCCTGGTTGCCTGAAGAAAACTTCCACCATCTTCCCGCGGGGGGGAACCCTGAGGAGTATGCGAAGCAGCAGTGGGGGTTGGTTGGTGTGTAAGTAGAGTTGAAGTAAGAAGTGTGAGTAGAGTTGGTGTGTAATGTTAGAGTAAGGAGACGCGTGGGTAGGGTGTGGAGGAGAAAGGAGGAGAGACGCGCATGCGCAGTGGAGGTGTGGACGGCGCAACAACACGGGAGGGAATAGGCTCAACCCTATGCATCCTACGGGAAGATGGTGTTATTAGGGGGGTGTGGTAGAGTGGAGAGGCATTAGAGAGAGAGAGAGAGAGACGTCGTACGTGGTATGAGTTTGTCTTTATTTAGGCATTATCATGATCATGTTCAATGTAGGTGACGTCGAGCTGTGGTTGGCGTTCCGCTTTGATTATGACCGCCTTATGGTCTGTGAAATGTAAAGTCAAGGGCTGTTGTAGTGGATGAACCCTAAAGTTGCTGAAGATGAGGTGGATGCACGTTCCCTGGATGGTTGTGAGCTGCTTGTAATCACGGCCCGCCGAGACTCACCGACGCACGCCACCGACGACGACGATGAAACGTTGAAGGCGCGTGAAGCGTGCTCGTCTCGTGCCGGCCCAGGAAGACACCGGCAACACTGTTGCTCCAGCAGCCAATAAAGGGTAAGACACCACGGGGCGTTCAGCAAGCGGAGCATACGCAGTGGGAGTGTAGACGGCGCCACAACAAGGGAGGGACATAGCCCCGACCATGAGATGCTTCGCATCTAAATGGTGTTGGTGTTGTTCCGTTAGAGCAGTTGAATTTGAAACAGAATTTCGTGGACTACAGGGTGGGTGGAATCATACAATCGCAAAGCTGTGAGGGCCTCGCAAGAATCTGTGAGTATGCGTATGGAGGGCGGTAGAGGTGGGTAACAATCAAAGGAGATAGCTGACACTGCGTGGTTAATAGCGTGCAGCTGCGCATCGAGGCTGGAAAGTTCTCTGCCAAGTATGACGGTCTACCCTAAGAGAACCGGGGCCTCAGGGCATGTCCAAGCAATGCCCGAGCCATGATGGTTTAGTCTTGCGTCCGTGAAAATGTCCAGTTGGTTCTGAAGGCGATCTCTTTGGAGACGTCGGATTCGCCGCTGTCGCAATAGCCTATTACCACGTTCTATAGGTTTACTGTGCGTAGAAGTATCAAGTTCTGTTCGCCGCCAGGGTGCAATGGGACTGGGTAATTGGGAAGTACTGGTGGTGTTCTGGCGTCCAACGCTTCTAAGGCGTTTCCCTGGTGTGTAAGGGGTCTTTTGAAGTCCGCCTGGGCAAAAAGTATAACACTATGGACTCCCCCAGCCACTTACTGGCGATTTCTGTATGACGCCAAGAATCTTGTTTGTCCGACCTAAGCCCTCGCCAAGAAACATGCCTGCACCACTGTAGTGTGGCCCTTCGTTCCTTCCATCATATCATTGAAATGCTAATGCGCAGTTAACACGCAGATAAAAATGTTTTAGTGCTGGCTCATACCACGCCACTGCTGCCAAAATTACGCCCGAGTAGCGCGAAATTTCAAAATTTTGTATGTTGCTTATGGTTGGAAGAACGTCTTCTGTGGTGCCTTTGAAACGTATCTTTCACCAAAAAGGCTTTTTTGGATCAAAAACCTCTTTTGCGGCGGTTATAGAGCTGACTGACATATCAAAGGCTTGTTCCTTCCGATTCAAGAATTTGTATTTTGTCCTCATGGACCGTCAAGCTTAATCAAGGCTGGCAATCGTGAAACCGTTACGTTCAGCCTTATGGCGAGTCAAGCAAGGGTGAAGTCTTTCTGTGTAAATGTGCAGGTACGGGTTTACAAGGTTAGAGCTGAAAACATAACGTTATAACTATATGTAAGCGAGTCATGTACCCGACCTCGGACTGCTCGCCCCTCTCTGTCGGGCCTGCGCAGCACCATCAAGCATTAGTGGATGCGGAATGATGGCACTGCAAACGCGAGGCTACCACATACACTCGATAGCATCACAGCGCAAGCAAAAAATATCCCGGGCCATCTCCACTAACGTGAAACCTGGGTAGGGGCGAAGAATGCAGTGCATAACTCTATCCTTGGCGCCTTCACGTTTTTGCCAACGGAGATGAAACCGCAGTGGAGTTGAGCTAGTATACAGCTCTTCTGTAAAAGTCTTGTCTTTGATGCACCAAGCTCGCTAGTGCAAAGCCTAAACGATTGTCCCGTTGTTTTTTTAGGACGCGTTACGAAGCGCTCCAGCGGGAGGCGTAAACGAGTGTCCCATTGTTTTTGTAGCTTGCCTTACGTTTTAGCGCGAGGCGTAAATGAGTTACCCGGTGTTTCAGTACCTTGACTACATGAGACGATTACAATGACGACGAGAGGATCCAGCAGCCAAAGCCGCTAAGAGGCTTCGCCCATAAAATACGTTTAGAGCGAACTTGCGATGCACCTCCCCTAATTTCCACTTCTGTAATTAGCCTGATTAAAATACTCGCGCAGGCATCAATACATGTGCTAACAAATGTTTTTAACTCGAACGCCACAAGTCGTTCACTAGGCCTGCTTTTAGTCAGCAAGGGTCCAGCTCTGACAGCGTAGGGAATGCGACCCCTTCTCGCCTTCTGCAGGCCTTCGTTTCAATGCCTACCCAGTAGCAAAGTTGCCCAAACTTCTTTTCAAATACATTAGTTTGCACTTTTCTTTAAGCCATCACTCTTTTTGTGTACCAATACTTTACACAGCTCTTAGGATTTTCGGCCCTCTGAGAGATCCAATGCTTTTGTATTACAATCCTATTGTGAGAAAAGCTATGATTTATTCCGTTTACCACTCCGCAATGCCATCATGTAATCTTTTAATAGACACTGGCTGGTATGAAGAAGCTGATTCGCCAAAGCATTGATTCACCGCAGATACAAGCAATGACTACACATTGCAAATGCTAGTCGCTGAGCCTATATAAAAAAATTAGAGACATGGCGCACTAGAACGACACACCACCAAATTTTCCTCTTGAGCAGCGGGATCACGAAGCATATTTTAAAGAGAAACATGCTCAGCGGACCGAACAGTACTCGTGAAATCGCCGCTGTCTTCTGAAAACAATACAAGCTAGCTCTTCTTGAGAGTATTCATTGGGAGAAGTTTGTGCATCCAGGTTGATGACTTGCTGTTCTAACACCTTGTACTCACAGTAACTCGAAAAAGAATTTGACCTTCAACCTCTGGTGCTATTGGTGAAGGAAACTGCTTGCGATTGTCAGTGAAAAGGTGGGGCTACTAACGGTCATGCTTTTTGCCGCAGCCGGGGATACACCACAAGTTGTGATAAAAAATATTCTGTAGTGGCCCTATATTCCACCTCCATGACGTTTTTTTTTAATGTGTATTTCAACCTTTTGTGAATTTTTCCACTTTTGCATATACCCCGGATGTTCAGCCTGCGTTGGAAGAAACTTCTGGAAAGGATATACTTCAACGTGCAGCACAACAGGTAGTTTCTTTTAGTGGAGAAGCACCTTAGGGTCTCGGGCTGTCGGGGTCGGCGTCTCACGTGGTAACAGTACTAGAACACCGGTACACTCGTTTTTGGACACCTAGGGCTAGTATGTAACGCGCCTTAAAATAACACACCGGGACACTCTTTTTGCAACGCCTCGCGCTAGAACGTTCATCAACATGGTCAAAAATGCGTACTAAAATAATGCACTTGGACACCCGTTGTCCGACGCCTCACGCTAGAACGCTTCGTGCTTCAAGAACACAAGACTTCTACAGCAAAGCTGCATACCTGTACCCACCTTGGGTTTCATCTCCGTGGGAAAAACCGCCAAGGTGCCAAAGCCTAACACACCACGCGCTCAGCATCGAAACCACATTATACGCTTCATTACTTCAATATCGCATCATACATCGAAACTGCATCATCTAAACCGCAACACGCACTTCTACACTGCACGCTTCGCACCTCCACAGGTATAGCGTTAGTGCAGATGGCCCGGTTTTTCATTCAGTGTAACTAAGGCATTTTTATTAATTCAACCCGCAACTAAGAGCAAACCAAATTTGTGGCTGCTGAAACATTCTATGCTCTAATTCTGGCCTCGTCTTTGTTCGGAGCATGTGAATTTCCGTTGTCGGCTGCATACTAGTGGGAAAGAGCAATGGCTGCCCCTATAAGTTCGAACTAACTGCAATTACTTGCAGCTTTGGCATACAGCCTCTCGCAAGGTGTCGTTAGCCTCTGGCGTACACCTTCAGGGAGCGGTCTATGTGCGCACCACACAACCCCAGTTTGTTGACGGCCCAATGGAGTGTGCCGCCGTGACAGTACGCATGGGGACAACGGAAACCACCGTGCCCAGCGTCTATATCCGGCCGCAGAAATCATGAGACGCCACGGCGCAGTGCCGGCTTCGCGCAAACCTGGGCTCGGACGCTGTACTGTGCAGCGACTTCAACGCACATCACCCTGCCTGGGGGAGTCATCTAGCCACCCGAAGTGGACGAGAGCTGTTAGACGCCGTCACCACCTGTACACTGCACGTGGCCAAAACCGGCAGCCCTACTTTCATCTGCCTTGTCATCGCCGTGGCAAGGTCCAGCAGTCGTGCATCGACCTAACCCTGGTAACGCAGCGGTGCGCCTATTCCTGGGAGACCGCCACCAGCACATGGAGTTCTGACAACTACCCCATACTGGTCACCCCCGCGAACCACCGCAAGCGAGCCGACGCAAGTGCATACGCAGTCACTAGCTGTGTCGACTTCCGCAAGGAAATGACTAAATGCACCAAGGACCCTGAAGTCGACTTCCTCGCAGCAGTCGTGCCGAGCGCCGACAAGGCAACGGTACGAGGATAGGTACCTCTGCGCACGCCACTCCCGGAAATGCAGCTGCTATGGCTTCGGGCCCGCCGCAACCAGCTACAGAGGAAGGCTTTGCGAAGCAAGCGCCTAGAGTACCGGCGGGCGGACGCCCAATGCCACCTACGAGCACGGCAGTGTCGCAGGCAGGGCTGGGAGTCGCTGTGTTCGTCCATGGACTCTCGCAAGGACCCCGGCAGAGCCTGGCATATCTTTAAGGCTCTGCTGGGGCCTACCACCACCAGCAGGCGTCCCCTGCATGCGGTCGCCATGTCCCTCGGCATCACAGAAGGGGCCCTGGCGGAGCTGTTTCCACTTCCTGCAGCCTCATGTGATGCGGCGCCAGCCGCCCCACACGACCAGAAAGTGGTGTCCCTCAGCTCCACGGACATCACGCTCTGTGAGCTGAAAGCCGCCCTGAATCTATGCCCCCAGCGGCGGAGCGCTCCTGGTATGGACGGGGTTACGTACCAGATGCTGCGGAACCTGGACCTGACTCAGAGCCGCTTCTGCGACTGTTCAATCGGGTCTGGCTGACTAGTGTCCTCCCGCCACCTTGGCTCGTGGGGCTCACCTCGCCAATTCTTAAGGTCGGCAAGCCCCCGACGGAGCCAGAGTGCCACCGGCCCGTGTTCCTTGATGTCGGCTGCTGGGAAGGTCATGGAGAGTGCAGCCCTGGCCCGTCTCGAGTAGATTGCGGACCACAGCGGCTTCTTCCGGGAGCAGCAAAGCGGCTTCAGGCGGCACCGCTGCACGGCTGACTCCCTGGGGGACATCATCTCCATGCTGGAACAGGCCCGCCACGACAAGGAGGTGGCCTTCCTGCTCCTGCTGAACATACGGTCGGCATTCGACACGGTTGCCCAGGGGACCATCCTGGAGGCCCTGGACGGCATGGGCGTTGTGGGGCGCCTAGGAGGCTACATCCGGGCGTTCCTGCGTGACCGGACCCAGCGTGTGAAGGTCGGCCTGGCGACCTGCAGTTCTCGGGAAGTCCGCTCCGTGGTGCCCCAGGGAAGCGCGCTGAGCCCGTTCCTTTTCAACTTGGTGCTGGCTCCTCTCCCCGACAGCATCCCTCCAGGCTTGCGACACCCAGTGGAGGTGGCGGTGTACGCTGACGACGTGGCACTCTGGACACATGGCCCCACCAAAGACTGCCACATATTCAAGGCGTGCCTCAGGAGGCTCTCGGCGCAGTTGCAGTTTTTCACCTGACGTAGCATGTCAGGCCCTTTGCTGGACAAACCTCGTCAGTGTCATTAAACCATTCTCTCTCTCTCTCTCTCTCTCTCTCTCTCCTCGAGAGCCGTGGCCTGCAGCTCTCGGAGGCCAAAACGCTGGCCCTTATGCTGTACCCGGGAGGATGCAGGGCTCGACGAGCAACACCGCCCATCACAATCAACGGGCGGCCTCTTCCCTGGCGGCTGACCGTGAAGTACCTGGGGCTGCTCATTGACTGCCGGCTCATATGGCTGCCAGCTGTAAAGGCCCTCAGGGCACGCAGCGCACGGGCGCTCCAAGGGGTGCGGCAGCTTCTGTCACGAGGCAATGGCTGCTCACACCAAGTGGCGCAGCGCGTGTTCCACGGCATGGCCTCCGCAGTTGGGCTGTACGCGCTTCCACTCGCCTACCTGGGACCATGACGCTGGTAGGAGCTGGAGATCAACCAACGCCATGCCATCCTCCTCTGCCTGGGCCTCCCCTCCACGTCGCCGGTGGCGGGCACTTACCGAGGCGGGCACCTGGCCCATCGAGATGCGGGCCATGCAGACAGGCCTTCGGCACATCCAGCGCATGCTGACCGTACGCGACGGGGCTCCACTCCTGCAGAGGTTCTGTAGCCAGCCCAACTCGCACATGAGCACGCTGCTCACTATCTTCGAGGACGGCATCGAGGTTCTGAACCGACCCCGTCTGGAGCCGCCACCACCACACACACGACCTTCAACGGGGTCCGCAACAAGCGGACCACACCACCCCAGGCCATCCGCCACGAGGCGGCCGCCCTGCTGCAGGATGACCTGAGCAGCTACCTGCATCTCTTCACGGACGGCTCCGTGAAACACACCACGTGCGAGGTGGCGGCTGCGTGCGTGGTGCCTGAGCTGGGAGCCAGCCGGAGCTGCCGCCTGCCCTTCCCCACTTCCTCCACACGGGCGGAACTGGCAGCGCTGTACCTGGCCACCGACCTCCTCCTCGAGAGGGGGCCCGACGGCCACCCCGGGGTGGTCATCCTCACGGACTCCAGGACTGCCCTGCGGCGGCTGCACGCGGCTGCACGGGGCCGATCAACCCACCAACAGCAGCGGCTACCCAAAGCGCTCCCTTGCAACCAGGCTGCGCACTGTGGCCTCCCAAGGCGGCGACCTGCAGCTGCACTGGCTGCCGGGCCACAGTGGCATCCAGGGAAACGAAGACGCCGACGCCCGCGCCAGGGAGGCCCACCAGGAGGGCACCCCAGTCTCCCAAGACGTCACCGCGTTCGACGAGGCCCGCACTGCCCTGGCCCGCATGGTGCAGACGATGCACCCCGACCCTCGGGTCATGAGCGGCCTGGCGCCCAGACCGTTGCCCGCACGCATCAGCAGGGACGCCCGCTGCCTGCTTCTACGCATGTGGCTCAACTGCCGCAATGTGGCGGAGCGTCTGCACCGACACAGGCGCAAGGACTCCCCTACATGTGCGGACTGTTCCGAACTAGAGACGCTCGAGCACCTACTCTGCTTCTGCCCTCACCACGCGAGGTCGAGAGCAGAGCTCCACCGAGCGCTCCAGCGTCGAGGCCTTCCCAGCGCCGGCATGGAGGACCTTCTGTTCCCGAAGGGGCCTGCAGCAACCGAACGGGAAGCCTTCGCTTATCTGCTTCATTTCCTGGAGACGACAGGCCTTACGCAGCGGCTGTAGCCCAGAGTGCAGTGATTGACTGATGCGCCCAGACTGACAGCTCTCTTTATACCTTTCTCTCTCTCTCTCTCTCTCTCTCTCTCTCTCTCTCTCTCTATCTCTCCTCTCTCTCTACTTTATCCTATCACTCCCCTCTACTTCCCTTCCCCTGCACTGGGTTGTATGCAGGTGAGCTCCCTGCCGAGCTCAAAATATCCCCAGTGAATTTCCTTTCTTTTTCCCGTCGCAAACCACAACCACCACCACCTTCAGGGAGCGGTCTTTATCGTAACTGGTGCATTCAGTGCGCCGATTAGTTCTTTCAAGCAGGCAAAATACATGTTTTTTTGTGATGAAAACGACATATCAAAGTATGCGGTTGTTGTATAAGACAAGGTTTGGTAGTCCACTTCAAGTGTCAAGATTTCCCCAGGATTCAAACACAACTTCCTTAAAACCAAGTTCACGCAAATAATTTACAACACCCGTTGAGGTAAGTCATAAGCGGTGGAGGGGTACGATTTCGTGCGTATGACGAAGATTGCACTGAAGGCTGTTTATGAGCTCGAAAGACATAGAATCAGTCGCTATATTCTGTGTATATTGGCTTAGAACGAACACTTTGAGGGAGGAGCCACATGGCCAGCACGTTTTAAACGTGATAGGCACAACGACAATCGTGAATACAAGCTTCTTCAAAAGAAAACTTCGCAGTGCTTCTAGGATGTAATTTAATCCCAGTTTTGCACAAGTTTTTCAGAATCGCCACAGATGTTCCGGCACTGTGGAAATAAAGTCAGAAGGCCTGACAATGACGAAATGCAGTGGCGGGTTAGTGTGGCGATTAAATTTATACACATTATACAGTGGTTTATTTTTGGTCTAAGTAATATCTGCATAATAAATAAACACTTAAACACAATCCGGGAAAATCGTCCGACACCTATAAAAAGGTCCAGAGTAAACACTGTTGTGTGTTGAGGCGTATCTCGCATCCATAGGCATCACGAGAATATCAATCCGCTGCATTTGCGTCAACGAAAGCGGTGCGGCATGTCATCCTACCAGTCTCTCGAAGAAATTAAGGACAGCGCTTCCACCTCTTCTCTCCTCCTGCTGAGAGCCACCAAGCACGGAAGCATGGCACGTGGATGACGGCGCCATGGGATCCACGGCTGCGCGGCAGCGAAACGCTTTAGCGAAGCGGCGACGGTTCATCATCACCTGATTGCACAGGCGACCACGTGGCACCCTGAAAGTCACCAGTCGACGAGATTTTACTGGCATCCCGTGAAACGTTCCAAAATATCGGCATGTAATCATGAACGAACATTATCTGTGCGTCGATATTTGTGGTCTGCGGCTGTTTTGGCAAGATCTTGCTTGGAGGTTAAGAAAGTTTATCCCTCAATTTATGTACACAGCAGGAAAAGGCTTAAGCTTCGTATGGTGCGGACAAACCTTGGGAATTGAAGCGTCAGTGGTTCCGAGGCATGTTGTTATTTTTTACCACACGAGGCAGCACTGCAGGCACGAATATTTGCAATGACGGCAAAGTCCTGACCAAGCCAGTGATGCCTACCCCGGGAGGTCACATTATACTAGGACAGCTTCTCTTTAAAGCCTCGCGATCATTAATATTTTTCTTTTTAGGGTCCTGTTACATGACTTTTGTGTTTTCTGGCTAATCTCCTCCCTCTCTTGGGGATGAACCATGTACGAACAGAAATGACTGAAAATCTTGGATATGTTGCAAGGAATGTGATACCATTGCCAGGCAGACTCTTCTCAAAGTATTTTAATATCGCTTTTTCACCATATCAAAACGTTTCCCCCAGCAATACGTTTCTTCAATTACGGTGGGACTATTTGTTTTACCTATACCTCAGTCACCAGAGTTCTTCAATGAATTAAAAATGTATGGCGCGGATGGCATCGTATTTTGGTGTAGAAGACTGAATTATGTTTTAGAAAATGGCATCGTATTTTGTTGTAGAAGACTCCTCCATTTCGTATTTGCGCAAAGCCTCCAGTTGGGCGAGTTCATACATATATGTCAACTAAACAAAGCACAAATTATAAAACAATGCATAAGTCCTACCTCTGTATGTGCACATGCGCATCAGCAGGCATTCCACAGAGCGGGTGGCAGAAGCTGATGAACCGCAGCTGGGCGGCGCTGTATTTCCAGCCGACGTGCAACCCTTTGTCTTCGCCGAATAGGGCCCTCCTTGTCCCCGTACACCGCTAGGGACCGCTTCGTGCGCCGGGTCCCAGCAGCGGAAGTATTCGATGAAAGGCCCCTCGGCGCCATACTGCCAAAAGTCCGCCTTCTCACCGGTACCAATGTGCATGCCCTGCTTGTTGAGACGGACAAGCGGGTAGCAAACCATCACACGACTTCATCTTTCATATGGCTTAGTTTCTAGAATGACATCCGCTAGAAGAAAATATTAGCGGGTTTGCTGCATTTTATTCGCCAGAAACGTAGGCACCCGAAGGCCTTCTATCTCAACGGATCTTTAGTGGTACTCCGCCGGGCTCTTTGCGCTTCTGTGTCTTGTTTTAAGTTGTAGAAATTGGCTACCCCGAAGAACGCGGGTAGTACTAAAGGACACATCAGGATGCAAGGACTATCTGGCTAAAAACGCTAAGCGCAAACACACTAGCGCTCCAGCCAACTCAGCCGGCAATACGTGCGCACCGACTGCAACTATTTGCATCTACCCTGCGTGCCCGCACAGACAACACTGTCCCGAGTAGAATAAATCAACCAGTAAGATCTGGCCCACCCTTACATGCTCTAAGTTCGATTGTTATTATGACTCTCCGCATTTTCGGGAGCAAGGCCGTCAGAGGGCAAAGAGCAGCGAAAATGAATAATTCCTATAGAAGAAAGCGGAATGGAGGGAAAATGTGGTTGAATAAAGTGCCCAAAATTGAAGATGGCTGGTGTATAGAGTCAGGATAAAGAGGGAAAATGCTTATCGGGTGAATAAGATGACTGATGCATAACACCAGGTGTAAGACTGGGCTACTTTCACCGAAATTAACAATCCCTCCAAACACAACACACTGCACTACGGAAAGTTCCAAGCACGTTCTTACCAATCTTCTATAAAAGTACCGCTGTCGCCCACGTCGGCACAAACATTTGCTTGAAAATATCGAAAATAACCGGTCACCCGCATGCCCTTATTGCGCTCACGACAGTGCCTCCAGTACCGCTGGCAGACGCCGTTTAAAAGAAAGAGAGCCTTGATCTATACAGCGGCCACTAGGTCGACGTACAATCAACAAACACTTTCATTATTGCGAGTACCACTTAGAGCTGAAGGGGCCACAAATTTTCAGAATGTCGCTTCCCTCACCCTGAAACGCCTATATCACGAGGCCTCCAAGCACGCATCGACCACAATTGACAGTGTAACTGGGCTGATCTTTACATCTGCGATGACAACCAGCCGGAGCAAGTACTCAACGGTATTTTCAAGTTCAAACCTAACGTCCGGATACTGGATGCCAAACGCCCCAATACCGCCTAAATTATTGTGAAAAAATCTCGGGGGGAAGGGGGGTTCGAGGCACACAAAATGTCGAAGGGACACCAGCGATTTTTTTCGCAATTCATGACCAACTCACCCAAAAAACCACACGCCTAAATCCTCTTCGATGGCATTAAAGTTCCAGACGTGATTTGTTAAATACATACAATCAAGAGCTGCAAAAACACGTGGCATCGCACAAAGCAGAACCACCTCAAGGCACCTCCCCCTTATCTGTAGAGCAAGGCTCTATCTCGCCTACCCACGCGAATCTTCCGAAAGTGGGACCCACACTATACATTTGGAATCATACAAAAAAGAAAACTGCCCAAATAAAACAGATCAGCTACCTACGCGTTCTCACAGTGTCTCCCATCTACCATCACTACATCAGGCCCCTCATCCAGACTTTTGAAAATAAGATTCCAGACATCAGTGCGGAAACCACCGCTGACAGCAGCAGAACGCGGCGCTCCAACGCGAAAATGCAGTCGCGTAAAAACAGACTTCTAACACGCCAGAGCCTCTCCCGCGGACTGAAGCGATTGACGAAACTGCTAACGAACGTACTCTTCTATTATTCCCCAGAAGACAAGCAGCATTCAATGATTCTGGTCCCCTATCCGTCATACATCAAGAGGGTTAATAGTCGCTGTAGAAAACTGTGTCCTCACATTCTTCCTAACTTGTAACTCAAACAGTATAAAAACCATTCAGTGAAGTTGCACATCCTGCACATTTGGCAGCGAACATCACATATTTTCCTCTCCTGCAATTTCAAAACATTTCCTCGCGTAATGAGGACCACACGCACACGCGTGTGGTCCTCACTCGCACTTGCACACGCACTTGCGAACAACATAGATTTTTTTAATTTACAACCAACCATCTTCACAGACGGGTAGTACAAATACTAAAGGTAAATGGCATCACCATCCGGTAGACCAGGAAATGCTAGCAAATACTGTAGACGCCCTCTACATCACCTATTACAGGCAAACACAAGGTTACACCGTGGATGGCGACGCCACGGACACATTCAGCGTCTTCAACTCAAGCTAGCAGAACTTCACAAAAAATTTCGACTCACGCGGCTTCGCTTGCAAACGCATGAAGTGGCAAAATCTGCAATCAAATGCGTGGGATTCTCGGCATTCGTCGCACCTGTTCCCGATCCTAAGAACTGAAACATGGCGCATCACCATCGCTTAACGCAAACAATTGAAACAACCGTGGATCCAATCCACAACTCGTCAAAAAAATCCAAGCCTGGCCTTTACGAAGCCTTGGACGCATCTATACACTTCAGCTCTTATCGAGGAAAAATTCCGCGTGGGATCGCGATATAACCGAAGCTGGAAGAAGGGGCGGCCTTAGTTTGTCTGCTTCCAGGAGCTGCGCTTTGTAGGGGTACTCCTGGTATTGCGTATCCATACCAGCTATTTATTAACTATGCAATTAATAAATAGCTCACCCGCTCGTCGAAAGCGCTGACGATGAGCCTTGCGATAGTCGCGGCAAGGCCAGCGGCGGTAACAGCTCTGGTTGAGCGCGGGTAAAAAAGCGGTTCCTGCAGGGCTGCGGTCGTCAGTGCCACGGTGTTTCGCCAGTAATCGTACTCGGCTGGTGGGTCACGGGCCGAGTTGGGAAGCGCCATGAGGTCGTCATCACCCCTGTCGCGACAGAAATGGGACGCGTGCTAGAAGAGAACTTTTGCGAAATGTTCATTGCCCTATTGCAAAAAGGCTTTCAAATGGCAGTCATGGCTGGAAAATGCTGCGTGGAAACTGTGAATACCTGAGTGCTATTTTTATATTCAATACTCCACGACGGCTGAGGCTCGCGGTTTTAGAGTAACAATTTCATGCGTAATTTAACCAAATATTTTTATTGAGTGCGTGAAAGAGGAATATAGGGCGACACGTGATCGTTCGAGGGCCAAATAGGTGCGAAGAAAGCAAACTAGCTGAACTGCTTTAAAACATACCATGGTATAAGTAAAATATTAAGTGTCCTTTTACTTTGTGAGGAGGCATCCCCAGAAAATATGTGCACTGTCCAAGGACTGCACGAAAAAATACAAGTCGGTTTGGAATTACGGTTAGTGCATACGTCCTGACTAATTAGCTGAGTAAAATTTCGGTATACTAGGGTTTTATATTTGCGGACAAACATGCGGATGTCTGTTTTTCGTCACGTCGTCGGCATCTTACATTTGTGTAGCACATCAACCTAAACCACTCAAAAACGGGAACAGCACTCAGGTCACATCCGGCAGTGAGATATCCACGTTTAAATGTCCCACAAGTGGGGCGAGCATGTCGTCGGAGTCGCGGCTTTTGTTTATTGATTCAACAGTAAATGAGAAGAGAAAGATGTACTGTGGATATAATTGTGCATCCAGTCACAAGGTACAACGGCATACAACATGGTGGGGAGATGGGAATATTGAGGGGTAAGAGGATGAGTGAGCCACAATATCTGTAGGGCAGCATTACGGAGTAATCACTTCAAGTTGGAAGAGCGCACCGCATACTCCGAAACCCACAACAACTTAACCGCACAGCGCACTAGCGCTCAACAACGACTAAACCGTTAGCGTTCTTGTGTTGTGTCTTTTCTAGTCCATGTCTATTCTTGGGCTGAACTGTACATAATCACTAAACCCGACTGTGCGTGCACGCCCATCCTTTAGCCGCCTCTTCCCCTCCTAAACAGAAGGGCAGGTACAGGGGCACCCGTGCACCCATAGTCGAGAAACCGGTGATGCGCGCGTGCTTAGATGTGAAAGAAACACGCCAAAATGTTGCCTGGAAGCCCTTCAAGCTATACGGATATAGCACTCGCCGAAACGTCACATCATGGGCCATTCAAGAAGGAAACACGAAACAGTTGCCCATGGGTGCACTTATGCTAATGGCTTTACATGATATAACGTTAACACCCACGTCCACATTTTTGAATAACCTAACCAAAGACGGCTTCGCTGCAAAAAGAGGTCTAAGCCAGGGGGAGAAGGGTGCAGATGTTTGGAAGGGTAATGTCAGTCTTTTAAAGATTGTGAGTGGTTAGGCTACTCTACGAGACATTCTACGAGACAAACTAAGACAAAATAATAGTACGGATGGATGGGAGATTATTCCGTACAATTTTTGTGTGTTAGTTTGTGTTAGCGATGTTTCTGGGGTGTGGTCTTGTTCACAAGTCTTAATGATAAACGCTATAACTTTTTAGGACATCTATATTGACCGATCAAGGACACCTTTTCAAGTTTAAATCATTCATATATATTAATACCTTAATAAACGACCCTTCTACGTCGCCGAATTCGATTGACAGCGTTTGGCGATTGAAAAGATGCTGTACTTTGTTTTATTCGCGCTATTACGCAATACTCAATGAGAAAATTATCGAAATGGAAATATTTCGCGCGGTCACATTATTATCACAGCATCATGCACTAACTTGCAAACAAGAGCTTGAATATTCGCCGCAAAAAAGATTGACATTATAACAAAGACCGTCAATATCAACTTGAAATGTTGTTTTCCCCGTTACACCAATGTCAACTTGACAACAGACAGTTTTTTACATCGAACAATTGCGAAGTGAAGCCGTAAATAATGTGTGTGTTATAACTAAACATTGCATCTTTTACAACGGGTCTTGTGGGTCTTGGTTTCTCACCAGCTGCTAAAGAGCGGGTTTTACAGGGGCGGGATACCCAAAATTTTAAAAAGCACCTTAAGCACTCCCAGCGGCATATGAAACAGAGGGTGCACTCTTGTGAACAACCCTAGTGACAGAGCCCGAAGCGTTAACGTAGTTTATTTTCTGAATAGCACATTTTTGTGTATTTTGCATTCTATGTGGATCCTGTACCGCGTGGTTATTAATTAAGCAATTGTGTTGTGTCCAAAGTATCTAGATATTGCGGAGTGCAAGTGGTTCGATTATAATTCGTCCGCCTTGTGGCTGAAGGTAGAGAGAAGTGAAAGTTACGGTGACAGCCTATATTTGGATCCCACAAAGGCGCCAAAGTTGGAATTGAGTCCTGCGCCCCACTCTCTAATCGGCATGTCGTGCTGTGTTATAATAGGTAGTGTTGTATAAACTTGGAGACTTCTGTAAAAGCATACCGGCTGGTCTGGACATCTGTGTCAGTGTTCCCGCGAGTGCCATCAGCCTGTCCAAGCAGTAGAGAACGCTGTGCTCGGCCCGGCTTCCAGCCAGAAGTCGACGTAGGATGACGCATTATCGGGGAATTCACTATAGAGCCGGCGTCAGCTGCTCGTTGTCCAGGCTTCTGCTTGGCAAAAGTTGCATCTGCACACGGGAACATTGAGCAGCAGCTAAGACGAGAAAAACTTAATAAAGCCTTGCCCAAGCAATATATTTTGCCCCTGTAATTCTATTCCAGGCTTGGCACAGACTGGGAATTCATTGGGCCTTTAAGTCTCTTAAGTGATTTGAATGCGAAAGCCAGCGATGATGGAATACATAGCTTTTGCTAGCGGAAAGGGCGAAGAAAGCCGGCCGTACCAGCGGAGTCTTGGACTGAAGACCCCGATCACAAATTTGCTCTTTTCAGCTCTGATTAAAAGGTCTTCTCTCTCTCTCTCTCTCTCTCTCTCTCTCTCTCTCTCTCTCTCTCTCTCTCTCTCTCTCTCTCTCTCTCTCTCTCTCTCTCTCTCTCTCTCTCTCTCTCTCTCTCTCTCTCTCTCGTCACTGCTGCATCGTGTTTGCGGTTCCGTCACGTTCACCTGCCATGCAACACGCAACCGGATAATCCTTGGTCCATCCTGGCACGGTGCCGTGTTAGTGGTGTAGTTACCACACTTAACACGGGTTCAAATCCCCCTAGAGCCGAAATGAGTTTCTATGTCTATTTTATTTACTTACTTTTTGTTAACAGTGGCCGTAATTTGGTTTCATTCATGTAGTCGGCAGCACCTACGGTCAGCATTCGCGTTTGATAAGACATCTACGGCTTTTGCCTTATGAAATATGTAAAGGTTTGTATATATCTGTGCGGAATGGCATTTCCTTTCAATTTCTCATATTTTCCTTAAAAAACATGAAAGAACCTGTTGTTTTCAGGCCTCTCAAAATTTCGTCAAAACTCCGTCACAAATCTAAACACAAAAAATGCGGTGCATTTGTGCCTGGTTAGCGATGAATGAGATTAGGAAAGGATACACTTGCGTGCGTTGCTTTTCCTGCATCTCTCTGCTAAGTATATCTATTAAACATCTACGCGAGTTTAATATGTCGTGAAAGAAATAATACTGCCTCCCTCGCCCCCCTTACATCATCTATTGCAGGCTAGGATTTACTATGCCTAACCCACGGGACGCGTCTGGGTGGCCCGCCCCTTTTGTGATTTGTTCAAGGCTTCAACGATTCCTAATCTGGGCTGCAAAGATAATAGAGCTAAAGACGCCGAAGATCGGGAAACTCCATACAATGACGTTCCGGCTCCCCGAACGGAGCCTTCTGCACAATCTGTTTGGACAAGGCTGTAGTTCGGGGTGGCAAGATATGAGCATATCGTTTCGTTCTTGCTTTTTTTATACCAGACTATGCGACTCCAGTGTGCCAACTCTATGATAGCAACGGCGTCCTGCGGTCACCGAAATCAACTTTTTATCCTGTAATTGCGCTCCAGGGCTTAAAGGCTATTAAGTGTGGTAGGACTGCAAAAACCATTCCTCTTCATACTTTGGAAGATGAGAAGACAGTGTTTGGAACTTCATGCAACGGCAACAGAATTTGTCCTCAGTAGCCACTACGTTCTGTGTTCAGAGCCAGTGAGCAAAGCACTGTCAAGCACTGCGCAATCAACGAAGTGTCCGAAGATGACGAGAACTGCATTGTTGCTTCCCCGAGCAAATGCGCGCATTGCATTTCCTCCTCAACGTACCGTTTTGTTTATGACCTGCATTATGCGCATTGAGTAGTCTTTCTCATATTTCCTGTCATCCGATGGCACGTGCCTATGCTACAGAAGCAGAATCTTAGAACTAATGCAGGAATCCGCGTTGGTTCAAACACGCAGTCTCGAAGACGCCATGTCGCAAAGTGGTGGCATACCGTGATGTTTTTGAGCTTTGCCACGAGTTCCTTCCCGTATGACTCGGGTATCCAGGCTTGTGCCTGAACTCCTTCAATGATGTAATCCCGTAGTATTACCGCCAAGGTTTCCACGTGACGCCTCCATAGGTCACCCAACTGCGAAAAGCAAATTCAAGCAAGGCTGTGACAGAATAATTGATCTGTATTTACAGGTTAAAGATCTTGTAGTCGTTAGTAGGACAATATAAAATAAATAAAACAATATCCCACAGTTGCGTAAACTACACAGCTGAAGTTGAAATTGAAGTTCATTAGGAACTCATTAGGCTCATTAGCACATTAACTCATTAGCAAGCTCATTAAGCGAAATGGCAATCAAATATGTGTGGCCATGAATAGTAATTCATATGTGGGCAGGCTTGCGTGCGTGTGTGCGTGTGTGCGTGTGTGTGTGTAGAAAGGGTAACAAGAAAGAACAAAACATTGAATTTCTAACAACTAGGAGGAAATTGGAAGGAATCGAGAAGCAAATTTTCAATCACAAATTGGACCGCGTATAAAAATACGCCTAACCCAAACATTTCCCTGAAAGTTCTTTGAGAGGAAGAAAATTCGTCATGTGAAAGAAGCGCCGGAAGGCGTGGTAACAGCGAAAAATTACACCAGCTGTCAACAATGCAGGCGGCGTGCACGTAACGTAGGAAAGTGAAGCCCCTACGCGGAGATTTTTTTGAGCAAGACATTTGAGGGATGTAGCCGGCCGGCGGATATTTCAAAAAGTGAAGCACTTGCTTTTAATTTGTGAAAACGTTTTATAGTAACATTGTTTTCGCGTAAACAGCTGCAAATGATTTATTTCTGTGCGTCGTACATCTTTGTAAATCCACAATTTCTGATTACAGTCACTCGCTTAACATCTTGTTGTTTCACTCAAACAACAAATACCAAAAGTTTAAAAACTCACACGAACTATGAGAACATACGTGATTATGCTTCCCGCGTTACAAAAGTTTCGCTTTTGTAACTCAATGTTAATGCCATCTAGGTTGGCAGTTTTGGGTGACACTCGCCCATTAATTTGGGCGCGTAACCAGCCCTACGAAAAACTGCTCTGCTACCGTTCTGGCGAGATTTAAAGTGCTACAGAAATCGCAATTTGTAAATTGGCAATCAATACTTGGGCTCATGGCCGTTTGCTCTTTGTGATTGCTTTCGGTTTTGTCAGAAACTAATTATTCAGCTTGAAAATGCTCGCACAAAGATTCGCAAGGGCACCCACGCACAGGCTCTTAACAGCACACGACTCAAGCTAATAGCATGCTCAGAGCGGACAACAGCTGTGTCATGAGCAGGATGTTATCAGAATTAACACGAAAACATGGTACAGCAAACAGGTGGCTGACTAGCACCAAACCTGTGTCGTCATCTCAATATTTTTGGCGCCTTTGTACATTACCCGCAGCGCTAAAAATTACTATTCGAAATACTCCTCACTCTTTGTTGAACCCTTAAAACGGTATCAGTATCCCGATACAGTTGAACATCGTTGTCACGAACCCGCATATAGCGTATTATCGGCTATAGCGAATTAAATACAAACTTTGGTTGGTCACGCTCTCTTTCAATGACACTTATTCTTTCATAACGAAACTGAAACCGTGATGGCCATGTGCGATATCGGATACAACGAAGAAATATTTCACCAGAGGTCTAAAAAGCCACAAGGAAAGAAACCCCGTCGTCCGAAACTACAGTAGTATAAAGACCCTTTCGTTCGTCGACACTGTGGAAAACTTCATCCTACTCCGTGCTGTAAGTAGCCACCAGACGAAGATCACATCCTTCATAAAATAAATAAGGACCCAGGCATGTTTTGTCAAGTGTACTTTGTCCCGCAGTAATTTCACGTACTCATGTTCCGGCTCATTCAGGTCGAAATGTAACATGGAGAAAGATAATGATTACCTTGTTTATAGTGGATTCGAAGCCTAAAAAATGCACTTTTGTCTCAAGTATTTTTGCGCGATTCAGATTTTCGATGTGTTAGCGCCGATTTTTACCACTACTGTTACAACGAATATCGAATATAACGAACTAATTTGCTGTGCCGACACTACCTCGTTTAACGATGTTCGACTGCACTCTAAAACATTGCTGCAATTTTACACATTCGTAACTCTTGTTGCGACTTTCGCAAAAAGACGTTATCCTAGGAAAGTCGGCCTAGTGTCTTTGTTGCACGCGATGGTATCGACCTAAATATTCGTATACCGTGACGCATACTGTACGTCTTGTCGCATCCGGGGAGCAACCTGTATAGCCCGCACGAAGAAAAGTAGCGGTCAGCATATATTGCAAGTTTTAAAGCAACGGCTTCTGCACCTCAGTGCGCCGTCATTCTGCCAAAACGCCGGGCACAGAAGCCAACTTACAGAACGGTTTGCACAATGGCACGTCAAGCGCGTCAAGATAATAAAAAACACTTCTCACGGTCATAAATGACCTTGTGTCCTTCACGTTATGAAGCGGGCGTCAATTCGATTGAGATATTACGGCATGATCGAAGCAGTTTCGATTTTCTACTTCGACTTAACTTCAAGTTTCATGGTGGAAGTTCGCGTTTTAACCGTCTTTTTACTAAGAAAGGGGCTTTGATTTTTTCGCCCATGCAACTGCAGACAGGTCTTTTGTGCTCCCACGTGCCATTTTCCCGCACCAAGCTCAGAAGAAGCCGTACCTGGACGGCAACGTGTTCGGCGCTGACAAGCGGTCCGAAGCGAAGTTCTGTTGCCGCGTGGCAGACGACGGTTCTTTCGGCCGTGTCTGTCGGTGGTGTGGGAGTGAGGTCGGCATGCAGGTGAAGGAACCACAGCGCCACCTGGTCGAGCAGCCGGCCTTCTAAGGACATCGAGTCCAGGAGGTGCGACAGGGCGGACAAGAGGTGACGGTTGCCTGCCAGCAGCACGTCTTCTGCCCTTGGGTGCACCGCTGTGCCGTTGAGCACTGACCGGAGGAGGGCCAACCACGTTTCACCTGCGGGCGTGGCGAAAACTCAAAAACAAGTTCATACATGCTTGGCGAAATGCAAGACCGAATGTGTGGATAACCACACATGTGACACTTCGACTAAATTGTATGCGGTGTGGGTTGGAATGTTTTGGCATCATGCTCAGAGGTGAGTGATTGAGTCGCTACAGTGCTGCTAAGGCTCGCTTAGTGCACGGTTTTAACCTTAGTGCACGGAGAAAACTGAGGATGACTCACAACTACACGTTAAAATTTTGCAATGATTCTTAGCGTTATTGATTACATGTTTCTGAAAATTGTGCGTTGGTCTGCACGCTGCTTAATTTCAGCTCCTGTAATAGGTTCCTTATAAACATTTGCTGGTAAAGTGTCTTCCCTGAGCAAATTTTCTGTAATAATATGCTGTAATACCAAAACAAAATAACAAGCGAAATAACAAACTCGGTATTGTTTATATTCAAGGATTGTAGTTGCAAGCATACTAATATTAAAATTAAAGGTCTGTAGAGAGCGCCTAAAATCTAACGTCCATCTCAAGGCGCTTCTTGCTACTTTGAAAGAAGCTCTGGTTTCAGCAATATCACGCTCAGAAGTTCAACTCCCTACTTTGCTACTAACGGACTTTTTAATTTCCTCAAAAACACCCCAAAACAACATCCCGACACTACGCATGTTTTTCTCAAAATACAAAGTAACTGTCTTCATGACAAAATGTATAATCTGTACGCGTATCGCCGAGGCACCAACGACGGGTCGTGGTGTATCATAACTATAGCCCTATTCACGGGACCCATATGTCTCGCTAGCTGAGTTGTCAGGGGCTTGGACAATACCGTAACTCTTACGTGGTCTAAGGTCATCAAAAGTAACGTTTTATGTCCGGGGTTTTTTCTCGAGGGAAAGGCAGGTGGAAGGGGTTCTGCCTTTGCACGCTCGGCTATTTACTGCAGCACAGTTCAAGCCAAGTGACACGGGAGTGCAATAAAAAAGGAAGTCTCCCGTTTTGCAACCGGCAGAGTGGCCGGCGCGCGCTCTCATGCTTACAATTACACGGAATATATCTTCATTCGGTGTAAATAAGCATTTTTGACACGGGTCAATTTTTTCGCAGGATGCGCCGCAGCGATCCCGTGTGCATGCCGTTGGTAGGATTTGATTTTTACGTTTTACTGGCAGTTTGAAGGTCTTGCGGTTAGCTGCACTGTACGCTCCGACATTACCTATCGGAGGAAACCGGAAATCTCTGAGGGAGAAGAGTCTTGCTGTGGAGCGCAAATGTTTCACACCCATACGTTTCAGGTGTACATATCTGGTAAAGGAAATTTAAAGCTCGTCATACGGTAGCATTTTCGCCGTACTACGACTGATAATCTCCTTCGCAGCGTAAGAGGGGACTAGTGCGGGAAATGGTGGACAGATCATAAACTGCTTAGGGCGTGCATTGGCCGCAAAGCAGTACGGTCAACTGTTTGAGACTTCAAAATTGCTGGAGCTTTTTACGTTGATCGGTCGCATCACCATGTCTACGATGGCAATCGCCGCCGGAGTGAGGGCGTAGAATTTCATTGCCCGATTTCCGTGGTAATTTTCCGTGGACACGGGAACCTACCACACTCTGCGCAATACGACGAAAACATCTGTGACACAGTCACGGAGGCACTGTCCACGCTTTGAACTGCGATTGCCACGAAATGTCTTTTTAGCACTTCTCCCATGAAAAAAACGTTCAGAATACAGTGGTGAAACAACACATTTCAAACATCAGTGTCTGGGGGTCTTCAAGCATTCCCTGAATTTCCCAAGCTGCCTTCGAGTCCCGGCACTTTTAATGCTCCAGAACAAGGACATTAAGACTTCTCATAGTTTGTCTTGCATATGGCACTTCATGCCCTTGCTCTTCGTTTTCACTACCATCTGTCCTCCCGTTTTGCACGCATCGTCAGCGCGTGAAGGTTGACATCACACATTTTTCCCGAGTGTTCTGGAGGCTGGTCCTCTGTTCAACCGTTCTTCCCCAAGCAGCTCCTCGAACTGCATCGCTTTGCCAGTCAAGTTCGAATCCTCCCGTGTGAGGCCGGGCTCGATTTTTTTTTCGGAGGGTCCGCTATCGTTTTTTTTTGGTAGCCCTTGCAAGGCTTGGCCTTTTGGTCGACCACACTTCACTTGAATGGCCTCCCACCTTGATCGTTTTTCGGGTCCGGGCTGCCTTGGTCTTGGTTGGCAGTGCTATGCCTGCACTTTTATGGTACATGACCCCGGAAGTCCTTGTGGCTGCACCAATTATTTCGGTTGGACAAATATTCCTCAGGTAGCGTCAGCTCCTTGTGTCCACCTGTTGTAACCCCATTCAAGCAGCAGTTGGGGTGGCGATCCGGAAACAGTCACTTCTTTTCCATCTCGCCAGCAAGTTCATTTGCTGTGCAATTTTCAGGGTGTGGAGCCTTCCACCTGGCCAGCTTTAGATGCGATCCCAGCTGCCTTCGTTAGCTGGAGGTACAGGCAGGAGTACCAGAAGGCACGCACTCCTGGCGCTTCTACTCGAGTGGCAACCTGCCTCTGTGACCCTTTCCTGCTTGATATCTCCAAGAGGTTTGCCATCATGCCCTGCATGCAATCGTCCGGCAGCAAAAATGCCCAGCAGCATTGCTGTCCTGAAAGCAGGCAGCAGACCCAGTTCCTGTGAAAACATCTGTGCATTTGTTAGCAGGCTTTTCTGTGCACCCAGTTCTTCTTTTACACGATCAAAGCACAGGCGTGGTGATCTGGTAGACCTTCGGCACAAGTGTTACAACACGGTGTTTCCACTTGGGTGCGAGCCTTGCATTCCCTCTCTTTTTGTTGCAATGAGAGAATACAACAAACTAAGGCAGAGTGAAACGTTCGACAAGCTTTTTTAGTTGGTTCCCGTGCAAAGCACACTCATCCCGCAGGTTAATATGGGTGCCGTTCTCAAAAATAACAGGTATTGCCGCCCTCTGCACGAGGCTCGCAGGCATCGGACCCGGCTAGGGTTCACATACAGTTATGCATGCGCGCAGGATACAGCGCGTGGTCTGCTCGCCTTTTGTGATTTTTAGCTACGACCTGATGAAGCACGTGCTGCTTCACAACCTGGCGTTCCTTGATGTCTTTGTCGGCCATCGTCACCCTGAGGGGATTATCTATGGGCTCGAAGGCCAGAAATTAAAGAGCCGACAGATGCAGCGACCCCTGTTGCGATTCTGCCGAGCTGAGTCCAACCGCCACAATTCACTTTTTCCGTTGCCATTCTCAATTCTTTTCTTACCAAAAACATGCCATCCTGAAGCTTCTTTCTCCACAAAAGTCCTTGATGTACGCTTCAAATGATGTTTATTCTCATCGACCGAGTAGAGTGCCTTTTGTTTAGATTGTTCTGGTCGTCGAACGAACCGCTTTGTTTTTCTAGGTGCGCACAACTCAGGCAAGTTATTCCTGGCTCAGCACGTTTTCCTTCTGCATAAATGCCCCGGCAGCATGGCCGTCTCTCTTTGTATTCGTGGCCCTCACACGATCTTGTTTGCAGTTGGAACAAATGGACGGGCCTGGGGGCCAAGGTGTTGTCTAAATCGCCATACATGGCTCGGGAAACCGCTGTTGAAATTTGTGTGGTTGTGCTCGAGGTTAACAGAGCGGACCTCCAAGCTTCCCTCTTTGTTGGCTGTAGCTGAACTTCTTTCGCGCCTTTGAATGTCTGCGAAATAAAGGACCATAAAGAGAACTGTAATCGACGTTCATTTGCAACGCGACGAGGGAGAACATGTTGTCAATCGTCAACGATGACCGGTGTTTAGAGCATGATCGCCTCATGCCCCAGGACCCACTTTTCTACAGCCGCGTCGCCAGGTGCATGTGCCCGCAAAGGCTTCGACAAACACAAATGACTTCGCTCTCCTTGTTTGTCCCACAGCACCCTTAATGTGCGCCTCTCCATCTATCCAAGGGTGCAAAAGTTGTTTTCTACACGCACTTGCAATGCAGCTCTCTGTTGCTGTCGTGCGAATTTCCTGCGCCGTATGCAGCAAAATCGAAGAGCTAAGGCTCGCTTAGTGCACGGTTTCAACCTTAGTGCACGGATAAAACTGAGGATGAATCACAAGTACAGGTTAAAATTTTGGAACATTTCTTAGCGTTGTTGATTACATGTTTCTGACAATTGCGCGTTGGTCTGCACGCTGCTTAGTTTCAGCTCCCTGTAATAGGTTTCTTTTAAACATTTGCTGGTAAAGTGTATTCCCTGAGCAAATTTTCTGTAATAATATGCTGTAATACCAAACAACAAGCGAAATAACAAACTCGGTATTGTTTATATTCAAGGATTGTAGTTGCAAGCATCTGACTAATATTAAAATTAAAGGTCTGTAGAAGCCCTAAGGCATTCCTAAAATCTAACGTCCATCTCAACACATTCCTCATCGCTTCTTGCACAAATTTGACAGCAAGTGCAAGGTCGCGGGCTCTTAAGCTCTGGTTTCAGCAATATATCGCAGTAAGCTTTCAACTCCCTACTGTTCTACTAAGGAACTTTTTTAATTTCCTCAAAAACACCCACAAAAACACCATACACCGCTGGGGTCCATGGCTTCGCAGTTTTCAAGTGACAATACACTTACCGAATGTTTTTCTACAAAATACAAAGTAACTGGCACAGTCTTGTCTGACAACATCGTATATTCTGAGTACCGCGTATCGAACCGAAAAGAACAAGGCCAAAAACAATGTTTCGGCGTGATGTGTATCATAACTATAGCCAACGCGCTCTATTCTCATTAGATGAACCGTTTTCAGCTTCCCTAATACCGTAACTCTACGTGGTCTACTGGGAAACCTGCACTTAGTATACAAAAGCAACGTTTTATGTCCGGTACATCTTTTCTTGAGCCACAACCAAGTTTGAGCCCACTAAATGTTTTCCTGGAACATTCTGTGTCACGCAGTCGGGTAATATGCTGCAGCACAGTCTCAAGCCAAAGCATGCTTTACATCGAGGAGTGCAATAAAAACAACTCCGCGCATTAGATTACTTGTATTTTAACTCATCGCGACCACTAACCTAATAAATAAAACAGCCTGCGGTGTTGTGGGCCTAGGAGATAGTTACCTAGAAAGGAATATTTCACTCGTCTATGCGAATCGTAATACGATGCTAACGTTGGCAAGGAAATCAGCTGGTAATGGTGGAATCAAATGTTGTCGTTGGGAACGTTGCTGTCAGTGCGACAATTAGAATTTTTAGGTTATCACGTTCGAGAAAAGTTACGGGGATTGAAAGGTTGATTTTAAATGAGCAGCATGCACTACAAGCGTTCACAGTAATACAGGAGCGCCTGATGCAACATTGTCGCAGCCTGGTGGCGAAACTAAGCAAGACGCGTCAGCCAATTCTCCGCCCTGCAGTGATTCATGCATTGGTTTATAAATCGTCCCGTTGTGTTATATCTCAGTGTAAATGCTGTTAAATTAATGATAAATACTATCCTACATTGTTAGACAGTTTTTCCTCTGAACTGCCGTATGAAAAGGCAAACGTTACTTCATGTTCGTTCGGAATGAAGCTCTCTTCCGCCTCTGTACTAACCATTTAGTGAGTTTTCGAGTTGATGCCTAGCCCTACCATTGTGTTCGAGATAAATCCAAAGTGTTCATTGGGCGCAAATAGTAGTTTTCTTATCAGGAACTCCGTCATTCGCTCATCTTCGATCATATTGGGCTAGGGATGCTAAGTGCTAGTGCTATTTCACCTTTTGTCAGTGATTCTGTCCAATGGGAAGTAACATCATGATAAACCCACAAGCTTTGAACGAAGGGACATGTCACGGTTTCAGGATGACAACTTTCATCGTTGTTTAAGAAAGCGTGAAATTCGGGTTTCCCCTAAATCATGAGCCCGATAGAAAGTTCTGCTAATGGAAGTATTTGCCTTTCCAGACAACGAATTGCTTTAGCTGCGTCCTACTTTGTTAACTTTCAGTTACAAGATGTACTTTGTACCCTCTTAAAGCACCGTGTGGCCAGAATCAAAAAGCCGCGTCTTCATCCCCTTCACCGCAAACGACGCTCTCGGTTGCTCCAAGCGAACGTGCGCCTTGTTGGTATCAGCTGCACGCAATTCTCTCAAATAATTGGCGCGGGGATGTTTTGACGTCTTCAAACGTCAGCATTATAGCTTTTTAGAGCATCAAGGACTGCAGCTTGCCCGGAAAACTTCAATCACCTAAGCAGTCTCAGCCTCAACAACAAACACTACAGTCACCACACTTTTTCAGGCAGTTTAGAACTCGATAGGTCTCCTTACAGAAATTAAAACGCGACTATTGGTCATTTTTTTAAACAAAACTGCGCTGTCAAACACTCGTCCATGACCCTTAGGAATGGATCAATATTTTAACTACTCTTTTCATGTGGTAATTTTGCTTTCGTGTTCTGTTGTATTCTGTTCTATTTGCTTTCAATTTTTTTACTAGCTTCTCTGACCTTTCTGAAACTTGTGTACGTGCTTACTTATAGGAGGTTCCCTTAGAGCTCGATCTCCAGATCCTTCTTCTGTGCATTAATCTGTGCATTACATATATGAACATAATAAATGCTTTATTAATATTTTATGTTACTAATACCATATAATAATAATTATACAATGTTTCAGCACCAGCACCAGCTCAACAGCCACAATTCTGAATTTACGCTCATCAACTCTGTGTAATTGGCGGAAATAAAATGTAATTTTCGGAGGAGACGAACGCTGTGAAATATCTGTTCCTGGTAAGAGCAGGTTGATATTAACACGAACTCACACTCAGACTACTGCTGTTTCTGGAGTTATCAAGTTATACGCGAAGCTTCCTAGCCTTCTTGAGTTCTGTCAAACCAATGCGCACTCTTTTTAGCCTGAGAATTGCACGTCTCGCTAATTCGAGTCTTTTAAAAGCGAAAATGAAGCGCACAGGTATCCTATCTCAATTCCAAGCAACCGGGAGGTCGTTTATAGTTTGCTCAGTGAAGCCGTTGCCCAGCAAGTTTCAGACCGGACTGTACTACCTGGCGCCATCGTACTGACTACCCACCGGGAAGGACGGCACCAGTTGTGCCATGTCTTGGAGTGGCACCTTCGCAAGCCGCTTGTCATCGACGCCAATCTCGAGGACCATAGCAGCCTGCAGCGCCCCCAGCACGTGCCGTGCGTCTTCCAGGAGAGTGTGCACTCGTCTCCCCTCAGACCCTGCAGTGGTGTCATTCGTGCTAGCGAAGTTCTGCATCTGAAGCAGGAGAGACCGAGTTCGCCACTGGAACCGGTCGAGTTCGTCCACGTTGAGGGACTCCGCCATCGACGTCACGGACACCACCGGATCCCTGCGTGTTTTCGAGGTCGTACGGAACCCTCCAATCCACATGAACCAACACGCCGTTTACACGTACCCTTCTTATAGCTAGAACAGACCCAGATTGTCCTATTCCTCCCAAGAAAAGAACTGAGCCGAAGTATGAAAAAAAAACACGTCAGTTTGGGCTAATCAGGATACAACTTTTATACACGCAGAGTACCAGTCGTACCTGTTGTAAGCTAAGCGAAAACAAGACTTTTCGGAAAACAAGGCGAAATGTTTTTCTGCAATAACAGGTCGAAAAAACAGCCCACACGTATGGCAGTGAATACTGTTGGCCTCAGACAGGTGGAAAACTTCAGGCGGTGAGCAGACAAATCTCAGCGTAGACATTATAGAAAGAGCAAGGCTTTTGCGTATGTTGGCGAGAAAAAAGTGAATCTTGTGAGTTAAGTGTGTATTGGTAAGGGCGCGCACAATTTGTTTGAAGGCTTGAAGCCTAAAATGGCGTTGAACCTTCTCAATTTATTACGGACAATCGTAAGCGCGGCTGCCGAAGAGAGAAAACGTGCCTGAGCGTAAGCAAGGACGCGCATGCGCGTAGAGTCGGTCTCAACAGCAAGCTCCGTGTCTCCAGAGAACGCAGCGGCAGTTTTTGCAACGCGCTCCCGTGGTGCGGAAAAAATGTGTCCCCGACCGTACATTTCGAACGTAGAATAGTTAATTTGAGTTAGAGGCATTCAGACGATCAGTACCTGCTTCGAGGTAGTCGGCCTTTATAGATTTTTTTATGGTGATTTACCCATCTATTTAAATGCGAATAGTTGAATATAAAGTCCTCACTTCACTTCACGTTACCTACAACGCCTGAAAGACGTCACCTCAGCCACCATAATTGGGAAATTCCGTCACCATGGCTCGTCTGAGCCTCCTGCCAAATCAACCGGTGCCCGGCTGATTGGGATTCCTATCGACAGCGTGCCTTGGGGAAACGAACACTTCCATCATTTCCGACGGAATTATTGGAACATACATTCGCCCAACATAGGCCGTTTCCCGCATGCTCCTCGCACACCCTGAAAACCGAGAATTGCGTTTTATTTGCCTTAGCGGTGACCTTTATTTGCTTTAGCAGCGGCATCGGCTGCCTGTCGCTCTTTTTGTTGTCCACCTGTACCACCATTTCTTTGCCGTCATTCTGGTGTTATCTTGTTTAAGCACCTACACAGCAATAAACTCGCGCCCCGCCCATTTTAGAAAGTGTGTAGACGGGCGTTGAGCAGGGCAACGGCAGTAGTGATGCGAGCCGGGTGCTGACAGCTCGTCCCTAAGCATGGCTTCACCTTCGCACACGCGCTGTCTCATTCTGTGTTTTGTCCCGTCATGTCCGCGGATCGACGGCGCGCAAGTTCCTGCTGACACATAGCGTCTGTGGTTAACGGAAGAAAACAGTTTCGTGAAGTTTTAAAGTACCACTAGTGCGCCGGCTATAACAAAGGGATTCTGGCTACACCTGGTTCAACATATGACTGGGCTAGTGTGACATATCGTTCAACAAACTAACAATGAGGTGTGGTGCATTCTTAACGCTTATCAGACCAAGAAGACTGCGATAACTATTTGGTGATAAAAGCAACCACGTTTTATTGATAAAGGAAAAAGTTTGGGCCACTCATCACACTTTGTCGACAGGCTTCGTCTGTATTTTGAGACCTTCGAAACAGAAATTGGGAATTAGTGTTATTTATGGTTGTTCATCTTTTTATCCACAAGACCAATCAATTTCCGCTTTTCTACTCGCCGTATATTAGCACGAACATAGGTTGTACAATAAACACCCCACGCATAGGCCGAGGTCCTTGTTGAGTAGGGGTGAAAACAAACGTTTTAACACCTTAAGCATAAGACATTACGTTTCTTCATAACATCGTGTAACGGCTTAGTTGTGGATAGGCGGATACAGAGGAGAAAATGCCTCAGGAGTATACGTTTCGACTGCACCTGAATTCTATGAGAAATCAGAGAGGCACTCAAGGACTCCGTACGTCAGTTACACGCGTGAAGATGTAGACGACTATGTCGCGTGACAATAATTACGAGATACGGAATCGGCTGTGAACCTCGGACGGCCACTGCCGCAGTACTGGGCCAACCTTCCGGTGTCGGTACGTGAGACCGTGGGGTGGGTATGTTCAGCCAGGCCAAATGCGAATTGGTGAAATGGCAGCGGGCTTCGGGTGGCAGCTGTTATCTTCATTGAAAAGACACCTTCAGCGGGCATGGGAAATTTCTCGGCGGGTGCGCTAACGCCCCGAAAAATGGTAATCGGTATCGGCGACGAGCTCTTTTCCAGGGTTATCACCGCCACTAGCTAATCCATCTGAACGGACACGCTGTTAAGTATATGTCTGGCATACCCACAAATAACTTAACGTTTAGTCTAACGACGTGATAGGAGGTGTCATACTTTTTATAAATGAAGCTGCTGATAGCGGTTAAAGACCTAAAGCTTTAGGTGCCCGGTATGCACGGTAAGGCCTCTCGTCAGGCCGTCGCATATCCAATGTTGACGTTACAATAAGGACGTTAAACCGGTGCCTTGAAGCGTTTATAGCAACAAGACGCACCGCATCCTATATATTGGTGTCAGGCCGACACTAAGCCTCGTTCACAGATAATGGCTATGACGGGGTTAAACCTGTCGGCGGGGTTAAACCTGCCGCCGATGTTCGCGACCATGCACACTCTAAACGGAAGTACTTGGGATAGGGAGTAAATGGCCTGTCCTGTAGCAGCCGCCGTATACGGAGTTTTGTTTCCTCCGCTAGGAGGGAGTATTTTATTAACTTTCCTGAGGAAGAGAGCTTTTTAAGCCAGTTAGCGGGGTGGGGGTTCCCTTTTGTACTCCGCTAAATTGAGAAACTTTCGGGGGCATTTAGCAGGGTATTTCGTGCTGTCCAGTATTCCGCTGAGGACGAGGGTTTTTCCGGCGTTCAGCGGAGTATTTCATTTCATTCACAACACCCCTGAAGGAGGGCGTGTTAAGCATCCGAAGGAGCATTTCATGTCCCTCAAAGCTCCGTCACAAATTAGAATGTTTGCGAGTGTCTAGCGAAGTATTTTGTGTTTTTAAGAACCGCGCTGAGCAGAAGAGTATCGCGACATGCTAAGAACAAAACAGTTTTTTTTCATAGGCGCACGTCAAATTCACAATAGAACAAAATATTTGCGTTCAAAACACATCACCTGACACTCAAACATATAGTTGGGACATAAATAAATAAATAAAATAATAGAGACTAAGTTCCATTCAGAAATAAATCGCATCGAGTCCAAATCAAATACCAATCACTTGAACGCGCATAAAAACCGGTAGAAAATATATGCAGCTACCAACCGCACGGTGGCCCAGTGGGATTGCGTTACTCAGCCCAAGGATGCGGGTTCGCGGGAATTTGCAGGCTATCCTTTTTTATACCACCATATTACACCGTCGGGTTTTCGAGGGAAGGGCCACTAGATCTTTCGCATAAAAATTGTGCACGTTGGGTTTGTTCGTGCTGAACGTGGAAAGCTTTTCGGCTGTCTTGTCCCGACTCAGTTCGCGTTGTGTGTTGTGTACCTGAATGGTATGCTACCTTTGTGGCCCCATCACTAGGCATAAATCCAGAATTATACTTTTGTCTAGATATATACAAGCGCTCAATAGGGCCTAACTCATCTTAGAAAAAATATAGATGGTCATAAATTGAAGCCCGGTACCTTCATACCTTCCACCTTCATACCGGTACCTTAATACCTTCCACAATCAACTTCCATTTTGTGTGTTTGTGTTATGAATTTTCTTCTCTCTTCCTTGTTTTTGATTCTAGTATATATTCATTGTTCTTCTAAATAAACCTCAAGTGGCAGTTCAGCCCAGTGTTTGTCTTTACTCCCTCTCGTATCGTTTTTTGGCGCTGTTTTTTCTAAGTAGCATCATGCACCAACTAGCCCGTCTCAGTTCACTTGTTCAGTCTCGTACCTTCCTTTAATATAAAACTTTCTAAACGTCCTAAAATTATTTTATGTTCAGGAATGAAAAGACAATCATTAGATAAATCACTATTTGAAACTTATTTATATTACAAAGAGAGAACACACTTTAATTGATGTTCGGTTACTTTTAAGCATAACTTAAAATCGAACTTGTCTTTCTGTGAAATTGTTTCGCGAAGTTTTTTCAATGAAGTCATCACTTTGTATAACCCGCGTTAAGCATATTTTTGCTGTCTTCGACTTCAACATGTTCGGTTGAACCGGCAAAATTGTGGTTGAAATCGTTACGGTATATTGCGAGAGGACAGCAACCCCCAAAGACTTTGCGGACTAATCGCACCTCATGTAGAACTTATTTCCCGCTGGATGCCTCACGACGGTCAGCCGAAACCACAGGTCGACGGCCCAGTTGAGGGACAAGTCCAGGAGCACGCGAAGGGTGTCCGAAGCGGCCGTCCCATTCCGCACCGTTGGCGACTCCGGCCAGGACAGGCCACGCTCCCGCATAAACTGCAACAGCGCCTGCCGACGCGGTATCACAGTAAAATCGTAAGGTAACGACAACAACGATAGTCCGCCCGTCAAGACACGTAAGGCATGTAAAATCTGAATAATAGCAGCGGGAATTAACAGGGCAGAAAGAACCAGAGACATGCGGGCGTTCGCAAAACTTGCTAGTGGTCTTTAAGAAAACTTGTAAAGCTTTTATTTTTATTTCGCGGGCACAGCTTACTTATCGAGAGGATCCACTCGTACGCCATCCAGCACGTAATACAGAGACTTTGCGCCCTTAAATAATGGCCGGCCACCCAGCAATTTCATTTCATTTCATTTGTTTGATTCCAGTTACTGCTGTCACAGTGACAGACTACTGCAATGGAAGGGTTACGTAAATTGATACATGTACACGACAAATACGAGTTACAAATATTGTGAAAAGTGAATAGTGAACACAACAAACGAAAATATATTATAGAAAATATGCACATGCTTTTGTGATAAAATTTAGATTACGCGGGTGGCCCTACACGAGCAGGAGTAAATAAAAGTAGGCGCGTTTTAGCTAGGGATAAGCGAAGCGGCTGATTAGGACACTCCTCGCCACTGTCTTAGTGTTTTTATACTTGCTATTCATATTGTTACGATGAAAAGTGGAACTACAAAACTATGCGAGAAGACAACAAAAACGAACTGACAGACCGCTAATGGTAGAAGAGGAGGAAGGCGTTGGTGCTGCGCGCTACTCGCTCAGTGCTGACCGCTCTCCGCCTACCATTTCTCTACGCACGGGCCGTCTCATCTATAATAAAGCCCATGAAATCCCCTACGACCGTGTCGGCATGATACACGAAGAGGCTCAAAAAAGAAAGTTTACCCAAACAGTACGGAGGCTAAGGGATTTGAGAGTATCGCCGAAGTCGATTTCTGAAATTACTAGCAAGTTACGCAGAGTAGCGTAGAAAGACGCTGTGAGCTCAGTGTTTTTCATCTTGAGCACCCCAATTCGGACGCAAGAAAAACGTCTTCTGTTTTTAAAGACTCTAGTATTTCTTGGCTACTTAAACCCAGAAATTTTTGTCTGTCTGTATGTCTGTTTGTCTGTCTGTAACTCGATTCAGTCAATCGGCCAAAGTTAAACAAAGTCTGCGCAATAGTCTTATATATTCACAGCCAAACCTAAACGTCTGACACCGGTTTATCTGTTCATACTCGTCAACATTATTGAACAAGAACAAGGTATTACGCAAATATAAGACAAAAGATTAATACACAATGGATATTTACGGTGTTCCTTTATAAAAAATTCATAGATGCTTGATTTTTGCGAAATGAAATGCTACATCCGCTGCACAAAAAATGCACACTGTCGTCTGCTGTCGCCAGCGCCACTATAGCTTTTGGTGGCATTTTAAGAAATCAAGCGGGCACAGTAACGAAAGGTTCACTAGATAGGTTCTACGTTCTGCTTGGTACGCACGTGGACTAGGGCAACGCGGTTCTATACACGTTGAAGTAAGGCACCTCGATTCACGCGCGTCTCCGCCGTACGGCAGCGCTGGCATCGAGGCACCATGGCCTGGAGCAGTGGAACGCGGTAAATTTAAATGGACTTGAGCAAACCTTTAGCGTGTTTACCTTGGGAGGAGCGCGACGCAAGAGGAACAACATGAGAGGTGAGCCGCAAAGCAAAGGGAGACATTTACTTGGCAAATGTGGACAGAGATATCGTCTTTTGTCGCCATTTGCGACGAAAGGAGCAGATACGCGGCCAATATTTTGTTATGAGGACCCCTAAGAACAGGCATTTCTTAAAAAGGAGTATAGCACGGACCCAAATTGCTGTTTTGTGGATTTTGTTACAGCGTAATAGGTGCACAAAAGGTTTCTCATGTTCATAGCATCCGCGCCATTATCGCCAAAAATTAAGGCTTGTCTGTAAAGTGGGATCTACGGTGAGCATTTTAAGGTGAATTGTGGTATGAATCATTACCAGCTGTAGACGCTAATAAACTGGTGATGCTAGGAATGAAGAGAGCTTACCTAATGTAATCATAACTTACGAGTTATCACAACTCACTAAAGTTCGAGGGTGCAGGAAAGGCAAGGCAAACTAAAGCTCAATAATCACGTATGTTCGCGTAATAATTTCTTTCTTTTGGTGTGCGTAGACTTCAGGAAACGTCATAAAAATATTTACTGCTGAGAAATGACTTTTTTACTGGAATATTAAAGTATACATCGAAGAAAGAACGATTTTGTTTCGCCGGCCCGTTGTGCACACTCGATAGACACCAAGAACGGCTTTTACGGGATTGTAGGCAGATGCCGGGCAGCGTTTTACATGATATGTCTCAAATATTAAAATTTGAAAAAAAAGGGCTCGTAAGAAATCAATATAGCTTGAACCTCCCATAAAAACCAGATATTGTGCGGAAGCGTTGCAACTTTATTGATGCCAGCTTAGGTGCCGCAGGTATGTGCTCTAACAAAACGCTCGGTAACAAGCTTACGAAAACGCACTGAGATATGAATGTTAAAAGAGAGGCACTCTTGTAGGCAAATCGCGAGGCAGACACAGGACGAGAAAAGAGATGGGACGAGGACGAGCGCTCGTCCTCGTCCCATCTTTTCTCTCGTCCTGTGTCTGCTCCGCGCTTTGCCTACAAGAATGCATCACCAACAAGCCCAACTTTACACTCTCGTCAAAAGAGAGGCGTTACGCTCAGCGATAACTGCGCATTGTAAACTTTTCAAAAATGCTCGATTGTTACAGCCTACAGTGCTCACGTAAAAGGGTATCCCAAAAGTGTTCTAGCACGAGCTTTTCGAACTGCACGCAAAGCAAAATGTTTGACAGGTAAATAAAACACGCTGTAATAACCGAATCGCCGTAGCTACCAATTGCTGCACCATTTTTTTCTAGATATATTTACGTTAGGTTGGGAGCTGCCAATTATTGCTTAAAATCTGAATTAAAAAAGGGTATTGTTCTAACGAACATGAAGAACGCAGGGCCCCCAGCTAAACAGACTTCCTTGTAAATCATTGTGATGTCAAAAAAAAAGAAAGGAGTGACAATTTCGCGTTCATCCTTGATGAAACTTTCGTCATCAGATTTGTGAAGTGGACGAGCTACCCTGCAGTGCGCACTCACTTAGCAATATGATTAATAAGCAATGTGAAGTCTGCAGCAAAATTGCCAGCGCCGTGGTGGTACGCTTGCTCATCCAGTAGTGCCAAAGAAGGCGTGCTAGTGGAATAAGATAAGTAAGTTGCTTATCTGCCTAGGAGTAGGCTACCACGGAGCGCGGGAACGTTTGAACACAATTTTATTGTGTTTCATTCGCACGCGTGAGTGGTTTCTTTAGACATATGTGTTTGCGTGTTCACGTAATAAATGTTCAGTCGAATCTGTCTACCTACGGTTGTCGAGTATTACTTTCGTCCCTGTGTAGGCCTCGCTAGCAATCATTTCTTATCAGCTTTAGCCTTATCCGCTGACGGGATAGATAGGCAATGCTTTACAGGCGGTGTTGCCCTCAATTAAGGCGCTGTCATATGTTACGATAACCTCTGCGTCTGCAAAAATGGCTGCTTTTCAAGAACTTCATTGCCAGCTTTAAACCGTAACGTTCCATATGCTTTTATTTTACCCACACGGCCACCGGCCACCGACCTGTCTTCCGCGTACTCTTTCGTCGAGAGGGTCTCTATGCAGGCAGGCTCGTAGCATGGCAGCCGCCTTGCGGGACGCCTCGAAGTGCAGCTGCCTATGATGATCATTTCTCATCAGGACGTAAGCGTCCTTCAGGTGCCAGGTGCGTCGCAGGCGACTGTCGAAGCTCAGCCGATCCGGAGGAGGCTCGAGGCCACCGCAGACAAACGCCTCGAAATCGTCGCACGGGTCCACCGACCTTCGAACGCGCAGCAGGGCGAAAGATGTAATGCAAGAAGCATTGTGCAATGCCTTCAAAAAGTTGTGTGTTCTACAATGGTAGCATTATAGAGCCGCGGTGAAGTGCGCGCGGCGTAGGAAAGTAGCATATTGAGTCCGCCGCAAAGTACAGAGTAGAGTGAAAGAAAGGTGCTTCACGTTTTCATTCATTTCCTCTTAAACACACCTTCTCAACTAGAAAGATGCTTAATTTAAATTGAAGGTTAAGTAAATTATTATTCGGTAAATTAATATTAGGTAAAGAATGTTAGGTGAATGAATCAAAGCAAATCTAATATATTTTACTGACTCTATCAAAGAGGACGAGGCCATGGGCTCGCATTTCAGTCCAAGACACACTGTGGCAGCCACGCGTACCGTTAGAATCCATCATTATACAAGCAATTTCGTAAGAATTCGTACGCGCTGAAGGCTGAACTTTGCTGAATATTTTTCTCTATGCACACCGAATACACTCCGATGCGTTGGATTAACTTCTCACGGCTGTTGAGGCAAGTTCTCCTCCCGCGGTTGGATGAGCTATTGTAAATTTCGCAGTGTTTTTTCTTGCCGGAACCTAATACTCTTGTAAAGGCCGAACGCGGGTTTGTCAGCTTTAGCGCTTGTTCTTTCCAAAGCTATTTTGTTGACTGTCGACCTTGAACGAAGTCGCGTCCGCCAGTACGTTTGATGACATTTTTGGTGTACGATTTGGGCAACGTGACCATCGATTGTATTGAACTTCCCAGACCCGCACTGAAGGCGGGCAGACATGCAATTTACTGCTTTGGCGAGAAATCCTGTTTCTGGTAGTTTGTCCCCACGGGATGACTGATTGGAGTTTCTCATAGGAGTTTGTTGGATAACAATACGAACTTTTGCCGTGGTTACAACGTAGCGACCCTTTGTCGGTAGAGCGACGTCGCATTTTTACTTAAAAAGGTGTACTCGCACCACATACGGCGGCAATTTACGCAATTTGATCAAGTTGACACAGTTTCAGTGGAGATAACAAGGGTAGGAAAGTTGTGACTAATAAATTGTACGGCATTTCTTATGCGTACTGTCTTGAATATGTGGTTTAGTGAGACCAACTTGGGGCATAAAACGTGCCAACTACCCATGAATACCAGCTTTAAAAATACAATCACCTTATATCAGTCCTGTGCACTGTTATATATTCCTTTGTTCGTCATTTCGTATGAGTCACAGCGTATGGAAACATGCTTTTGATAAAATGTGGATGTCACAATTTATCGCCTGATTGGTTTAAGACTCAGGAAGTTCCAACGGGAGAACTTACAAGCGTGCAAATCCTCACACAATGGCGATCAATATATGGAAAAATTGTGAGAAACGCTTGCGCCATGAAACTAAACCAATAAAACCATACTTTGTCTAGCCTCACTAAGCAAGCGAAATATAGAAATATAAAACTGGGTTTTTTGGGGGTTAGCAGTTGTGCTCTAGCAAACCTCTCCCCTGTAAATCACTGCCTCTGCAGGAATGTTGCACGGGATAGCGTTTAACACTCAGCGCGCACTAAGCATAATTGGAGGATATAGGCGTTACAAAAAGGTCCAAACCTAATGTATGGTGTTCAAAAAAATCCAGGGCCATCTGCACTATCGTGAAACCTGGGAGGATCGAAGCCTGCAGTGTATAAGTGTATTCTTGGCGCCTTGGCGTTTTTGCGCATGAAGATGAAACCGTTGGTTGAAAGCGGCATACAGCTATCCTGTAAAAGTCTCGTGTCTTTGATGCACGAAGCGTTCTAACGCGAGGCGTTGGAAAACGAGTGTCCCAGTGTGTTCACTTAGCATGCGTTACGTTGAGGCGCTGGAAGACGAGTGTCCCGGTGTGTTCTTTTAGTACGCGTAACGTTCTAGCGCCAGGCGCTGGAAAACGAGAGAAAGAGAGATAGTAAACATTTATTTCTGAAAACTAGAGGAGGGTAAAGGAGGGTGTTAAAAAAGACGGGCAAGGGCGGCCACCCTAGTCCGGTAGGCCACGTGCCACGGCCGCTGACCTAACCCGTTCGACCACTGCAGCCTGGTCTTTGAGCTGGCCGCTGCGCGGCACACACTCCCATTGCTCGTAAATTGGTTGGGTTTGGGGGTGAGGGGTTAGTAGGGAACTGCCATACCAAAGTGACTGTCCTCAGTGGACTGTTGCAGTGTGTGCAGTTTATGGAGTAGGTGGTCGGAGATATGCGGTGTAGATGCGGTGGTTATAGAAAGTGTTTGGTCTGTAGGCGGTGCCAGATCCGAGGGTCCGCAATGGGAAGGGAGGGGTGAGGTGGTGCGTCGAGGCGGCGGGACTGACGGTAGTGGGAGAGTATATCGGCGTATGTGGGGGGGGTAAAGGCTGGAGGATAGGGTGTGGGGGGGTTGGTGGATGGTTCATCCACTCCGGCAATGCCGGTAGGTCAACGGCGGGGGCACCGCATGAGCCACCTCATTCTCAGGGAAGAGACGACTGCCCTGGGATCCATACGATACGGGGGTCCGGTAGTGTGGGTCGTTGGGGGAGGATGCAATGGGAGAGGTTGGTGATACGACCCATGGCGTAGCGACGGCAGGCGGATTGGGAATCAGTCAGGATGGTGATGTGCGTAGCAGGCGTGTGTGCAATGGTGAGTGCGATGGCCGCCTTCTCCGCAGTGTCAATATATGTGGTGCGTATGGTGGCTGTGGTGGTGTTGCCTGTTGAGTATATGATTGTGATGGTGAGTGCAGGGTGTGTGCTGTGTGGGGCAGCGTCTGTGTAGTAGGCGGTGGGGTCTCTGCTGTAACGTTTAAGTAGTAGTCGTGTGCGGCGTGAGCGGCGCCCGTTGTTGTAGATGGGGTGCATGTGCTTTGGTATTGGGAGTGTAGTAGATGCAGCGCGGGGTTGTGAGGGGGAGGGGACAGTGAAGGTTTCGGTTTCGTGGGTCTGGAGAAGGTAGCCGAGGCGGGTTAGGTGTGGCGGCCAGCGGAGGTAGCTTGTAGCCGCTGGCGGTGACTTGTAAGGTGTTCCTAGATAACCTCTGGAACGGTATTATAGATGCCCAGCCGAAGGAGGCGTTCCGTCGAAGTGAAGTTGGGAAAACCAAGGGCTGCCTTATATGCTTTTCGTATTAATGTGTC
Source organism: Haemaphysalis longicornis (assembly GCA_013339765.2). NCBI lineage: Eukaryota > Metazoa > Arthropoda > Arachnida > Ixodida > Ixodidae > Haemaphysalis > Haemaphysalis longicornis. Next base: position 4,634,228 of record CM023458.1, read on the forward strand.
GAGTTTGGTGATTTCTTGGGATTTTAGAGCGAGGTATGCGGCGCTATACACAATGCGGCTCGTGATCATGGATTGCAGGGCCCGGCAGGTGTCTGCCTCCCGTAGTCCGTGTCGACGAGAGCATACTCGTTGGATAAGGGGAGTCAGTTGGGATACCGTTGTCCGGATTTTGGGAGAAAGGCTGCCCGAGCCAGTGTGATGGTATCGCACGCCGAGGATGCGTGCAATACAATACCATCGGTATGGCATGGGCTGTTGGTTGGTACGACCATTGGTATGGGCTGGGCGTCGATGGCAACCGTCGGGTCGTAGGTGGGCTCCGGGCGGTGCCCGCTTCTTCTGTCGCGTAGTATTAGAATAGCGGATTTCGTGGGTGAGCAGCAGAACCCGCTGTCCCGTAAGTAGTGGGTGATAGTGTCTGTGGCCTCTTGCAGCCTGTCTTGCTGGTAACCAGGAGAGCCTTTGCGAATCTAGAGAGTAATGTCATCTGCATAAAATTTATGACAGAGATCTGGTACGGAGGATAGCAGCGGCGGGAGACCTGCCAGGGCAATATTAAAGAGTAGAGGCGATATAACAGAGCCTTGGGGTGTGCCCTGTGCTGATGTGTGAAAGCGATCCGTCTGGTGAGGGCCGATGCTCAGAGTAGCAGTGCGGTTCAAAAGGAACGCTCGCACATAGTTGTATGTTGCGGCGCCGCATCCGGTGTGTTGGAGCTGAGTTAAATTCGCTGAGTGAGTCACGTTATCAAAGGCCCCCTTTATGTCTAGTGCTAGAATGGAGCATGGGTGGGACTTGCTAGGTTTGTCGATGGCTTCTTTATTTTGGAAGTGTGTGGGGGAGCTGGGCAGTGTTTTCGAGGTGGGCGGCTGTGAGCCTATGTGTGACAATGTATATCAGTAGCTTGCCAATACATAAGGTCAGGGCGATGGGCCGAAGATTCTCTAAGTGGATCGGATTGTTGGGTTTTGGGAGAAGGCTGATATATGCATAGCGCCATTGTGGTGGCAACGTGCCGCGATTTCAATGGTCATTGTAGCAGTTGAGGAGGGCATCGAGATATTTGTTGTCGAGATTTTGTAGGAGTTTGTAACGCAAGTTCTCGAGGCTATGAAACTTCTGTTCTTTTTAAGAGTCCTATCGTTGTTGCCGTGATGGCCACACAAGTGCGTCAAGCACACTCAATCCGGCGAATGCGATTGGAATTGTGAATTCATGAAGCTTTGTTTACGAGCGCACTGACCGGGGTTCAGTTCCAACAATCGCAAAAAGGACATACGACTGTTTAAAGGCAGCCATTTATATTTCTTTCGACTAATTAGCTTAATCAGACTAGGAATTAGGAAATCAGACTAGGAAATCAGACTAATTAGCTTAATCAGACTTTAACAGACCTAGTGCTTGTCCGACGGCGGCTTTATAGCGCGGATGGAAAGGCTTAGGAGCGGTGCTATAATGTTATTTGTGTTAAGACTGCGACAAATAGGTATCCGCGATAAATCTTCCCGTTTAAACAGCTCAAATGACGAAACGCAGAGCAGAGCAACTAATGACGAGCGCTGTCCCTCTGCTCTTCATATCTTCTAACTGGCACAAAGTTTCCTTTTGCTAGGGACAAAACGTCCCATGGTTATGTAGTTGCTTAAGAAGGCAGTGCTTTGTAGTTTATTTCGGAATCATTAGACTAAAACCCCATTTACAGCCTTTTCTCTGCAACAGTGCTCCTATCATAAAAGGCCGTGCGTTGACAGCAGCCAAGAATTTGGAACTTCGCAACTACACCAAGCACTAAGTGGTCACAGCAATTTGAGACACCTTCTATAATGATACGGTTCACTTAGTAACCCAATTGTATTTCAGTTCCTTAGCGAATGTGTGCCTTAGATTGATCGCCACAGGACTATCTTGAGAAAGTTGGTTTGCCGCTCAGGATATTTTTTTACGGACCACGACACGGTGAAACCCGATGATTAGGCATTATACACGTTCGCGGCAAAAGCTCGGAACACTTCGGAGGGGTGAAGCACCACCAGGGCGTAGGGGCTCGGCCGCTCGGACGTTTCTTGCATCACGACACCGTGTGGTGGTCTTCGGCCACGCCTCTTAGAAAAATTTGCCGAGCATAAATGGTTCTTGATCGCTTGTCGCACAGGTTGCATTGTCTCTTCTCCTCGGCAGCTCAATTTTGGCAATCCAGCATGGAAGGCCCCTCCGCTCATTGAGTGACGGATGAATTTATGTATTAGAGAATTGTGAGTAGGATGAAATTTGAGACTACGATCGTGTTCACCAAACTTTCGTACTGGCATTACCGACCGCTTTGGGAAACCTCGCAGAGGTAATCGAAGGCTTGACAGGTTGCGCTGGAATTGCCTGGTTTATTTTCCATTGGGTAGTTCAAACTTGCCCCTAGCCTCACATGCTTTCACATTAGGTATACTGAACTTTCAAAACAACCATTGCTTGGGCGTCGCTGGTTAGGGGGAATCACCTGATCACATTCCTACATTGGACTTACTAATTCATGTCCCCACGGGCTTAAAAACCATTGCGTACCATTGCGAAAAGGTTTACAAATCCGTAGAGATGTTTTTATTGCATAGTTTGATTTTTTTAAGAATAAATCACTTCGTTAATGAAGTGAAAAAATACACCAGAAACACAGTTTGGTTTATCTAGTTTTCCCCAGGTGGCGCTAGCTGTCAAGCAAATTAGAGTTTTCTGTATTTATTTTAGTACAGAAGTCACGTATTACTAAAATAAGCAAACTAGGCCGTTGTAAACATTTCTATGTATTTCTAAAACTTTTCGTATTCGTGCACACTGGTTTTTAAGCTTTCGGGTCATGAACTAAAGAGTCCCATAAAAATGTCAACACGGGAGTCCTCCTTAAGCACTCCCATTTCACCCCCCTCCCCTAGCCATCGGCCGACTGTGCCGATCATGACTCAAGGCGTAGTGCGATAGGCTGTGTTCCTCGCTGTGTTCTTTGACCTTTGGACGTGGCTTTGGCCCTACAACACACTCTTCAATTACATTAAAAACGTCCAAACCCGAAGCGTTATGTTTATTGTTCTAACCATGTGAAGTAAAGCAGCAACTCCTGGATCGCATACGACAGGCCGTCGACACTGCAGCACAGCGCCTGCGTGACATCATTCGCGGTGGTGGTAGGGACTGTAGCATGGAGGGTCGTATTCGAAAGCTCTGAATGAGCATTACGAGAACAAAGCCCAACTGAGCTTTCATCTGTATCGCAGTACCAGTTACAAAATGCATGCATAAGTATCTTCCAGCTCCGCCTAGCTGGTGGAACGTGATGCAGCAGTACAAGGCTTTACCTGTTCATAGCAGCGTTGAGTATGGTCGCGTGCTTGTTGCACTCTTGGGTGTCGCAGACAGTGATCTTGTCTTCGAGCCTGGATGCTGATTTGGGTGTCGGGCGGAGCAAGTGGAGCAAGACACCTCCCAGGATGAGCAGGACCGCCAGTAGCAGACAGGCTAGGACAACCGATGTCGGCCGAAATGACAGAAGCGTCTGCTGGATTTGACCTCGACGAGCTGCTGCTGCCTTGACGTCCGTGACACCGCTTCGTGTTGGGCCGCCGTCGGGGCTTGTTATCTGTGCTGGTTCTGGCGACCTCTGCGCAGCGGGGGGACATTAAAATTTTTAAAGTGTGTAGTGTATATTGCTCCATTTTACTGCATAAGACGGTGCACCGGACACGGAGCGGTTGAGTGATAATTGTTCGTGAAGCCGTAACTGTACATTCCACCTGAATTGCTTATCATTTGGGTGCGAGCGTGATTGACTCTTTCACGAGAATTGCTTAGCGTAACCTAAATCTGCCGTGACAGCAAGTGAAGGCCTTCCAGGCTGCAATATGTCGTTCAATATGCATAAGGCAGCCTGTGCGTCATTGACAAAGGGAACGCCCCTAAATTCAGAGATTTACCTACTAATGCGTAAGCACTTTTACTCTAATGGCCTTGATTATGAGCCTTTTATTGCTTTGTTTGGCTATGAGTAATCAAATATGTTAGGTTACTGTTGTGTTCTAAAGTATTTCTGTTATTTTTCGCCAGTAACATACATTTTCCACAATCATGAAGACTCAACACCTTTAATTTGCCACTTATATGTAATGTGCATGACGAGTCGAGAAGAGATGGCAACAGAGAAGAGTTTAATGTGGGGCTGTAACTATTCTCTCCGTAGGGTTCTTTCACAGCTTAACACGTTATATAGGAAAACTAGTTTACAAGGACCGATCTTACATCCATCTTCTTTAAAAGGGTTTCGCCTTTAAACAGCACTGAATTGCTGGGAAAGCGTAAGGGAAGGCCTTATAAGACCTTTAATATCAAAATGCGGAGGTCCTAAGACGTGCTCTTTATATTTGACGCATTTTTCCCCCTACGCTGAATGGATTTCCCCGAGTTTTCGTTCTACAGGCCCCGTTTACGGTTACACATGGGTGAGAAAAATGGGAGATTAGATACATCTAACTTCGATGTAAACTGGATTCGAAAAGACTGCTCTTGGTCTTTCGGACGTCCGTAAGAGCGGCATGATTAAACCAATGTAGTAAAACTTGAATCTCACTGGCTGTGGGTGCTCTGAAGAGCTCTCGGGGCTGTGGTGCGAAGAGTTCCACTGTGGGGATGGAGTACTGAGTGCCGTGAAGCCTGTAGAGTTAGCTGGAAGAGTGTCCAGGTGCGGTGACCCCGGCGTTGCCACCTCGGTTGGACCCCCTCCAGAACTTCGGCCGGGTTTGCCAGCTGTAAACGTGGCTTCGTGGGAAATCCGTGAGTCCGATGCCCCAGCAGCTCCATGAGACCTTTCGACCTGCACAGTTGCATAGCCCCGAGCACCTCGAAGTGGCCGAATATCCGTTGAATACTTACAGATCCGATAAACACTCATCCGATGAATACTTACGGCAGGAACGCTCATTCCCGGTGGGGTGTTGAGGTGACTCATCACGTGGGTAGAGCCAGACCAGGCTTTGGCTTTAGACCGATTATCCATCGCCATCTGCACTGCTTCTTCAGGCGTCACTGGGTCGTGTGACCATGGGTGTGCCCTAGTCCGATTTCGCCTTTTTTCCTTCTTTGGCGGCATCGTAGGAAAGTTTCGAGAAGAGCACTGCTTCTGCCGGAGGCTGCAACTAACGATTCTTCTTCTTCGTCTGATGAAGAAGTTTCACGAGGAACGTCGCGTGGCCACTAAGAGATTGATCCCTACACACGTTTTGGGTAATATTCTAGACAGTTTGCTTTAGAAAACCTCGACGATAAGTTGAATGGCGTAGTGGAAGATCCGGAAGCCAGAAGAAACCAAAGCGTTGGTGTTCAAGAGAAATACGAGTTGGTAAGTTCAACATGTGAAAGAAGAAGATTTAGCCTTTTTTGCAAGGCTAAATTACCACGAGCGCGAATGTCCACTGCTACGTGCCCAACGCTCCTCGGCGGTGCCAAGCGACAGAAGCGGGCCCTCCTTTTTCTTGCTGGACGGAGTTTCGTTCACTGATAAGGCACACTTAAGAAAAAAAAAAGCAAACTTCCGCACACTTTCAAAAGCTCGCTTTGAAAGCACATCCTTTCAAATGCACAATTTAAAAATCACTTAAGAATAGGAGGCCTTTTTGTTTGGGATTAGCCACTTCTCTCTAAGCCAGAACGAACTAACAGGTATTGGCATTAGTGCTTTCGGGGACTAAATGTGTTGCCACTAGCAATAGTTCCACTTTAGACTAACGGCAAAGGTACCAACTGTTCGTTCCTTTACACTTATTCCCTGGCATTGTTGAACTGATGGTCCACAGTGAACACTACAGTTGCTCCCTTACAGATCAACTGTCAGTCTCCCCTGCTAGTCTACTGGACACCAATCGTTGTTCCTCTGGGGATCAATTAACCTTTCTCGTTACTCCGTATAGACCAATTGAGTGTCTCTCAAGAATAAAAGTTGATCCCAGCGAATGCTCTCCACTGGATTAACCGTTCATACTAAAAGACGAACTGTTGATCCATGTAAATTGTCCTTGAAAAGTAACTGCTGTTCCATTACGCGAGCTATTCAGAAAGCAAAAGTAAACATAAGAGATGGGCCAGCTAAAATAATCACGACAAAGAAAAGGTGACTTTCAACTTTTATTGCTGAACTACCTGGGTGACACAAAAGAGAAGTAAAGAGTACTCCACTCTAAATGCCGAAACTTCGAAGGCCCGTTGGGCTATTCCGAATTCCCAGGGCGGTAACATGGCCGCTGTTCCATGCGCAAGCGTGCTCTGCTTGCACTAGGTATTTGTCCGTCGGGAGGACGCCACTGCCCTCTACGTCGCTGTCGGCAAGGGGCGCATGTCGTCACGCTCCTGTAAAAAAGCAATAGGGCAACAAAACAAGCGATAGAGAGGCATTCAAACACATGTCAGGCAGGAAGAGACATCATGGCACAAAGAAAAAAAACTCAAACTACACTAACGGATGGTGTGTGAAAAACGTATTTGAGCACGGGTGTGAAAATGCGGGTTAAAGGAAGAAACACAGTAGCTGTACCTGTGTGATCTACCTTGCGTAGTGCTATTCTAAGCTTTAAAAAGCAGCTTTGCAATAATGCGCGCTTATAAACTCGGGCTCCGTTGCTACTCGAAAGAGTGTGAAAACGAAGAAATTCGTGCAGCAAAAGGGAAATTTGGGCCTGTTCTGTCGTAGTCATAATTTGAATGATTTAACAGCAGCGCAGGGGACGGGATGAGGACGTGGGGAGAGCGCCTCCATTTTGTTGTAGAACCAGTTCGAGTATGATGAGGGTTGAGGAAGGTGTTATTGGCTGGTCGTTGATGGGGATTTCTACGGGGAAGGCGAAAGAGTGGGCCGATGTCGCGGATGTATGAGGATCGTGTAGGACTTTCCAAGCGCGCATGACAAGTTTGCCGAGTGGACGAAGTTGTTGATGTAGTCTGTTGCGAGTACAGATTCGATGTGGGCATCGCTGCCGTGATCGGTTCGATGCGATGCACGATGGGTTGGAAATATGGCTGCCACGACTAGCCTGCGTGCGTGCGGTGCGTCGCCAGCGTGGGTCGCCCCGCCCACTGTTTTCCCTCCATGGTTGCCTCCCTGTTTAGGCGCACTCTGTCCTATTTAGATATGTGCAAGAGAAATCAAAAATAAAATATTTATCAACTTGAAGTGAAAATTAATAGTGCTATTACTGAGTGCACCGCATTTTATACGATCAATGAAGCGGTGTGGGGTCGTTTAGCACTGACGATTCCTCTCGTCCTTGCTGTTGGCTCCACTGGCAACATGTATCCACCAGGTATGGTCGCTGTATGGTCACTGTTTGTTCTGTATAGTCGCTGTTCATGCATGAAGCGTGCGGCGTTACTTCTATCTTCTCTGCATATCTGAGGCATTAACTTGAGATTTTTGTCACCGCCAACTTGGCGCAGCCACGAACCGTCTAACCCACCGAGACAAACCACTCCCGAAGAAAATAGGCGAGAAAAAATGCGTTGTAGGGGCGCAAAAGCGGGTCGGCGGAGAGTGCGCTGCAACAGCTGCTACTAGCGCCTCCTCGCGGCTTTGAAAGAAGCTGTCACAGTGACGTACAGGGGGATTAAAAGAAATACGAACAACGGAGCACACAGCCTCCGACGCATGCCGCACCGTCTGGCTGCACTGTCAGTAAACTGCGCGCATGCGTAGTTCTTTCGGAGCATTTGAGAGTGTGGCCTACTGTTAGGAGAAATGCTTGTTAAAAAAGCGACGCCGCTCATACATGTTGAGGAATCTTTATGGCCGGGCGCCACTGAGCATCATGTTATCTAATACATTAAGGAGCAGAGCGCAGGAGGCTGATTGCAGATAGCATGATGCCTTCCAACGATCATCCTGCTCAGTGGCGACGCAGCGTGAAAAGGCGTCTCAAATTAAACTTCCGGCATCGCTTCTTGATCAAGCATTTCTCATAAACGTAGGCCACACTCTCAAACTCTCTCAAAGAAGTGCGGATGCGCGCAGTTTACTGATTTTGCACCCAGATGGTGCAGCATGCGTCGGAGGCTGTGTGCTCCGATGTTCGCATTTCTTTTAATCCCCTCTGTAAGTGACGTCGTTATGACACCTTCTTGATCTCAACTATCGTACGATTGCATCTGGCTCACCAGTAGCGCGTCGTCATCCTCCTCTGACTAGCTCACGACGCGAAAACCGGTCCTGTGCAACCGTCGCCACGACCAGTCGCATGCCAATCACGTGCTGTTCACGCCCATCTGTTTCGCACTTTTCCCAGAGTGTTATGTCGTCTACTTTGAAGGTGGGGCGGGGGGTTGGCGATGGCCGTAGATGAGCGATGCTAAATAGTGTGGAATACAGGATCAAACCTTGGGAGGTACCGCGTTTGGGAGGTGTTGGGTTGGTGATTGTTGCCTAGTTTAAGGGTGGCTGTCCGTTCATCAAGAAATGGACAAAACTGGAGAGTTTGGAGCCCACTTCCAAGGTATGTAATGAGAGACGATAGCTGAGTGTGACATTCGGTAACTGTGTCAAACAAATTGGAAAGGGGTGACACAGTATAACAACTACAACTTATAGGTAGTGTTGCACGGCAGTGCAGCATCCTCGCCCTGAAGCTGCCACCACCTACACCGAAGTGACCCGGGTCCCTGGCATTCAAGGCACTGAACCATCGGGCCGCCAGGACCAGAGCCCAGAAGCAGGCCGTCCGCCACAGCATCCCTGCCCTTTGGATGGCCTTCAGACGACTGGACTCATGATCCACATGGCACGCCAGGCAGCACCGCAAGAGATGCTGGCAAAGCCTTTCAAGCTCACTGGACAGCAGCCGGGACCCTGCCCTAGCATGGAGGTTTTTCAAGTCTCTCACACAGCCGGCCATCGCTCTGCGCCCCGTCCGCTTCCGTGGCCACAGGGGCAGGGATGGGCAAGGGCTGACTGAGCTCTTGGTGGAACAGTTTGCCCCATGTGTAAACCCGGTACACACACTTTCAAGCCCGGTCCCTATGCCCAATATCTTCTGGCTGGCCACACCAGAGCAGGCTGCTACCTGCTGCCATACAGTGTCCCCCTCGCCGAGCCACCACGAGGACCAGCTGACTCCAACGCGGCCTGAAACGCGGACATCACACTGGCTGAGCTCCAGGCGGCTCTCCGGCACTGCCCCCGGATGCGCAGCAGCCCTCGCGAATATGGCATCACATATGCGAAACCTCGACACCGAAACCATGCTGCGAAACCTCGACACCGACCCCCAGCTGCGCCTACTGGACTTCTTCAAGCAGGTCTGGAAGACCGGCATCATCCCTGATTGCTGGAGGACGGCTATTGTTACAACAGTGCTGAAAGCAGGCAAACCAACGAGCGGGCTTTCTTCGTAACTCATGAAGACGGGAGTCCTGGGGCCGACTGGAGTGGCTAGCAAGCCTGCTAGATTCTCTTGACGGAATGCAGAGCGGCTTCAGGAGGTCCCGCCGCACCACTGACGCCCTCGCCGATGTGGCGTCGTTCCTAGAGCAGGCCCGACACGAGGAAGAGGGGGCGTACCGTCATGGACGTCAACTCAGCATTTGACGCGCTACCACACCAGACCTTCCACGGGGCTCTTGACGGCCTGGGAGTAGAAGGGATGCACAGGGAATATGTCAGTGGCTTTCTGAGAGACTAAACACTGCGTGTATACGTCGGCAAGGCCTTGAGCGCCCACTATGGAGTGGAGACCGGTGTTCCGCAAAGGAGCGTCCTGAGCCCACTTCTTTTTAACCTGGTCATGACGGCCCTTTCCAGCCGTCTTCCGGAATCCCTGGAGTATCCGGTGGAGGTGGCCATGTATGCCGACGACGTGGCACTCTGTACTCCGGGCCCCCCCAAGGTCGGCAGGCGGGTACGGGCGGCCCTACAGGCGCCCTCGATGCAGGGGCGAACCACCTGACGAGTAAAAAACACAGACTTTCCGCGGTCGAAATGGAGAACATCGCGATCCATGCGCGCCCAGCCCAAGCCCGACGCACTGCTCCACTGCATCTCAACGACAGACCCCTCCCCTGGCGACGCAAAGTCGCCTACCTTAGTTTGACCATCGACGAAACCCTGTTATGGAGGACTGCAGTCGAGGCACAACTGGACCAGATGACCCGCACTGTTAGGAGAATCAACCAGCTCCTGGCGCAGGGTAGAGGGTGCTCGCCACCAGTGGGCGCTCCTGGTCTACAGAGCCTGCGCTGTCTCTCGGGTCCTTTACGCACTCCCACTGGTGAACCTCATGGACGCTCAGTAGAAACCTTGGAGCTGGCTCATCGAGAGGCCCTGCGGCATTGCATCGGCCTCCCGAGGGACACCCCAGTGGCCAGCACCCTGGCTGAAACCGGAAGCTCGCCCATTCAGCTGCTCACTACGCAGACAGCGCTGCGGCATGTGGAGCGCTCCACCGAGCACCTGGGGGTGCCTACCTCCTGGCCAGGCTACTCTCGAAAGGACAATCACACATGGACAGCATGGCCGCTCCATCTCAGGACTATTTCAGGACCCTCAGAATATCCTCAGAGGGCGTGCCTTCTGTTCCCGCCGCCACCTGCAGCCGTACCCTTTGATGTCACTAACACGCTGCCAAGAGTTAATTCCCGGACGATACCGCAAGAGGTCGGGATTGCCAGGCCCTTATGTACATAGAACCGCCTGGACATCTTCTGGTCTTCACAGATGGCTCGGTCCTTCCAAGTGAGGGCCGAGGTGCTTCTGCCGGCACTGCCCCGGCCAGAGGAGCCCATCGGCAAGGCCGACTGCCGTTCCCCACCTGCTCCAAAGCGGCCGAGTTGGCACGCCTACATTTGGCCGCGGACATGCTGCTTGAGGATCCACCACCAGCGGCCACCATCTTCTGCGACTCCAGGACGGCGTTCCTGCGCCTGAGGGAGGCATCCGTTCCACGGGGGCGAGGCGGCCACCTAGAGCTGTCCCTCGTTGCCAAGCTGCGCCACCCGCTTGTAGAAAGCTGCAGCCTCCGACTACAATGGCTTCCTGCCCATGGCACGCTGGCATACCAGGGAACCAGGCTGCAGATGAACTGGCCAAAACAGCCCACGACTCCCCCATTGTTCCAGTCTGCACGTCCTTGGCGCGCTCTGATGTGGCTAGGGGTGCCACCAGGCGAGAGGTGGCCACACGCCACCCCTGCAGACGAGTGGCCTCCGGTATGGTACCGCGGCTCCTCCCCATTCGTTGGATAGCACAAACGCAGCGGTCCCTCCTCCTCCGACTTCTCACCGGCTGCTTCCACACAGCAGCACGCCTCCACAGGCAGGGTAGCAAGGCATCAGCTACCTGTGCATGCTGCTTGGACCCTGAGACTTTGCAGCACATCCTCTGCACCTGCCCTACGCATGCTGGTGCCCTGAACAAACTCGTGTCTGGGTACCGGCGGCTTGGCCTACCTTCGAGCACACAGAAGACATCCTGCATCCTCGGGGGCCCCTCATGCTGCACCGAGAAGCCTTCAGACTTCTCATCACACACCTCGAGGCGTCGGGCCTCAACACCCGCCCCTTAACTGTCAAATCCTAAACCCATCCATTACCCATCATCATGTTTCCCTTTGTGTGTGTTGTGTGTTTGCGGATGTATGTAAATAGTCTGTGTATAGTCTGTGTGTATGCATATAGTCTGTACACAGCCTGTTCATCACCTGTTAATTCACACCCGTTCCTATTTTCATTGCCCTCTCATTGCCCTGCCTTTTATTACTCTTCTCCCCCCCCCTCGTTGAGATCAGTGTCCTCTGTTAAGAGGAAAACTTCGCCATATAAAGATTATCCGTTCAATAAACACTTTCTCTCTTGTCTCCTTTGCTTTCCGCTACACTCATCCAAGTCCCTGGGCCGCGCATACCTTGCCGCCAAGCCACACATGGGTAAACTAAACAGGGTGCGTTATAGCTTAAGCCATTCATGCGCTTTTTTTAGTTGATGCACCGTCTTCGCCGTCTTCTTTCGAGAACTAATATGTCATTCATTGATTGTAGGGTATAATGCAGCGACGCCACGCAGGTGATCAGGCGCGCCACTGAGCCACCGCGGCGGGTCCTAAGGTCATTCATCACGAGAATGTTCGTCTGCCGCCACCTCGTCTCCGGGTAACATTGTTCGCTCCTGTCGCCTCTTTGATCAGACTGGCAAAGCTCGCCGGGCCCCTTTCAGCCTCTACGATAGCGCTCTTCATCTCGTCTGCCGCCTCCACTTCCCGATGAAAAGCCCTTGGTTCACCCGCCATAGCGTGACGAGTAAATCACCTTTGCTGTATTGGAGCCACGCGCTTCCTCTGCTACTTTGTCCTGCAGGCAGAACGACACCGCTCGGCAATTCTTTACCGCTTCGCGACACTGATTCACTACCCCGCAAAAGAAAGGCTGACGCTGCCCACGGCGGTTGACAGTTCCCGTATTCCTAAAGTTGCCGCCAAGCAAACCACCGTCAGCGTGCCGGTCCGAAAAACCGTGGCTGCTTTCGTGCCTTGTGTGTGTTATCAACGTAAAATCGTCCCCATTCACGTAGTGGAAGTAACCAAACTGATAGCAACGCGGGATCGTAAGTCGCGCAAAAAAAATGTTAATGGGGCAGGAAGTGCTTTGCTTTTTGAGGCTAGAGCAGGTTGCCTGCGAACTAAGAGTTTTGTGGGGAAGTATTCACAAAATGATTGGGTATGCGTGGTCTGCAGAAAAGAAACAGAAGCTATGCGGAGCATAGTGTTAGAATGTAAGTATATCCATCCAAATCTACATGAGGGAAATATTCGGCTTCCAGAAGCCCTAGGATTTAAGGGTAGCACAGAGGAAGTTAACTTCAAGGCTGTCGAGCAGACGAAAAGAAGATTAGAATACTGGTGGACGAAAAGCAGAGAGGGGAATATTGCCTACGACAGTTACCACCTGCAACAGGAAAGAAAAGTATTTTGTGCCAAATAAGTCTTTTGTGTCTGCCCTAAACAGCGCTAGTATTAAACCAAGAAGTGGAAAACATGGGTATTTTAGTCCTTTTTGGTAATATGACACGTCATCCCCCCGCTACAAAGGGGAAACCAATAGCAATCATCATCATCAACAGGGCTGAGCCCGCAAATAAAAATACGTGTCGGGGCTCTGTACACACCGGCGTCCCTGCGGGCCTCGAGCAACGTAGATTCTGCTGAGACGCAGCTAGCTGCTTTCCCCAGCACTGCACACGTGTTTCTAACTTACTGGACCGAGCACATGACACATGATATGTAGAGTAGCTGAACAACGTAAATTCTCAATGAGTACCATTACGGACACCTATAGTGCACAGGTGTTAAGCTTTCCCTCTTGCGAGGTGGTTTGGATTGCCCCTTTAGCTGGCCACAACGTCACATGTGGTGACGCGATAAGAAATACTGCTGCAGACAAGTTCCACCGTCGATTCGCCCCCTGCCCAGAAGCATAACGCGTGCCGTGCCGCTTTTGTGAGTGCCTACAAACGTATGAATAATGACGGGATGTAGAAAGGCGACTGATTAAAGTAAAGGTCGCTTGTACATTATGTTCCCCCTTGGAACACAAATATGCCCCCGCCAACGAAAAACTCGGTTGCTTCAGTCACTCAGCTGCGGTAGGAGACAACGCAAGAAAACGCGATAACGCGTAATCTACAAAGATCTCTGTCTCTGTTTGCCAAGCTAGTGTGACAGTAAAACTAATTCTAGCGTTCTAAAGCACAGCATCACAGCTGGGAAAACGTCATGCACGGTCTCCAGCGTTAGCGAGTTCAAAAAAACCCGCGCTGCGAATGAAGCGACGCTTGCGCGAAAGGTCGCTCACTGTTTGCGTGAGAGCTCGACAGAGGGCGGAAGGCGTACTGGCTCTCGTGTGGCTGTGCGGAACCATGTGCGCGATCGTTTTTCTGGAACACACAAGCGTAAAATCCCATTTTCTCCCGGGAATAACCCTGTCCTCGTGCGATACCACTACAGTTTGAGTAAGTACGCATTTTCATCCATCTTCCCTCACTACTGCTGCTTTCTTAGCCCAGCGCAGCGCATTCTGACCGGCGTTGTCTGCTGTGTAAATGCCGGAGCATAGCAGCATCAGTGGAGAGCAACGGCGGCGCGTCACCTCTCCACTGAAGCAATGAATAGCGGTCCTTGAATTTATATATTCATCCATACTGAAAAAACTGAATAGTAAGCATATT